>CM053770.1:366871693-366890195 GCA_028658325.1 Potorous gilbertii | reverse complement strand
TAATTTATTAAGCCATTCCCCAATTGATGGGCATCTCCTTGATTTCCAGTTCTTGGCTACCACAAAGAGTGCTGCTATAAATATTTTTGTACATGTGGGTCCCTTTCCCATTTTTATAATCTCTTGAGGATACAGTCCTAGTAGTGATATTGCTGGGTCAAAGAGCATGCACATTTTTGTAGCCCTTTGGGCATAGTTCCAAACCATTCTCCAGAATGGTTGGATGATCTCACAGCTCCACCAACAATGAATTAGTGTTCCAACTCTCCCACATCCTCTCCAGCATTTATCATTTTCTTTTTCTGACACGTTTGCCAATCTTATAGGTGTGATGTGGTACCTCAGATTAATGAAATCTTTAAAACCAACATTTGCAATGAAATCTTTTATTACAAGTGTGTGCTGTTATGAACTATATGTTAATTTACAAGCTAATATTTCGCAAGAAAGTTTATGGCTCTTGAGATAGATATTCAGTGAAATTACTGATTTTCTTAAATTAAAAAAAAAATCTCTGCCAACAGTGAATTAGTATAAATGATTTCACAGTCAATCTAGGAATCTTATTTCTGTTTTAACTTTTTACATAGATGATGGAAAACCAAATTACTAAATTTTCACTGAATATCTTTATCAAGAGCCACAGACTTTCTTGCAAAACAGTATATTACAAATAAATACAATATGTAAGTTTATAATAGTACACTATTGTAATAAAAGACTTCATTGCATACCTACTAGTTATACATTTTGGTAATTTTTTAAGAGAGGAGTTTTCTATCATTTATGTAAAAAGTTAAAGGTCTCAAGAAATAAGACTACTCATTTGACTGTAAAGTCACCTGTACTAATTCACGGTTGGCACTCTAAATACTAGTACCTTCTTGACATAGAGGGGCAGAGCCAAGATGGAGGAGTAAAATCAGGGACTTGTTTGAACTCTCTCCCAAACCCCTCCAAATAACTGTAAAAAATTACTATAATAAAATTCTCGAGCTAAAAACCCCACAAAATGACAGGATGAAGCAAATCTCCAGCTTAAGACAACCTGGAAAGTTGAAAGGAACGGTCTGTCATACAAGGCTGGGAGTGGAGCACAGTCTGGCATGGACCGTACCAGCACAAGACAGGGCCCAAAAAGGCTTCAGGAGACTGAATCATTTGCAGCTGTGCTAGCACAGACAGGGCCCAAAAAGGCTTCAGGAGACTGAATCATTTGCAGCTGTGGCAGTTTCCAGACTTCTCAAACTATAAGCTTTGAAGACAGCATAGAAGGTCAGTGGGAAAATTCTGTGGGACCTAGGTGAAAAAGGAGCATCTTCTGACTGAAGTCCAGGCGTATCCTCAGAGCGGTGGTGGTGGTGGTGGTGGTAGCAGCAGTGGTGGCAGCTGCTTCTGTAGCGCTCTGGGTTCACAGAGAGCAGGAGATCCAGCAGCTGATAGAAAACCCCTGAAGCCTGGGACAGTACACCCACCCCCACTGGAAGCAGAGTCCTACTTTGACAAAGAGTTAAAAAGTCAAATATTTAGCTGGGAAGATGAGCAAACAGCATAAAAAAACCTCAGACTATAGAATCTTACTTTGGTGACAAAGAAAATCAAAACATACAACCAGAAGAAGACAACAAAGCCAAAGTTCCTACATCAGAAGTCTCCAAGAAAATATGAATTGGTTGCTTGCCATAAAAGACTCAAAAAGGATTTTGAAAATCAAGTAAGAGAAGTAGAGGAAAAATTGGGAAGAGAAATGAATGATTGATGGAAGAAAATCATGAAAAACGAGTCTACAGCTCGCTAAAGGAGGACCCCCCCCCCATGCTGAAGAAAATAACGCCTTAAAAAAATAGACTAACCAAAGTGGCAATAGCGGTCCAAGAAGTCAATGAAGAGAAGAATGCCTTAAAAAACACACTTGGCTAAATTGAAAAGGATGTCCAAAAGCTTAATGAAGAAACTAATTCTTTCAAAATTAGAATGGAGCAAATGGAAGCTAATGACTTTATGAGAAATCAAGAAAGTATTAAAAAAGAACTAAAAGAATGAAAAAAATAGAAGAAAATGTGAAATATCTCATTGGAAAAACCACTGACCTGGAAAATGGATTTAGGAGAGATCATTTAAAAATTATTGGACTACCTGAAAGCCGTGATAAAAAAAAAGAGCCTAGACATTATCTTTCAAGATATTATCAAGGAAAACTGCCCTGATATTCTAGAATCAGAGGGTAAAAAAATAAAATAGGAATTGAAAGAATCCACCAATCACTTCCATAAAGAGATCCCAGAAAGAAAACTCCTAGGAATATTAGAGCCAAATTCCAGAGTTCTGTAGTACCAACATGATATTCACAGCATCTGTGGCAGCTGTGAATATACTGGCATAATTTTCAATGCAAAATATAACAGACACTCCACTTGGAAGACAAGACCAGAACATTTATTTTAACACAAGAAAGCTGAATTCTCACACCAGAAAGCCAAATCCATCATAGTAACAAAGAAGTCTATACACAATAGCAATGCAGGGGACACTACCATCACCAAGCCTTCCTCCTACTAAGATCTTTCCACAAATGAACACTCACAGCTCGCTGCCTGCTTCCTTGATCTCCTTCAGCGCTAATTGCCGTGTCCATCTTCTTCTCAGCTTTGTTCAACCCTTCCTGCTCAAGCTCCTCCCAACACAGATTCATGTGACTCAATCGGGTCACATGGGCCTGTTAATGGATGAGAAAGATGTTCCCATTACGCAAACATACATTAACAATATAAGTTCCCAGGCCAAGGAGAAAATGCTGCAAGCAGCCAGAAAGAAACAATTCAGTTATTGTGGAAATACAATCAGGATAACACAAGATCTAACTGTTTCTGCATTAAGGGATTGAAGGGCTTGGAATATTTTGAAGGTCAGAGAAACTAGAATTAAAACCAAGAATCACCTACCCAGCAAAACTGAGTATAATACTTCAGGGGAGAAATTTGATATTTAATGAAATAGAGGACTTTCAATTATTCTTGCTGAGAAGATGAGAATGAAATAGAAAATATGACTTTCAAATACATGAATTAAGAAAAGCGTGAAAAGGTAAACAGGAAAGAGAAATCATAAGGGATATTAAAGTTGAACTGTTTACATTTCTACATGGAATGTAACTCATGAGACCTTTTTCAGCATAACAGATAGGTTGATAGATATATACATACATGGATGGATGGATTGTTGGATGGCACAGAGTGAGTTGAATATGAAGGGATGTTTGCTAAAAATAAAATTAAGGTGTGAGAGGAATATATTGAAGGAAAGGGAGAGAGAGAATGGGGTAAATTATCTCACATAAAAGAGGCAAGAAAAAGGTTTCACAATGGAGGGGGGAAGCAGGAGGAGGTGAAAGAAAATGAGGGAACATTACTCTTATTAGATTTGGTTTAAGTAGGGTATAACATATAGATTCAATTGGTTTTCTTACCCTATAGGAAATTAAGGGGGAAGAGGATGGGATGGGGATGATAGAAGGGAAGGGAGATTGGGAGAAGGGGGTAATCAAAAGCTGAAAAGGGATAGGGTCCAAGGAAAAAATAGAATAATTGAGGGGCAGGATAGGATGGAAGGAAATATGGTTTGTCTTTCACAGTATGACTGTTATGGAAGTATTTTGCATAACTACACAAGTATAACCTGTATTGAATTGTTTGCTTTCTCAATGAAGATGGGGGGAGGGGGGAGAAGAAAGAGAATTTGGAACTCAAAGTTTTAAAAACATGTTAAAAATTGTTTTTACATGTAACTTGGCAATAAGATATATGGGAAGTGGGATACAGAAATCTGTCTTGCCCTTCAAGAAAGTAAGAGGAAAGGGAATAGGGGGCAGGGGTGATAGAAAGGAGTGGACTAGGGGCAGGGGTAGTCTCAATATATGCCATCTTGGAGTGGGAGAAAGGAAAGATGGGGAGAAAATTTGGAACTCAAAATCTTGTCAAAATGAATATTGAAAACTAATAAAATAGTAATGCCTCCTCTCTGTTATTTATTTCCTATTTACCTGTTTATAGCTTGTTTGTACATATTTGTGTGCTTGTCTCCCCCATTAGATTGTGAGCCTTTTCGGGACAGGGAGAGATAGGACTGTTCTTTTGTCTTTATTTGTATCCTCAGCACTAGCAGAAGACCTGGCACTTCATAAATGCTCATCGATTGACTAATCCCTACTTCATATGAAGTAGCCCTTTTTTGCAAAGGGAAACTCTTCTCCATGAACAAGGGATTTCATTATGTCCCATCTCCTCCTCCCTGTCTGCTAACTGCTTCCTAGTACCTACAAACATGTCCTCTATCCCCCATCCTCAAAATGATCCTCACTTGAACCATCTATTCCTACTATCTAATCCACTATCTTTTCTCCTTTTTGTGGCTATGCTCTGAGACATCAGTCTCTGATAATGACTTGCTCTCTTCTTAACTCTCTGCAGTCTGGCTTCCAACCTCATCATTCAACCAAATCTACTCTCTTTTAAGTTATTAATGATCTCTTCATTGCCAGATCATTCAGCCTTTTCTCAATCTTCATCCTTCTTGACCTCTCTGCAGCCTTCCACACTGTCACCTTCTTTCTTGAGGCTCCCCTCTCTTACGTTTTTGGTCATTACTCTGATCAGATTTTTCTCCTATCTAAAAATGATTCCTCCTCGGTTTTCTGGATATTTATCCAGGACACATCCACTAATCCTGGTCCCTCTTTTCTTCTCTTTCTATATTATGTGATGATCTCATTAGCTTCCTTGGATTAAATTATCATCTCTGTACTTCCTATGACTTTTAGGATCAGATGTAAAATCCTCTGTCCTTCAAAGCTCTTCATAACTTATTCACCCATTCCACTTTCTCTCCTCCTTACACCTCACATTCCTGCCACATACTCTGTGATTCAGTGACTCTGGCCCCCTTGGTATTCCTCTCACAAGATACTGCCTCTCTTGATCCTGGGTGTTTTCATTGACTATCTCCTGAGCCTGAAATCGTCTCCCTCCTTGTCTCTGCTTCTTGGCTTCCTTCAGGTCCTAGATAAAATCCTGTCTTCTACATTAAACCTTTCTAGGGCCTTTCCTCTACTGATTATCTGCAACTTATCCTGAATATAGCTTGCTTTTTTTTTTTTACATTGCATTTTGCATATTGTTTCCTTATTAGACTGTGAGTACTCCTTGAAATGGTGTACTTTTTGCATTTCTTTGAATGAAGAACTTATCTTAATCCCTATTACCCTGAATGTGCTCATTAATAAGTATTTATTAATTGACTGACATTCACCTGATCTTCTAGCCTAGTAACCCTGTCAGAAAAAGGAAATGCTAGATTATATATCTAGAGCATCCAAAGTCTATTAGATTCAAGATTTTTTGAAATCAAGATGTGCCTTTTAAAAATATAGCTGAGTAACTCATCTATGCTTAATAAATGTAATTGAATTCTGCATGCTTAATTATTTCATCCTAACGGCTGGTGATTGTTACTTCCATTTCTAAGGACTGCAAATCCATTTGTGGTCCCTTCCTGCAGGTTAGACTAATTTTTCTTCAAAATTCATTGAGATCATCTACTACTCGTTTGCCTCAGGATATTAGAGTTTCCAGTTGTTCATATCACTTCCTGGTTCCTTAAATACAAAGCAGGTTTGAGGAACTCCAGGGACACTTGAATACTTTCCTGGTGCGTTAAAGTGGCCAAATCAGGCAAAGGATCTTTGCTTAGGTGAGACACTTGGAGGTGTCTTAAATGCTCATTCATTGATTCTTGCTGTGGCTAAGTAATTCTTTTTTGGTAAACTGTAGAATGACCTACAAGTATCTCATTTTGTTTTAATATTGACTTGAAACTACCAATTGAGTCAGGCCCATCCTAGATCACTTACTTTTTATGTTTTTGGTGCTGTGCTCAATGCTGAAAATCCAGATATTAGAACCTACTTTAAGTATGTAAGACTTTTTTAAGTTTAACATGCAAAATCCATAATATTGCCCATATTTAAAAAATTCTGTGAAAATATACTCTCTATTCAGCAAATGTAAATATTAAGAATTTCATTTCTTATTTCCCCTGTCATTATCCTTTGGAAATGCTTTTAGTTAACTGTCTAAAAGGAATAGAAGAAAAACTAAGGACCCACGTGAACCACAAGTTAAATAATGAGCTTTGGAACAATCAGTTCACTCTAATTTTTCCTAATAGGATTCCTGCTGCTCCTCATGCTTGGGAAAATTGGTGTCGGTAGTCAGTAATCCCTTGTTATATTTAGTCTCTTATTTTCACTCTACTTTAGCTAATTTAGGTAGCCTTAGCATTTTCATGGATTATATTACTGGGGAAGGTTTTGAGTATTACAATTGTATTGCCACACTATTAGAGCTATGTTCTTAGCCAAGGATGCCTAACTTTTTGTATAAATAATCATCCACCATATTTTATTCAACTGTTTAATCAAGTATAATTGATAAATTTGGATACACTATAGTTTAAAGTTATCTTTTGAAAGTACAAATTAAGCAAAGCAGCCAATAATTTATCCGACAAAACCTTATAAATAAAACAGATTAAGATTATGCCATGAGCTTCATCATCAACTGCTCTATATCTAAGATTTCAAACTTAATAATTTTCCTTTATCAGAAGCTGCAGTGCCTTCTGTATATTTCCTGTTGCTAAATCTGCTCTTTAGCTGTATTGGTATTTATAGTTCCTTGACCCCTGCCTAGGGTGCCAATGATATAATCCAAGAGATCTGTGAAATGATCAAATCCAATCCCTTCATTTTACATTTGAGGATACTGAGACCTGGAAAGATTAGTTGACTTGTCTTGAGATGGTACTTATAGGAGGTATTCATTAGAGCCCGGGCTTGAATTCTGATTCTCTTACTACAAATCTAGGACTCTCTCCAGGCTCCTTTTGGCTTTATAGGCACTAATTAGCATAGACCTCCTTAAATCTTCCACTAAAGTGCCAAACTTGGCTAAAGCCTACCACTTGGTTTCTTTTTTTCCCCGTCTTTAGACTCAGCTTGTCAAATGCTTTGTCTCTATTTAATCTCTATACAATTCCTCAAAGTCACTGTTGCAAACTATTCCTTAAATCCCAAATTTCTCACCTGTATCACTTTATCTTTGCAGAAGACTTCACTGCTTGCCCACCTTATTGACAACAGTGTGATTAGATAGCCTCCCTCTGATGCCCTCAAAATTTATTTTGTACCCACCTTTTCTTTCCTCAAAGGAATAACTGCCCTACGCCTTTTTCCAGGGTACCCCTTCTGCTTTATTCCTTTTTTCCTATTCCTCCTTTCTCTTTCAGACCATGCTTATTAAAGAAATTTAAAAAATGCCACAACAGCAGCCTGTGAAAACGAACTTCTTTAGCCCTGGTGATACTTTCTTTTACTGCAAATTTCTTGAAAGAGTAGTCTATTTCCAGGCCTATTTTTTTTTTTTTACTTTGTCATTTCCCTTCAAAATCGTGTCTCTCCTATTGCCTGAGGACTCATTTAAAACTCATATTTCTTCCTCCTGTAATTTTGTTTTCCTATTTATCTTGTCTATAGCTTGTTTGTATATAATTGTTTGCATGTTGTTTCCTTTGTTAGACTATGAACTTGAGAACAGGAACTGTGTTTTGTTTTTCTTTGTATTCTCAGTGCTTAGCACAGTACCTAGTACCTAGTAGGCACTTACCATTCTGTCTAGATCCTGCTTACTTGTCTCTATGTAGATCCCTGAGACACACCTGATCAGGTAGTGGAGATTACATATTTTTCCAATGGCAGTTTTCTTCATCAAAACTTTAGATTGAACATTGATTTAAAGTGTTTTGTTTTTAGTTTCAAGGGCTTTCTTTTGTTGGTGGTAATGGTTGTTAATGTTTTATTTAATACTTTTATGATTCTGATACTATATTTCTCTGAGAGTACAGTTTCTTACTAAGAGACTGTAGAGCTTTAAATGATATGACAAAATTAGTGTAAAACTGCATTCACCTACTTATTTTATACCATGTAGTTTTGAGAACATTTCGTATTAATTAAAACGCCTTTTTCAAAACAATTCTCATTAGTATGCAAAATGAATTTTAAAATAATTTATAATATAAAAATCTTACATTTTCATGCTTTGGGAATTGCTATTGCCATTTTAATTTATTTGGTCCATTGTTGGTGAAAAACCCAAACCTAAGAATTATTGGTCATTTCATTGTCTTTTTTGAGTTTACTTTGAAACTCTTGTTACGGGATTATTTTAAATTCTTCTATTTTTACATTGTGTATTTGATAAATATATCTTTAGATTTTATGGTCAAACTTGTTAGGTCTTTGGTAGTTCAGTCTTGAAGTGAGAACTCATAATATAATGCTCTTCTATCCATACATAGCCAGTTTACTTGTTCTATGTTACTAATATAGATGGAAATATTTACCTATTTTGCTAAATATTGTATCCATTTAAAAATTTATTTCTCTCAGGTTGCTTAACTTTTTTGTTTTTGAGTATGACTGATAAGACCAGTGTTGTATCATCATCATTTGTGCTTTCCACTTTGGATGCAGAAACAGAATCTGTTCTTTGATCTGAAGCTGTTGAGCATACAGCTCTTTGCTCTTAAATTCACAGTCAACTGGACATCTTTGTTCCAAATGAGCTGGTGTTCCTAAGTGGCAAGATGGTCTATCACTGCTGTATTCTGGGTGACCACAGCTGTTGGCCTTTTGAAGGTATTTTATTGGTGCTAAAGCCATTGATTCTGACCGTCCTGATGTGAATGCTTCATAAGTACTTTCAGAATCACAACTTGATATATTCTGTTTTTATCTGTTGTCTGCACATGTTCAGTTCTTTGGTCTTCTGGTGAGATGAGTATTATTTCAGTGCTAGTTGATTAATCATGTTTCATGATTTTTCTGAATTACTCTGTGTTGACCTTTAGTGCTCATTATACTCAGAACAATGCTTATTACACTGAGAAGCTGGTTATGTGGCATCTATGTAATGTCATCATGCGTTCACAACTATGTGAAAACTTAGTTACTGCACCTGTGTGATTGACCTTTATTTGATTTAAAGCTTGGTGCTGTAGTTATTCATCTGTTGCATTTATTTATTGAGTAAGGAATCTTTCACACTTGACAGTTTTGTTGAGGCTATAAAATATGAACAAATAATTATAATTTTAAGTGTTTGCAATAAGAACTAATTGAATGGTATAGATAATAAATTCAGTGATGGAATTTGGAGTATAAAGAATTCCTTTCTATGGAATAATCATGGAAGGTTTCAGGACTGAGCATTTGAGCTGGCTTTGTAAATAAATAAATGTATCCTTGTTCTTTATACAGCTGTTAATTTACCAATAAACCTTGCCCTTCATAATAAACAAACCACCTAAGCACAACCAAATGGTATAGTGACCTAGTTTGATATAGTACTTAGTTCTCCACTTCTCTGCCAAAAGAAAGGAAATAAATTTCATTATTTGTTTTCTAGGACCAAAATTGGCAATTGCATTTATTTTGAGATTTAATTAACCTCACTCCCTAGCCTTGGTATCAGCAGCCATGCTGCCTTGGATACCCCTTCCTCCATCCAACTGCACCCTACTATCTCCCATGCCCAAACATAATAAGATCAGCTGTCATTGCTCCATAAAAAAATGATATTAGTGTTCTCCCCCGTGACTTCACTCATCATTCTTGTCACTTTCCAAACAAAAATATATCTCTCTGACCACCACTCCCCAATATATATTGGTTTTTCCATTCCCCTTCCCCGCAAATAGTACTTTTTTTTTTGAAGTTCTGTCTTCTCTCTCTCTCATTAAGTTTCCCTTTCTTAAGTGCTTTTGCATTCATTCATTTATTCATTTTTGGTATTGTTTTCATTTACATTGTTAATCATTATACGTGTTGTTCTCCTGGTTAGATTGTGTGTTAACATCAGTTCATAGAATTCTATGTTTTTTCTGAAGCTCCCGTTCATGATTTCTTATGTTTCTTAATATTAATTTATACTGTTACATTCATAAATCACAGTTTGTTCAGCTGCTTCCCAGTCTGTTGGTACTGATTTTGGTTTTGATTTTTTGCTATCACAAAAGGTACTGCTAGGGATATTTTGATTTAGAGGGAACTTTTTTCCTGTCTTTTCCTTTTGTGACATTGACTGCTCCCTTTCTGTGATATTCTTTACTTGAATATCCCATTCATGGACACTTATATGTTCTTTCTATATTTTATATGAAGACTATTGGATACCAATGATGAAGTATTTTTTTTCTTTTTGTTTTAATCACAACAGTTGAATCTCTTTTCTGCATTTTGAAAAAAAAATGCTGGCAATTACATCCTTTTAAATACTTTTAAGGAGTAAATATAAATATAAAAGTATATTTGCTTGCTATAGTACTGAACTTATACTTTGTTAATATTTGCCCTTTATAAAAACTTTAAAAATCTGCTTTATTCAGGAAAATTTATGTTTAATGTTTCTAGACTCTGTAAGGAATCTTGATCTAGTTTAATGTTCAGGAGTAATAAGACAAAGAAAAACAATGTGTAATTGTATGCTGCACTCTCTTCCCCATACCGCTTACTATTATTGAATTAGTTGGGGGCGGAGGGTAGAAGGTAGTCAAAACAGATGTACTTTGAGTCGTGTATATGAGATCATGGGGGAAACAAAAGTCTTATGAATTTTTTCTTAAAATTTGCCAAATAGCAGTAATTCCTTTATATTGCTAGATAGGAAAATAAAATAATTATTTAATAACTAGAGTATCTACTATCAAACAAAAAAGTTTGTTTCTTATGCTTACATCAACTTTTCTCTAACTTGCTTTTCTATCTCTGTTCATCAGTTTGTCTTGAAATTTAGAGACAACTTTGGTTTGAATGTTTTTGATTAAATCTTTACTACTGCCAGTTACATTAAATGTTATAGATAGATTATAGATGAAAATTGGAGTTAGGCTAGTACTTGCCTTCGAGTATGTGAAGAATTAGAGAGATTTACTGCTATTGCAGGAATGATGTTACCATGGTGAAAGTTTTGGTTTCCATGACATTTGCTTGCATATTTTGATAAGTCTTTAACTTAAGTAGGATTCTATTTCCTGGCAGACTGGAAAAAGTGTTATTCCATCCTTTCCCAAAATGTGTTTGATTTTTCATCACAAAAATATATTAATTTCCAAAAGTGTTCATAGTGACCTGCCAAGAAAAAAATGGGGCGTATTTTCAGTACATTACTATTTTACTTCAACTTTCGACCTTAACAGACTGGTAGATTTTAAGCTTTTTGTTGTTGTTGTTGTTGTTGTTTGTTTAAGAGAGAAAAAAGGGAAGAGGAACATCTTCCGGTATACCTTTTGTATTTTTTCTTAGTCTTTTTATAACAGATATAAATCCAAAGTATTCAGTTTGCAAATGAATTTTGTTGATAAATGACAACTAAACAGTACAGATGTCTAATTTATAACCAGTTACTGTTATATGTATAATAGTATATAATGCAGTGGAACAAGTTGCTGATAATGGGATTGATACAGAGAGAGAGAAGAGAATAATTTTAAACAGTTGATTTGAAGAAAATGAAATAGTCAGTAGAGTGTTATGGTGAAAGCAGAAATAAAGCTTTGTTTTCCCAGGTCTGAAACAAATTCATGCTATATATGGAACATATAAATATTCCCCTTTTATTATTGTTAATTTTTATATATAATCAGGGCTATAGCAACAAGTTTAATGTGCCATTAAATGTTTATTATTTAGTAATTTATAGACATTTATGTACATATTTTTTGTGAAAGATAAGGATTGCTATTATGATTTAAATTTTAATAAATTTTTTACATTGTATACAGATTATATATTGTATTCCATATCTTCTGCTATTTTTTTACTCATTTCTTTCTCCCTCAGTGCATCCCATACCCATCCAAAATTCTTATTGTAGTTCAGCATTTTAAAAGGAGATAGAACATGATGCTGCTAGGGAATGCGGTAGATAGAATCCTAAGCATGGAGTCAGGAAAACTTATCTTCCTGAGTGCAAATCTGGTCTCAGATATGTATTAGTTATTTCACCTCCTGGCAAGTCATTTAACTCTTGCTTACCTTAGCTTCCTCATTTGTAAAATGAGTTGGAGAAGGAAATGGCAAACTATTCCTTTGTTTTCCCCCAAGAATACCCCAAATGGAATCATGGAGATTCAGATATGACTAAAAAGCAATTGAATAACAGGACCCTGTCTTTGAATAATAGCAATTCTGAAACTTTGAAGAGGAATATTTTGTTTTCTGTTTTTTTAAAGTAAATTTATTTACAGTTTTCAACATTCGCTTCCACAAAATGTTGAATTTCAAATTTTCTCCCTGTTTCCCCCATCCCAGGACAGCTTGTATTCTGATTACCCTTTTCTCCAATCCACCCCCTCCTCTCTTATCCCCTTCTCTTCTGTTTTTCAGTAGGGTAAGATAGATTTCTATACCCCGTTGCCTAATTGTCTTATTTTCTAGTAGCTTGTAAAAACAATTTTTAACTTTGAGTTCCACATTCTCTCCCTTTCACCCTCATTGAGAAGGCAAGCAATTGGATATAGTTTATACATATGTAGTCATGAAAAACACTTCCATAATAGTCATATTGTGAAAGACTATAATTCCCTCTATCCTGTCCTGCTCTCCATTTATTGTATTCTCTCCTTTGACCTATCCCTCTATCAAAGGGTTTGCTTCCAATTACCCCTTCCCCCAATCTGCCATCTCTTTTATTACCTTTTCTCTTATGCCCTCCCCCCCACCCCCACTTTCCTGTAGGATAAGATAAACTTCTATACTCAAGTGAGTGTGTATGTTATTCCCTCCTGAAGCCACATCCAGTGAAAGTGAGGCTCACTTAAGTATTCCTTCTCATCTTCCCCTTCTTCCCATCCATTGTAAAAGCTCTTTCTTGCCTCTTTTAGGTGAGATGATTTACTGTATTCTGCCTCTCCTTTTCTCTTTCTCCTAGTACATTCCTCTCAGCAGTTTTGTAGATATCATCCCTTCATATTCAGTCCATTTTGTGCCCCTCTGCCTCCCCCTCTCTCTACCTCTCTCCTCTTCCTCTCTCTTTCTTTTCTCTCTCTCCATACACACACACACACGTTTGTGTCTATATATTCCCTCCAACTATCCTAATATTGAGAAAGGTTTCATGTAGTTTTATGTAAATAAAAAAGCATTTAGTTAAAATTAGGGGGAAAAGTATCAACTAGGGGAAATCTTTACAGCAAATTTATCTGATTAAAGTGTCTTATCTAAGCTAAATAACGAAAATTATAACAACCACTATTATCCAGTAGATTAATGGTCAGTTCATGTGAACAGGCAATTCTCAAAGAAATCCAAGCTATTGAGCCATATGTATGAAATGCTCTAAATTACTAATAATTAGAGAAATGTAAATTAAAGCAACTCTGAGATTGGTAAATACTACAACGAAAATGACTATTGTTGGGAGTAGATATAGGAAAATAGGTCCAGTAATGTATTGCTGATGGAGTTATAAATTGGTCTAATCATTTGGGAAGGCAGTTTGGACCTGTATCTCAAAAAGTCCTTTAATTGTATATATACTGTTTGATCCAGAAATACTACTTCTAGACCTGGTCTTGAAAAGAAACAAAGAAAGAGGAAAGGAACCCATATGTATAAAAATATTCATAGCAACTTTTTTGGGGGGGGGGGTTGGGAGGGTCACAGTACCTATCTATTGGGAAATGACTAAACAAATTATGGTAGAACGATGTAATGAAAAATTATGACACTATAAGAAATGACAAAATGGATGGTTACAGAGAAATCTGTGAATATTTTTGAGTCTGCAGCATGAAATGAGTAGAATGAGGAGAGCAATTATGTAAAAACTTTTTAAAGAAAACTATGAAATGATTAAGAATTCTGTTTGATTCAAGGAGCAGCCATAATTTCAAAGGCCTGATGAAGAAACATGTTATTCATCTCCCAGTAAAGAAGTGTTGGATTTGACATAATGAGATATACATTTTTTTGGGAGATGGCCAGTGTGGGAATTTATTATTTATTTTGCTTTATTATGTATATTTGTTCCAAAAGTTTTGTTTTTGTTTCTCTTGAGTCATAGGGAAGTGGTATTAGAATGAGGTAGGGAAAAAAAAAGCAAAATAAGAGTTATTGGTATCTTTTTAAAAATTCACTAAAGAGCACAGGGCCAGAAAGAATTCACAGGGAAGCAGCATAAATTTGAAATGTGTATGTTTTATGCATTTATTATGTATTTTTTGAAAAAGTAGAACTCTGAGTTCTTTTTTTATGTAAAAACTCATTTTGTATTTATTAAGTTCAGCATAACGAGATGTATCTCAGTATAGAGATATATCTGTATATGGTATAAAGTTTAAATGGCAAATTTATATGCCATGATACCATGTTCATTTCTTAATATTATGCATAATTTCCTTATTGGTAGTTCCTTATTAATAATAAAATCACTTTCCAAAACTTTATAACTTTCAAAATCATTAATTGCATAAACATATATCCAGCATATTATCTTGCTAATTTCATTAAGTCAGAAAAATATGTGAGACTTTCTGACTGTAGGTCTTTTGATTTAGCAAATTCTGCACTAAGCCCAGTCCAGCAACAGATAGTGTTTTCCGGCGTACACATGTGTACTTTGCTTATGCAATCAGCCTATATTTGAATAATCTTGTGTTTCATACTGTTAATGCAAATTACATTAAAATTCGTCAACTATATCTACCCACTAGTATTGGTTATAGTTTTTACTTATCTCATACATAAGCCAAAGCAGACCCTGGTTTTCTGATGGATGCAAGGACCTATTCCATGTCCTGATTTGGCATAATTTTCCAGTCTCATATAGAGCATTTTTTTTCTTTTCTTCCAGTTCGTATTTGCTGCCACATTTCCCTTTCTTATCTTCACTATATTTATTATCTTCTTTGTAATTATATTTAAAATTTATTCAATTTTTGTATGGTGAATTCTTGTATGGGTATATAATATTTTATAGTATAGTTACATTAAAATCAATGAAAGTTATAACAGGAAAGGCCCCCAGGAAGTGATAATAAGTTGTATGTATGTGCACATGCATACAAATTATGTTTTGGACCTTTGTAATAATTAAAATGTTATGTTGGCTATCTTCTATCCTTTCTCCTGGATATCTTCTTTTGCTAAGAAATTTCTTCCTGTGAATATTATACTCCAGTACTGGTGAATATCACTTAATGGCATGTATTTAACTTCTTATGATAAGCTCAACTATAAAGAGAAAGTTCCACTATCATTCCTGACAGGGAGAGATCAGGAATTGTGAATAATACTTTAGTGTCTTCAATATACCTTCACCTCTGATATTACTTCCCATGTACTCTGTGTATATTGCGCGTGTGCCTGATTCTGTGCACCTCATCATCACAGTGGGAATGTAAGCTAACTTAAGGATATGAAATCTTTCTTTCCCCTCTACTTTTAAAATCTCTAGCACTTAGAATAATAACTGGAACATAGTAAGTTATTCATAAATGTTTGTTGATTGGTGTGCTTTCTGCTATTATAAAGGAGGCACATGGAATTATATAGAGTTCATAAGATGGGCTGGTATTGATTTGAGGATGCTAGCAAAACCAATGTATGCATGAAGAATGGCTATTTTCTTAGATTTTGAGATTTAGAATGGATTAAAGAGGTATTATATGGCCCTGCCTTTGAGCAAATACAATTGTAGATTTGAGATGAGGATATGAAGTTGAATTCTTGTTCTGCTTAATGTCACCTTGGCTCAGACGTATTTTCCTTCCATCCATCTCCACCAGTTGTTTTTCCATGTCTCTCCTTCTTTTGGGGCTAACCTCCTTGAAGGCAGATCAGTGTCCTCTTCTTTTCCTCTTACCTTCTTCTTAGCTCTCTACAGGCTACCTCTGACCTCATCATTCAGTCAAAACTGCTCTCTCCAAAGCTCAGAGTGATATCTTAATTGCTGGATGCATTGGTCTTTTCTCTACATTCTTTTTGATCTTTCTTCAGCCTTTGACACTACCAGTCATCCTTTTTTCTTCTTAATGTTCTCTTTTCTCTAGGATTCTATGACCTCATTCTATCCTGGTTCTCTCCTGCCTATCTGATAGCTTCTCCTTCCCCTTTGTTAGGTCTTCATCCAAGTCACTCCGTTAACTATGGTTGTTATTAAGACTCTGTCCTAGACTCACTTTTCTTCTACTCCCATACAGTTTCACATGGCAAGCTCATCAGTTTCCATAGATTTTATTATTGTCTCTGTACTGATGCTTTTCAAAATATACTTAATATAGCCCTAACCACTCTGCTGACTTGCCCTCTTGCCTCTCCAACTGCCTATTAGACATCTCGAACAGGATTTCCCATCTTAAGTTCACCATTTCTAAAACTGAACTCGTTATCTTTTCCCCTAAACCCACTCTTCTTCCAAACTTCCCTATTATTGTTGGTGTCACCACCCAAGATGGTGCCCATCACCCAAACTGACAATCTAAATGGTATCCTCAACTCCTTATTGTCTCTCTATCTAACCTGTTTTCAAGACCTATTGATTTTGACTATACAACATCTCATACATAACCCCTTCTGATCTCTGACCCTGTCAGCACCCTGGTGCAGGTCCTTATTGTGTTACCCTATTACAACAGCCTTTTGGTTCCCCACGTCTTTCACTGCTCCAGTCTGTTCTCCATTCACTTATCAAATTGAAGCATAAATCTGACTATGTCACCTCTCTACTTAGTATACTCCAATGTGTACCCCATCACCTCAGGGATCAAATATAGAATCCTCTTGTGTTCAGAGTCCATCTCCTACATTTCCAGTTTTCTATCCCTTAGTTGCTTTCATGTACTCTGTGATCCATTGAGATTGGCTTTGTTGTTGTCTCACAAGATAAAGGCATCTTCTGATCTTGGCATTTTCACTGGCTACCCTCTCTTCCTGGGGTTCTATTCCTCCTCATCTTCAGCTCTGTCAGGATCCCCATGCCAAGAGAGCCCCTTTCTTTTTATTTTTTTTTTTAACCTATTAGGAAACACCCTGTTTTCCAGAGCTAAGGCCTAGCAAGCAAGCTGTGCTTTGAGCTTGGCATAACAACAATCCTTTGCACCCACCCTCCAGGTGGTCCCTGAGCTCAGACAAACACCTGCAGGACCCATGTTCCAACCATGAAACCTTGCTATGAATCATTTTGTCTTGCTGGTGTCACCTCTCATTGTCAGGGCTACAGCTCACTGTGTAGCTATTAGTATATGTATTAAGATTTGGCTTCATTAAAGCGGTTCTCTTCCTAGAGGAGGCCCTGGCATATGTGTCTTAACTTCTCTCCTCCAATGGAATAAAGAAAACTTTTTGTTTATGACCATTGCTAGCTTTTTGTTTTTATTTTATTTCTTAGAATTAACTGTGGCTGTGGTAACCTGTGTGAACTTTTTCGTATTTTCAGAGTTAACAATGTTACACCATCTCTGTGACTTTTTGGTCATTTAATTTCAGAGTTGATACATCCTTGTTTCCCTGACTTTCTTTCAGTTCTTACTAAAACACCACATTCTACACAAAGCCTTTCGGGATCCTGCTTAATACTTAGTACCTTTTTTCTTTTGATTGTCTCCAATTTATCCTGTACATGTCCTTATTGTACATAGTTGTTTTCAAGTTGTCTCCCTCATTAAGCTGTGAGCTCCTTGAGAACAGGGGAACTGTCTTTTGGTTTTCTTTGTATCCCAAGTGCCTGTCACATAATGGGCACTTAATAAATACTTTATGATGACAGACCTAAAATGAACAGGTTATACTAGATGAAAAGTTCTTCTAACACTAAATCCTTTGATCCTGTAAGTAATTAAACTGAGATAGGGCAATGTTAAGAGACTTGCTCAAGGTCTTAGAGGTGTAGTGAGAAAGGGATTATTAAAATTCTGAATGCTTACAAATTAATAGTGTTGATTGTTTTCATAGTTTTTTCTTTCGTGTATGAAATATATAGAATGGACTCATGATTGTTTACCACTAACTGCCACTGTTTTGCAGAACAAAACTGAGTGTAGTAGATTTTTAAAAGTGTCTTATTCCATTTTTTCTCACTTATATGTTAAACATTCATTTTTCAAAGAGTTAAGTTAGATTCTCTCCCTCCTTATTGAGAAGGCAAGCAATTTGATATATATATTATATATGTGCAGTCATGTAAAACATTTCCATATTAGCCATGTTGAAAAAAAAAACACAAAAAAAATCCTTAGGCGGAGCCAAGATGGCGGAGTAGAAAGACTCACATTTGCTAGCTCCGAACCCACAGCCCATGGATTTCCTCTAAAAAGAACTCCTGACAAATTCAGGAACAGTGGAAGCCGTGCAGAAACACAGTGAAGGAGATTTCTGTTGCAGAGAGCCCTG
>CM053770.1:366821912-366871193 GCA_028658325.1 Potorous gilbertii | reverse complement strand
AAATGGGGAGAAAATTTTGGAACCCAAAATCTTGTGAAAATGAATGTAAAAAGTTAAATAAATTTATTTTTTAAAAAAGATCCTTAAAAGTTAACAAGGAAAATAAAGTAAAAAGTATACTTCAGTTTGCATTCAGACTCCATTAGTTCTGGCATAGGAAGTGAATAGCATTTTTTCATCACAAAACCTTCAGAATTATCTTGGATTATTATATTATAGGAAATAGCTAAGTCATTCCCAGTTGTTCATTATACTGTGTTATTGTTACTGTGTGCAGTGTTCTCCTGCTTCTGCTGACTTCACTTTGCATCTGTTTGTATAAGTTTTCCCACATTTTTCTGAAAACATCCTACTTCTCATTTCTCAGATCTGGCACAATAGCCTTCCATCGCTATCATATACCACAGTGTGTTTGATCATTCTCCGGTTGGTGGGCATTCCCTCAATTTCTAATTTTTTGCCGCTGCAAAATAACTGCTATGAATATTTTTGTACATATAGATCCTTTTTCTTTTCCTTTGGTTTCTTTAGGACATAGACCTAACGTTAGAATTGCTGGATCAAAGAGTACAGTTTAATATCCCTGGACCCAGTTCCAGATTGCTCTCTGGAATGGTTGGTTTCCACCAGCACTGCATTAGTGTCTCTATCTTTACACATTCCCCTCCAACATTTGTCATTTTCCTTTTCTGTCATGTTAGCATATTTCTGATATATATGAAGTGGTACCTCAGAGTTGTTTTAATTTGCATTTTTCTAATAATTAATGATTTAGGACATTTCTTCATATGTAGAGAGCTTTGATTTCTTCTGAAAACTACCTGTTCATATCCTTTGGCCATTTATCAGTTGAGGAAGGACTGATCTTATAAATTTAGCTTAGTTCTCTATATATTTGAGAAATGAGAACTTTGTTAGATAAACTTGCAGTAAATTTTTTTCTCCATTTTTCTGCATTCTTTTTTAATCTTGGTTGTATTGCTTTTGTTTGTGCAAAAAAACTTTTAATTTAATGTAATAAAAATTATCCTTCTTACATCCTGTGATGCTTCCTCTCATTTGACCATAAATTTTTCCCTTATCCATAGAACTGACAGATAAAGTATTCTATAATCCCCGAATTTGCTTTTGACATCTCCTTCTATATAA
Organism: Potorous gilbertii; assembly: GCA_028658325.1. NCBI lineage: Eukaryota > Metazoa > Chordata > Mammalia > Diprotodontia > Potoroidae > Potorous > Potorous gilbertii. The sequence continues at coordinate 366,870,044 of CM053770.1, read as the reverse complement.
TAATGAACACATTTTGACTTTTCTAAATAATGAACATATTTTGACTTTTCTCAGTGTGAGAGATATTGGTCTTTATCTAGTGTCTACTAAACTGTTTTCCAATTTTCCCAGCAAATTTTGTCCAATAGTTCTTTCTCAAAAGAGTAGATATTTAAGTTTATCAAAGACTACATTACTATGGGTATCTACTACTCTCTGTTGGGTATCCAGTCTGTCCCTGCGGCACACCACTCTATTTCTTAGCCGTTACAGATTGTTTTGTCCAATAGTTCTTTTCTCAAAAGAGTAGATATTTAAGTTTATCAAACACTACATCACTATGGGTATCTACCACTCTCTGTTGGGTATCCAGTCTGTCCCTGCGGCACACCACTCTATTTCTTAGCCGTTACCAGACTGTTTGATGATTATCACTTTGTAACAGTTTGTGATCTGGTGCTGCTGGCACCTTCCTTCACTTTTTGTCATTGATTCCCTTGATATTCTTGACTTTTTATTTTTCCATTTGAATTTTGCTATTATTTTTCCAGCTCTCTGAAGTAATTTTTTGGTAATTTGATCGGCATGGCATTGAACAAGCAGATTAATTTAAGTAGAATTGTCATTTTTATTATATTGCCTTGGACTGGTGTTGTTCAGTTGTTTCAGTTGTGTGTGACTCTTCATAACCCGATTCAGAATTTTCCTGGTAAAGATATTGGAGTGGCTTGCCATTTCCTTGTCCTTATTTTACAAATGAGGAAGTGAGTCAAACAAACTTATGTGACTTGATTACACAGCTAATATGACTGAGGCCAGATAAATCTTCCTGATTCCAAGCCTAGTGTTCCATTCACTATCTATTGACTTAGTCTACTCAATGAGCAATTAATTTTTCTCCATTTGTTTAGATCCGACTTTATTTGTGTGAAGTGTTTTGTAATTGTATTCGTAGAATTCCTGGGTTTCTCTTGGCAGGTAGAATTCCCAAATATTTTAAGTATTTTCTGCAATTATTTTAAATGGAATTTCTCTATCTCTTCCTGCTGGATTTCATTGGTAACATGTAGAAATGCTGGTGATTTGTGTGGATGTATTTTATAACTTGTAATTTTGCTGAAGTTCATTATTCCCATTAGGTTTTTAGTTGATTCCCTAGGATTCTCTAAGTATACTGTCACATTATCTGAAAAGAGTTATAGTTTTATTTCCTTATTACCTATTCTATTTTTTAAATTTCTTTTTCTTCTCTTATTGTTATAGCTAACATTTCTAGTACAAAAGTGAGTAACAGTTCTGAAAAGTGGGTATCCTTCCTTCACTTCTGATCTTATGATTTTAAGAAGACTTTTAGCTTATCCTCATTATAGATAATGCTTGAAAGCTCCATTTATAATTATGCTTTCTAGGGTTTTTAATAGAATTGAGTTGCAGTTTGTCAAAAGTCTTTCATGCATTTATTGAGATCTGATTTTTGTTGGTTTTCTTATGGATTATGCTTATTATATTGATAATTTTCCTAGTATTGAACCAGTCCTGTATATTCCTGGTAGAAATTCTACCTGGTCATAGTGTATGTTCTTTGGGATATGTTGCTGTAATAGCCTTACTAGTCTTTTATTTAAAATTTTTTCATCAGTATTCCTTAGTGAAATTGGTATTTAGTTTTTCTTTCTCTGTTTTTGCTCTTCCTGGTTTAGTTTTGTGTCATAAAAAGTATTTAGTGGGATTACTTTGCCTATTTTTCCAAAGAGTTTAAACAGTATTGAAATTAATTGTTCTTTAAACATTTGGTATAATTCATTTGTGAATCCAGATGGTCCTGGGGATTTTTTCTTAGGGATTTCATTAATGGCTTGTGCAATTTTCTCCCCACCCCCCAAGATGGGGTTGTTTAAGAATTCTAGTTTTTCTTCTGTTAATCAGGGCAGTTTATATTTTGGTAAATATTTATTTCACTTAGGTGAAATTGAGATATATTGGTATATAATTGGGCTAAATAACTCCTAATAATTGCTTTAATTTCTTCTTCATTGGTGATGCATTCCCTCTTTTCATTTTGGATACTGGCAGTTTGGTTTTCTTCTTTCTTTTATTCAAATAACCAATGGTTTCTTTGATTGTTTCACTACCATGAACCCAACACCTAGTTTTATTTATTCCGTGATTTTTATTTTGCTTCAGTTTTACAAATTCTTCCTTGATTTTTAAGATTTTCAATTTTGTGTTTAATTGGGGATCTTTCATTTGTTCCTTTTATTTATTTATTTTCAGTGTTCCACCATCACTACCGTACAACCTAGATTTTTTCTTTCCCTCCCTCTCCCTCACCTTCCCCCTCTCTCCCTGAGACAGCGTGCAATTGTCTATAAGTTCTACACACGTATGTTCCTTTAAAATACATTTTCCACCATTTTTTCTTTTTCTATTTTTTAATTGCATGCCTAATTTATTTCTGTTTTCTTGATGTAAGCCTTTAGAGATATCAATTTTCCCCTAAGTATTGCTTTGGCATTATGCTATAAATTTTGGTTTATTGTCACTGTTTTCTTTAGTGGGATTATTGATTGTTTCTATGATTTTTTTCTTAACTCATTCTTTAGGACTAGATTATTTAGTTTCCAATTAATTTTTAGTCTATGTTTCCATCACTCTGTATGGAATGTAATTTTTATTGCATTATGATCTATACAGGATTCCCTTAATCTTTCTACTTTTCTGCATTTGGTTGTGTGGTTTTCATGCCTCTAAAGTGGTCAGTTTTTGTGATGGTACCTGTGTACACCTGTGAAAAAGGTATTTGTGTTACCATCCAGTTTTCTCAAGAGGTCTATCATTTCTAACTTTTCTAAAATTCTGTTCACTTCCTTAAGTGCTTTCTTTAAAAAAATTTTTTTGTTTTATGGTTAGATTTATCTTGTTTTTAGAGGGTAAGACTCAGTTCCCCCAGTAGTATAGTTTTACTATATCCTCCTGTAATTTATTTAAATTTTCTATTCAAGAATTTGGAAGTTGTGCCATTTGGTGCATATATGTTTAGTACTGATATTTGTCTTAGACCATGGCTACCCCTGCTTTTTTTTTTTTTTATTCTTAGCATAATAAATTCATTTCATTTTACTGCTGTGTGTCTCTGTTTCAAGTGTGCTTCTTATAAACAACGTATTTTTAGATTCTGTTTTTTAATCCTTTCTGCTACCAGCTTCTATTTTATGGATACATTCATCACATTCACGTTCACAGTTATCAGTACTGTATATTTCTCTCCATTCTATCTCCCCCCTTTTGTTTATCCTCTCCCACTTTTTACCCTGTCCCTCCTCAAAAATTTGTTTTGCTTCTGACCACTGACTCCTTTTGTCTGCTCTTTTATCAGCTGTTTCTTCCCTCTTCTCTCCTTCTCCTCCTTCTTCCCCAAAGGGTAAGATATGTTTATATCTCCAACTTAGTATGTATATTATTTCCTCAGAGTCAGTTCCAATGAGATTAAGGTTCAAGTGTTCCTGTCACAACCCCCCCTCCCCTCCATTTGTAAAAACTCTTTGTTCCTTCTTTATATGGGATAATTTTTCCTGTTCTTACTTTCCCTTCTCCTTCTCCTAGTGAATCCCTCTTTCTCATCCCCTAATTTTATCTTTTTTAAATCATCCCATCATAGCTCACATTCATGCCCTCTGTCTATGTATTTTCCTTCTAACTGTTTTAGTAATTATAAAATTCTTAGGAATTACAATTATGATATTCCCATATAGAAATGTAGACAGTTTATCATTATTGAGTCCTTTTTTATTACTTTTTCATGTTTATATTTTTATGCTTCTCTTCAGTCTTGTATTTGAAAGTCACATTTTTTATTTAGCTCTGGTCTTTTCATCAGGAATGCTTGGAATTCGTCCTCTATTTTATAAAATGTCCACATTGGCTCCCAAAAGATTATACTCAGTTTTGCTGGGCAGGTTAGTCTTGGTTGTAATCCTAGCTTCTCTGCTTTTCAGAAAATCATATTCTAAGTCCTATGTTCATTTAATGTGGAAGTTGCTAAATCTTGTGTGATCCTGACTGTGACTTCACAGTATTTGAATTGTTTCTTTCTTCTAGTATTTTCTTTGTCCTCGGAGCTCTTGAAGTTGGCTGTTCCTGGAAGTTTTCATTTTGGGATGTCTTTCAGGAGGTGATTGGTGGATTTTTTTCCATTTTTATTTTGCCTTCTAGATCTAAGATATTGGGGTAGTTTTCCTTTATAATTTCTTGAAATAAGATGTTGAGGCTCTTTCTTTGATCATCGCTTTTAGGAAGTCCAATAATTCTTAAGTTATCCCTCCTCTATTTTCCAGGTCAGTTATTTTTTCAATGAGATCTTTAACATTTTCTTCTGTGTTTTTGTTCTTTTTCTTTTATTATTTCTTGATATCTCACTTAGTTATTAGCTTCTAATTACCCAATCCCAATATTTAAGGAATTATTTTCTTCAGTCAAATTTTGTACTGCCTCTCTCATTTCTTGTTTTAATTTGTTATTTTCCTCAGTATTTTTTGTGCTTTTTTCCCCCCAAGCTATTGATTCTCTTTTCATAATATTCTTGCATCTCATTCTCCTCTTCCCCCAATTTTTCCTCCACATCTCTTATTTGGTTTTTAAAATCCATTTTGAGTTCTTCCAGGAATTTTTGGTTTTGTATCCACTTCTCATTTCTTTTCCTTTTGTGACTTTGCTTGTATGCTGTTTTGACATTGTTGTCTTCTTGAGTTTGTGTATTGATATTCCCTGTCACTATAGTAGCTTCATGGTAAAATTTTTATTGTTTACTCATTTTTTCAGCATACTTCTTGACTTTGAACTTTATGTTAAAGTTGGGTTATGTTCCCAGGGTGTAATTTTTCCAAGCTTCAGATTTTTTTTGTTTCTATTGTCAGAGCTAATTCTTGGATGTGTAGGTTATCTGTGCTTTTAAGGTGGTCTGATCTAAGGAGAAGTATGGCATTACTCTCTTGAATTGGGCTCTGATCTTTATCTATGAACAGTTGTTGGTTCCTATATCCCCAAGTTCTGGCATTCTTCTTGATCCCAGAATGTGACCAGGCTCCTGCTGTCCTGCAGCTTTAATTGCTAGTGCTGTTTTCTGATTTTGAATTGAGACTGAGATCCCTTCTCCCTTGTGAGTGATTACAAATAGTCTTCTTTGCCATGTGATCAGGACTGTTGTTTCCCTGTTGTGGTACAGTGCTCTTCCTTGCCTTGGGACTGTAACTTGGTGCTAGGTATGGGCATACTGACTGGATACCGAATCCAGTTCTAGGACAGGAGCCCCTGTTACCTCTTTCTCACCAGTTGTCCAACCCCTTTACCATCTATGGGCTGAGAGCTCCTGAAGTTATTGCATCTTTTGATGCAGCCACTTACAAGGCCTAGTGCTGGTAGGGTGGTTTTAAACTTCACTGTAGGCCATCCGCCAGCTAGGTAAGACAGATCTCCTAGGTCTGGAAAATAGTTTCACTTGACTTTTTCTTGGTTCTATAACTCCAGAATTCAACTTGAGGTGTTATTTTGAATTTGTTTGGAGGGGAATTTGGGAGCGGTCTAGTGAGTTCCTCCTCTTACTCCACCATCTTGGCTCCATCCCCTTAATATGGTAAATTTTGTGACTTCTTATTTGTTCTTCACTCTCAGCAAAGTGTCCTTCTTAGAGTCAGTATTATTTGAAATTATTTGAAAATACACATTTGCAGTTCTTTTAAAGGCCTGTTTTTGTACTTATTCATTTTAGAATACCTCCGTTTCCAGGATGACCTGAAATGTAATAATTTCTCTGATTCTTTCCTCCTTGTCACCTGACTTCTTCATTTAATTATTAGATAGAAATTGACATCTCATGTGATAATGTATTTGATAGTTGCTGTCAGTTATTCCTCCCTCTCTCCACCAAAGTTTTGAAATTGACACTTCACCCAGTGAAACCAGATTCTTAAAGAACTAAATATTGTGTATGTGTCAGTTAAATATAGCCCTGGCAATTATTTTAATCTAGGTACATGCTGATGAATTTAATGTAATTAAAACTCATTACTCTATAATTATACATTGGAACATGTTCCTTAAAAGGATGTTTTTGTCCTCTTGTTTATAGTTTAGCTAGAGTCTATATTTCAAATGTGAAGACTCATAAATATTTAGTTGTAAAAGGCGTAAGGTACTAATACTGAGTTGATAGCATATTTCATAGAAATTCATAAATTCATTTGAATGAATAAAAAGTTACAAATATTAATGTAGTTGTCCTCATTTTGCAGATCATATCATGCAAATAGTACTGATTTAGTCAACTTTCAGGAATCTTAAATTTCAAAGACCTATAGAACTCATTTATGTTGAATTCCATATTAAAGGTAAATTTGAATATAGCTAACACCAATTTTATGATTTACCTTCAGGATAAATTCCTTCACAGAATTAGAACAAAATAAGCCTTTTTTTATCCTTGAAAATAACCAGATAGTATTATTTAATGTCATATATATGCCACACAAGTTTTTTTTTAAACCATACAATAAATGGATTTTTAAATTTTCTTCTACCTAGAAATATTTTATTTCTTATACTAAGAACAAATTGTTTGGAAGAAATGTTATTGTTATTATCAGATTAATTGTTTGGAGCATAGAAGTGCAACCACCTTATTGAAGAAGAATAATTGTTTTTCTATATCTAGAGAAAGAGGTCTAAGAACCATTTGCTTCATCTTGGCCTACGTTTTACAAAATGAAGCATCCCCGCCACCCCCCAAAAACAACAACAAAAAAAACTAAAAGCAAGTACAGCTTCAATGTCCCTTTGACGCCTCCTGCCGTGAAAATATGAATTAGTGCAAGAGCATCTGTGTACAGGTATCCCTTTCCTGCAGTCTATTTTCTTTTCTGTCCTTTCAAATTCCAACACTCCTCACTTTTGCATGTCTCCTACAGAAGTATTTCTTAACTTTTTTTGTATCTTAGACCTCTTTGGTAATGTAATGAAGCCTATGAACTCTTCAAAATAATGTTTTTAAATGCATAGGAGAAAATACATAGGATTACAGGGGAAACCAATTAGATTGAAATACTTATCAATGTTAAAAAAAAAAGTTCATGGACCCCAGGTTAAAGAAGTTAAGTGGAAGTGTTAGTACTTTGTAGTTATGTAGGTGTATACATATATATGTATGTATGTATGTGTATGTTCAAAATAGTAGTATGATTGTTTTTGCCCTCTGTTATACAGTTCATTGATCATGACAACTTTCCACTTTGTAATCTTAAATAATTTCCGGTCATGTCTTTCCCTAAACCCTGTACCCCAAATCTCTCTATCTTGCTCTGTCTTACTATGGTTCTCTTCATATTTTGTGGAAACCAGGACAACGCTAATTTTCACTCTTATTATATGATAAGCCCACATTCTCTTTTGGTAAAATATATCTAGTATAGTACAATGGAAAATGCTTTGTTTGAAGTTAGAATATCTAGGCTTAAAGCCCAGCTTCACCACTTCCTACCTCTGAGAATTCTCTGTGTGTTAACCTCTCTAGAACAAGGGGGTTAGACTTAGATGATCCTTCAGGTTCCTTCCCACTCTAGATCTGGAATCCTTTGACTAGAAGTTCTGATCCAATAATGATACTTTAGTTTTATTGGCTTCTTTTTTCCATTTAAATTATCCTGGTAATATGATTCACCTTGTTTATACCAACTATGCATTTTTCAATTAGTCTGTCAGCACTCTATATAAACATTTTGACTACATATGTAAGAGAGAAGTTCTAAAATGTCATCATTGTTATAGCCACATTTGGTAAAAAATCGGTGTTTTCTTTCTTTTATTACTTTGTTTAGACTAAATGAGATGTGGTTACAGAAGTAGTATTTGTTTCTTTCTGTTTAGCTAGTCCGATTTCTTGATATTTTGCGGCAGTTTTGCCTGTTATCCTCTTTATCTTAAGCTTCCAGGGCATTGTAGTTTGTATGTTAGTAAGTTTTTTTTGAATGTCTTGTTCCACCTTATAGAATACCCATTACCAATAATTATAAATGATAGAAACACTTTCAGTCTGTGTTTGGCAGTGATCTTTATAATTATTTCTGTATGCTGATAGTTGCTGGACTGAAATTTTCTTCTTTAAAGATGGTTTTATAAGGCAATTTCATGACAGAAATGAAATCTTCTAAAGCTAACTGTTGCCTTATGAGAATTATCATTTTCTATTAAATTTTCAAAATCTAACATTATGTTGAAATGGTGGGTCACATAATAAGGTAGAAATGCTTCTTTAGACAAATATCTTAAAAACGGGAGTACTCTAACTTGTCAGTGTCATTGTAGGGAATAGCACTTTTTTAATACATCCAGTTCTGCTTTTTTTGCTTCAGTTTGTCAGTTCTCTTCAGAATATGCATTGTGTAGAGCTAATGTTGAAATTTTTTGCACATATTTTTCCTCGTAGAATTCAGTTTTCCTGCTTTTAATTTTTTACCTTCTAAAGAAAACTGCCTGTGTTTATTTCTTCCATTGTTAACCACTGACAAAAGAAATTTCTTTTCACTACTTGAAAGTGTTCTTTGGTTGTATACATCAAAAAAATTATTATAGCTAATTGCTGATGTATGAACAGAAACAGAAGGAAGTTGAACAGTATGTCTCAGAAAATTTTTATGTAAAGTCTTGAAGCCTTCTTACTGTGGCTTTGGGCTTAAGTTTAGACATTTTTCGGCACCCAATATTGATTTTTTCTTGCAGTAGTATTTCTTGTAATGGAATTTGGTCTAATATTTTTACAGTATTACTCTCTTAAAAAATAGGAAACTATTTTCAACTTTTCATTTGTCTCTGATCACCTAATCCAAATAAAGGGGAAAATTTAAATCAAAAGAATAAAATAAAACCTCAAATAGGCTCCCTGAATGTGTTAAGTGTTTCTTTTACTTATTATTTTAAGTCATGTAGATTTCTGAAGTATTGAAAATGTAATTATATTTTATCAAATTATATAAATCACTTTTGTGTACATACTATTAGCATACACATTATGCTCTCATTTACCTTTAAGTTACTTGTTTTTTGCATTTAAGTTATGTAAAAATCATCTGAGATAACACCTTGAAGTCTTTCTTATACTTTTAGCCTGAGGCAAGGTAACACAAATGTGGGGCATTGGCAAGCTGTAATATATGAACGAACGTATTCTTGAAAAAAAATTTAATAAAAAATACATTAATCTTAATTTAATTTTCCTTCAGTATTCTAATAATGACTAAAAATATTTACATAGGATTCATCGAGAAATTTTTGTTCACTTAAGACTTTTTTATTGTTTTTTGTGAGTCATATTTGAATTCCTCAAACATGTTATTCAACCGTGTTACTGTTTCATGGATAACACACAGGAAGCACTGAAGTTTTCAAGCTCCAGCCTCTAACAGGTTCACTCTTGATCTTGTCAGACCGGCAGACACCTTTGGAGGGGTTAATGATTAGCTATTCAAATGGTTGCTGATAATGGGAATACTGACTCCCACAGCATTCCCTCTTCATCCTTCTCACAGGGGCTGACTAGAAGCGGGGCATAACTTCCTCTACTTCTCTGTGGGGTCAGTCAAGACAGGCACAGCTTGTGCACTCCCCTAAATCCCTTCAAGCCTCAGTGGAGTCTGATTGAAGCACACACAGATTCCTCTAGATTTCCCCAACGAATTCCCCGTGGTTTTCCCCACTCACTGACCAATGCCCACCTCCTTTATAGGGCAACAGACAAAGAAGGTGTGTTGTTCACCTTTAGCAGTACATAATTCTGTGTAAGCATAGTAAATATCAATTATGTCACCACTTATCTCATGACTCAGCCTCACTAGGATTGTGTATCACTATGATTCTAAGAAGTACTATCTAGAAACCTTGGGGCTGTTCTGGGAGTTATAATCTAATATCTGGAAACTAGACATTGCCATGGCGATGGATCCTGAGAAACTAGAAGAATAACAAAACCTTGCATACAATTATTCAACACAAACTTGTATTCAACACAAGCCACTTGAAAATGTCATTTCTTTTGGACTCTTTTCCTCAAACATAAGTGTATATCAAGAAAATGAACTTTTTATGGGATAAGCTGACTGCATTTCCAATAAGATCTCAGGGGTGAAATAAGGATGTCCATTATCACCACTGTTTTTCAATATGGTACTAGAATTGTTAGCTGTAGCAATTAGAGAAGAAAAAGAAACTGAAGGAATAAGAATAGGCAAAGAAAAAACTAAGCTATCACGTTTTGCAGATGATATTATACTTAGAGAATCCCAGAGAATCAAGTAAAAAACTACTTGAAATAATCAACAACTTTGGCAAAATTGCAGGTTACAAAATAAACCCAGATAAAGGATCTGCATTTCTGTATATTACTAACAAAGCCCAACAGCAAGAGATAGAAAGAGAAATCCCATTTAAGGCTACAGTAGACACTATAAAAAATCTGGGGGTCTACCTGCTGAAACAAACCCAGGGACTGTATGAACAAAATTACAGAACACTTTTCACACAAATAAAGTCATATCTAAGTAAGTGGAAAAACATCAGTTGCTCATGGGTAGGCTGAGCTAATATAATAAAAATGACAATTCTACCTAAATTAATTTACCTCTTCAGTGCCATACCAATCAAACTACCAGAAAATTATTTTGTAGAGGTAGAAAAATAACAATTCATCTGGAAAAACAAAAGGTCCAGAATATCAAGGGAACTAATGAAAAGACATGCTAGGGAAGGTGGCCTAGCTCTACAAGATCTCAAATTGTATTATAAAGCAGCAGTTATCAAAACTACTTGGTACTGGCTAAGAAACAAAAGGGTAGATCAGTGGAATAGGTTAAGTACTCAAGACACAGTAGTTGATGAATATAGCAATCTACTGTTTGATAAACCCAAGGGCCCAGCTCCTGGGATAAGAACTCACTGTTTGACAAAAATTGCTAGGAAAGCTAGATAACAGTATGGCAGAAACTGGGCAAAGACCAGTGCCTGACACTGTACACAAGAATAAAGTCCAAATGGATACATGATCTAATATAAAGACTGATAACTAAAAACAAATTAGGGGAGCAAGGAATAGTGTATTTGTAAGATTTATGGAGAATGGAGAAATTTTTGACTAAACAAGAGATAGAGAATATAATGAAGTACAAAATGCATAATTCTGATTACATTAAATTGCGTTTTTTCACAAATGCAATGCAACCAAGATTAGTAGGGAAGCAGAAAACTGGGAAAGAATTTTTGCAACTAGTGTCAGTGATAAAGGCCTTACTTCTAAAATATATAGAGAGCTGAGTCAAATGTACAAGAATACAAGGCCTTCCCCAGTTGAAAGGTCGTATGAACAGGAAATTTTCAGAGGAAGAAATTAAAGCCATCTATGGTCATATGAAAAATTGCTCTAAATTACTTGAATAGAGAGATGCAAATCAAAACAACTCTGAGGTACCACATCACACCTATCGGATGGACTAACATGACAAACAGAATGATGGTAAAGGTTGGAGAAGATGTGGGAGAGTTGGAACACTAATTCATTGTTGGCAGAGCTGTGAGCTGATCCAACCATTCTGAAAAGTAAATTGGAACTATGCCCAAAGGGCTATAAAATTATGCATACCCTTTGACCCAGCAATATCACTTCTAGGATTGTATCCCAAAGAGCTCGTAAAAATGGGAAAGGGTCCCACATGTACAAAAATATTTACAGCAATTCTCTTTGTGGTGGCCAAGAACTGGAAATCAGGGGGATGCCAATTAATTGGGGAATGGCTGAACAAGTTGTGGTATATGAATGTAATGGAATACTATTATGCTATAAGAAATGATGTAAGGAAGACTTTGGAGAATCCTGGAAGGACCTACATGAACTGATGCTGAGTGAAAGGAGCAGAACTAGGAGAACTTTGCACACAGCAACAACCACAGTATGTGAGAAATTTTTCTGGTAGACTTAGCCCTTCACAGCAATGCAAGGACCTAAAACATTCCCAATGGACTCTTGAGACAAAATCCTTTCCACATCCAGAGAAGGAACTATGGACTTGGATCGCAGAATGAAGCAGACCATTTTCTCTTACGTTATGTTTTGTTTTGATGGTTTTTCCTTTTACTTTAATTCTTCTATGTAACATGACCAAGTGAAAACGTATTTAATAAGAATGTATGTGTAGAACCTATATAAGATTGCGTGCCATCTTGGGGAGGGAAGGAAGAAGGTGGCAGAGGGAGAGGGAAATAATTTAAGATATATGGAAGTGATTATAGAAAACTGAAAACAAAATAATTAATTAAAAAAAGAAAATGAACTTTTTAAGGTAAATTTTATATTCATTAGTTGTTCAATTTCCTTCTCTGGATATGACCAAAATTTGTATCCAGCCTGTTTCCAGGATTGTTCAGAATTGGATATAGAGTTTCATGTGTATTCATAGATCTAGAGATATTGTGTGTGTGTGTGTGTGTTATTAATACATGTGTTAATTACATGTATATTAATAATGCATTAGATAGTGTATTCATTAAGAATTACTTTGTACCTAACAAAATGCTAAGCAGTGGGGAAGTTGAAAAAGCAAATTAGATAATCTCTTCTCTCAAGGAGTATATATTTTAGTGGAGGAAGAAGACTCTTGCAGAAGAGTTAGAAAACCAGGGCCTGGGAAGGGAGATAGAGAATTAGTTGACTTCAAGGTGAGATGAAAGCTCACCTATCAAAGCCCAGGGTGGTTGGTTGTAATCAGCAAAAAAACCTTCACCAGCAGCAGCATTGTTTCATCATTATTTTGAGGTGTCAAAGCTGATGCTTGTGTATTCTCTGAAAAGAGCTGTATTTAGGTATAAGTAGCATATGTGTTGGTGTTTACTTTCGCTTCACATAGCTTTATGCATTTTAATACGTTCTAGGTGAGTCATCTAGAAATAGTCAGGTGTATTATTGATGAGTCAGCATATTTGATCAGGTTAATCCTTGAACACTTTTCTGTCTGCCCTTCCTCAAGTTGTTAGAAACCTAGATATTGTCTATTACATTTCACTGCCATTTTATTCTTAGTGCGGTCACTTCTGCAGTAATGACTGTTTTGAAAATGCAAATTACTTCCAACTATATTGATATATTAGTTTACAATTTGAACATAGCATGCATTTTGCATTTGCTTTTCATGTTCTCTTGCACCATGGTAGTGGAGCTTGTCTTGGGGTGGGTTGACGTCTAGCAGATGAGTTTGAAGGATCACCACCAGCATTTTATAAGGGCCTATAGGAAGAGTGAGAAGTGGGAGCCTGGAGAAGCAAGCATGACAGGGAGATCTTCAGTACTTCCTTCCTCACCCAATATAACTGTGACCCAGTTCCTTTGAACTTTACCACCACAACCTGACCAGGAAACGCCCCAGAGCCTGCTGTCTCCATGCAAATGAATGTGGCACCATGGAGATGGGGATAGTAATGGTCCTTGGGGGTACTCATGGAAAAAATTTCACCATGTGTGTCTCCCATTCCAGGAATATTGTGATTCCACCTGTGTCTCTCACAGGACAGTAGCTTGTATAGTCAGATGCCCACTTTGATCTTCAGACTTTTGTCAAGATAAAGGACCCTATTTTTTGTCTGTCTTCTAACACAGTAGGAGCTCCACACAGATGGAGGAGGGCTAATCTCTACCTGTACATTGTCTTCCCTTTCCAGGACTGAGCAATCAGCCCAAGGCTGAGGACACTACCACTATTGTAGTATTTATATATTTCTTAACAATTTAACATGTATAAAACTACCACCACTTTTGCTAGGTTCTGATCTTTTAAAATTTATCACTGACAAATTTTTTGAGTGTTGTAACTAACCTCCAGTGCCCATTTTTCCCATGAGCCCTGTGGTTTTTATTGCATAATTTTACATAGCACAGTGATTTTTAGGAATGTACATGTTGACTTAAAGCAGAACTGACTGTACTTCCAAAGGGAGGAACCCTATTCTCTATCAGGGTTCTCATCCTTCTAAAAGTATAGTCACAGGTTACTTGCATTCAAACTTAGTTTTGAGTTAGACTACAAACAAAAACAAGAAACTTAATTTTGTCTAAGGGAGAGAGAGGTCAAAGACAAAAAAATTTTTAATTTGTTTCATAAAAATTAAGTGTTAAGGATTAAAAGAGGGAGTATTACTTTATGATGAAACAATTAGTTCATGAAAGGAATAAAAGGATCCATACAGGTAGTATAATCAGATCCCAGCAGCACCAGAGGTGACTGGGTTTTCAATATTAACTCTGGCAATTAGTGCTAAGGTGAAAAAATTTTGGAAGAAAGACACTGATAGATTTCATATCTGCCTTTCACCTGTTTAAATTTGAAGAGCCCTACAAGTAGACACTTGGCTAGGAATTGATGAAGACCTGGTCTTAATCCAAGCTTCAACACTCGTCTTTTGTGACCATTGACAAAGTGATTCAGTCTCACTGAGCTTCAATTTTCCTCAGTAGAAGGCAGTTACATGACATAGTGGATAGAGTTTTGGACTTGAGAGTCAGAAAGAACTGAGTTCAAATTCACTCTCAGACACTTGATAGATGGATGACCCTGGGCTAATCACTTAACAGCTATCTATCTTAGTTTCCTCAACTGTAAAATGAGCATCATGATAGGTCTACTACATCACTAGGTTGTGAGTATTAAATGAAACAATATTTGTACAGTGTTAAGTGCAATATCTGGCACATAGTAGGTGCTTAATAAATATTTGTTCCCTTCCCCTTTCTTGTAAAATGAGGGTAATGATACTTGCCGTATCAGAGGAAACTTAGCATAGTGGATAGAAAGTTAGTTTTGTAGTTAATAAAACCTGGGTTCAAATACTAACTAATCTATCCTGATTGTGTGACCCTTGGCTAAGTGATTTAGCCTTATGGCACTCCAGACAGTGTTATAACACTATAAGGTAAGATATAGTTGGTGTTAGAGGGATTTTCCCTATAGCAATAGATATTGACCCTCCCCCAAATACTAGCAAAATACAAAACAGCAGATTTACATAGTTTGTAATATCCTAATGAAAAAGTACTTTTCAAATTATATATAAGATCCAAATAAGGTTTTTTTCTTTGTTTAAGGAGAGTTGTTAAAGTTAGTTAATTGTTCTGAGGAAGAGGTCACGATTCTCAAGGAATGACCCTCAGGTCAGATGTGGGATGGTTATTCTATGTTGTGTATCTTTCTCTTGATTTTTCTTAAATAGGTTCTTAGGGTGAGAGCTTGCAGGAGCATGTGAAGCAAAAGTGTTCATTAAATACTCAAATCATATCAGTTTTCATTTTAACGATACTCTTGAGCAGAAATGTCCAATTTATGGCTAGCCGCTTGAAGTATAATATTCCAGAATGTGCCTGAAACCTGATTAAAATATAATTGGGGAATGTTTTAACAAAATAAACAAAATAAAGTAAAACAGAGCATACTAATTTGTGGTTTTCTAAATCAATATGATGCTGATTGAGACAATTTCCATTTGAATTTGACACCACTGTTCTCCAGTTTATAATATTCTTTTACCTTTGTTAGTTCCTCATAACTTCATGAAATAAGGAGGGCATTGTTGTGTTCTCTCATTTTATAGATGAGGAAATGGAGGTTCATGAAGTTTAAGTGACTTGCCCAAGGTTTCATGCTTGGTGAATGACAGTTTCTTTACAGACACCAAACTCCAGGTGTATGATACTGCTCTGGGCTATTTAATAACGAGTAAAGGGAAAATCAACTTAGCAACTAATCCTAATTGTCTTGCTATTGCTCCTACATTTATTACTCTTCTAATTTATCACACTCTTTATGTCGTTCACTGACAGAATACATTAACATATTTTGAAACAGTTTAAAATATTTTAAAATTTAAAATATGGTAAACCAAAACTTAGGGAAGCCACCTGACTCATATATTGCATATTTGTGATCAGCTAAATCAGTTATCCCTTCCACATACATGAGGATTTAGGGACATGGCAACCCTACAATCTGGAAAATTCATGTAAAATTTTTTGGGCCTCCCTTCATACCAGAGAAGTAGTGAGTAATGTGAATTTTTTCTTCTTTTTCTTTTATGAGGTGTTTATAGTATTAAAAGATAAAATATGTTAGTATTTTATAGGTACTATATGTATAGTTTATCTATTTCTGAGTTTCTAAACTTTTTCTGTTGTTGTCTGCTGACCTTTGTGTGTTGTCTGTCCCTTCTGCAAAACTCCCCCCAAATTCCTATTTAATTTCTTATGCTATATATCAAAACTGTGATGGGGAAATTTGCAGTGAGGAAGGGATAACTATAAAATTGATCTTTTCTAATTTATTTATTTCTGTGAATTTTCACAGTCCAGAATCTGGATCACTTATGGCCTTAGCCTTCCAGGAATTTACACTAGCATAGAGTATCACATATCTGTTATGCTGGACATTAAGCAATAGTTTGCATTCTTGTATATGTAACTTTAAAGGCTAATGTTATGTTGTTTGAAGGTTAATGAATTAAGTCAAAGTATTTCCATAGAAAAATATTTAAGGCACTTTTATATTATCAAATGTAATGAAATCCATGAAAATGTGATGTTTATGCATAGAAAATAGAATAAGGGGTCCTGTAATTTCCTTGTTACATGGAACTCACAGGGGAGCAAACTCCTTTAAGTGCAGATGGTCATCTCCTCTCCCACAGTTTTGTAGAGGTGCCCAGAGCATTGAGAATTTGAGTGACTTGCCCAAGGTAATACAGTCACTCTCAGTAGAAACTGAATCCAAGCTTGCCTGACTTTGATGCCAACTCTCTGTCTTGCTATGTATTGCCTTTCATGAAAATACTTTATTTTATTGATACTTAACAGTAGCTTGCACTGTAGTTGTAAAGAGTTTTAAAAAAACAAACATACTTTTAGCGCCTTTGATGTATGAATTTAACATCATTCAGGAATTGATCATTATTTTTTCCTTAGGCTACTTTTTAAGCAGTTATCCCTCTACTATGCAGAAATGTAGAAATTTCACGAAGGTTAATATTTATCAATAAAAATAATTAGATTTTTAAAATTTGCTATGTTCTAATTTTCTTTTTTAAATGACCAGCTTCATGCAGAAATACAGTAAAGGCATTTGTGAGACATTTTTGTTAGTATATGATGGCCAGTCAGAAACTTGTATAACACAATTCTACCATTTCTTCAGAAGTCTGGAGTAAAATAAAAACACTGTGATTTTAAAAAACTGTTTACTACAGCATGAAGTACTTTTGGAAGGCACATTTTGCCTCTCACGGTTTGTATCAACAACCCAGTAGATAAGCCATGGTTTCTACTTCAGTGAGATAGAAGAAATGAGGTTCTGCTGTTCTAGTGTGAATTTGACAATGATCCCATCATTGCCCTCTTAAAAAAAGGGGTTAAGTAAATTTCAAATCTTGAAGCCTTTTCTTTTTAAGGAATTTATCCATCCATCTTCTAACTCCCTCCTTTCCTTTCTTGAGCAAATAAAAAAAGAAAAGAGTTTTCTTTTTTAGCTGAATTACCACATTGACCATATCTGAAAAAAATATGTCTCATTCTGCTTTTTAAGGTCACCACTTTTCAAGAGGTCAGTGACATGTTTCATCTTCATCTCTTTGAACTCATAGTTTATCTTTATGTTGATCAGCGTTTTAAATGTTTTCAAAGTTGTTTTTCTATATAAAGTTGTTACTAATGGTTAAATTTTTCTCCTAGTTCTGATCACTTGGCTCTGCATCAGTTCATTAGAGTCTTCTCAGTTATTTATCTCATAATTTCTTATGGCACAAAAACTACAGAGTTGGATTGTAGAGTAAAGCAGACTCTTTTCTCTTTTGTTATGTATTCTTTCTCATAGTTTTTCCCATTTGGTGTAATTCTTCTATGCAACATGAGCAATGTGAAAAATGTTTTTAATAGGAATGTATATGTAGATCCCTTATCTGATTGCATGCTGTCTTGGAGAGGGAGGAGGAGAAAATTAAAAACTTAAGAAATGAACGTTGAAATCTGAAAATAAAGAAATTATATCATTCTTTTTTTTTTTTTTTTAATTTTCTTCTCCCCCCCCCCCCCCACTCCCCACGCTGTTAACTTAGTATCAACAAGAGAAAAAGATAGAGATCAGGGGGGAAGGTTGTTAATGAACTTTCTGAGTAAAAAAGATTATGCCTTGGGTTGTTTTTCCAGCTGATGTCATGCATGTCAAGCACTTAATCTGTGCTTCTTGATAGTAAATATATTCATTTAGGGATAATAGTATAGGTATTGGGCCTGAAATGGATATTTCTCTAATAGAAAATAGTGTATAAACAAATATAGAAGAGAAAGTGTATTGACAGTGCAAACTGTGTACCCCATACTGACACTTTTTGTATGATGAGCCCATAAAAATGCCAGAAGAGTATGGTTTTTTTATCACCCCAAAACCATCAACATAATAAGCATTCTATACTGTTTTAAGCAACTTTACAACAAATCTATATAATTGATTTGGTGACTTTATTATACTTTTTTGGTAAATGAAGGACAAAGCCATGTGTATCAGTGTTTTGTTTTTTTTTTTCATAAAATTGCATTTCTTCATAGTGATAGTGAAGCTTCTTTGAATTTCTGCTTTTTTATTATTTGTCACAGATATAATCTTACCTCTTAGAAATAAGGTGGAAAATACGTTTCCATTCTTGTTTAGAATTACTTTATGTTAATTGTTAAATAACTTTTTATGATAATATTGATATAAATTCATTCTTTAGGTTTAGTTTAATTAACAAATAAGGATTGTAGTTATAAATGCATGATAAAGTGATCATCTAGTCCAACTCTTTTGTTTTATAGATAAGAAAACAGACTCATCTATAATCTCATAATTCAAGACTAATAATTCAGGGTCACATAGTTGTAGTATATGAACTTACTAGTTTCTCTAACTATGAGTCCACTGTGCCATGTTCAAATATTAACTAATAAAAAGAAGCAAAATAAGCCTCTTAAAGGCACATGTTTAATTTGCCTTCTGTTTCTTCATAAATCCAGGCATTCCATCATGCACATGCCTAGGTAGCAGTATCTTTAGCATAGGTTAAAAAAAACATGGCTAACTCAATATTGTAATTATTTTAATGTTTCTGCATGAAAATCATTGTTATTGACCTCCTTGTAGTTCATTTTTTTCTTGAAGTACAATATATAAATATTTGTGTTTGGGGCAGAAAAAGAAATGCTGTTTGCCTAGAGAGACAGTAGAAATAGCCCTGGAAGAGGTGTCAGAAGACTTAGAGGCAAATCCTGGTTCTGTCTCCGAAACTGACACTGTGAATAGATCACCATCTCTCAGTCTCTACTTCACCATCTCTAAATGGAGATTACAATACACTGACTATCTCCGAATAAAGAACGCCCTTTCCATTACAAAGTATCATATAAATGTGAACTCATGGTGTATAAGGAAGGACCATCTTATCTAGTGGAAAAAGTACTGAGCCTAGATAGAAGCAGGAAACTTGAGTGAAGCTTGGATTACATTCTCAATGAATAAAAAACTTAAAATCTCTTAGCCCTTCCTCATTTGTAAGATAAAAATAATATGTATGCCACCTACTTTACAGGATTATTGTGAAGAAAGTGCTATATCAACATTAAAACACTAAGAATATAACTGAGTTAATGAAATTGTTTTAACACCTAGTACACATGCTTAATGTTTGAATGCATCATGATTAAATGAATAAAATGTAGGAATGAATAAACATATGATAGAATTAAATGGTAGATTAAAATTTTTAGTTTTAGCAGGGTGAAGTCTTCTTATTGATATGTCTTATTGACATTTAATCTGCCTTTTATATTAATTTGAATAATGATATTTATTTTGGTGGTTCTTTGGATAGTCATAATTTTCAAAGTTTAGGGCCACATTATTTAGAAAATTTTCCCCAAATTTTCTGAGTTTTTAAGAAGAATTACCATGATAATCATTGTGAAATGACTTCAAATAAGCATTTAAAAATTGTTTTGATTAAACATTAGGAATACAATGAAATGTCAGAGGAAATAACATTATAATGTGATCAGGTGACTGTTGTGAAATATATGAAAAACTCTATCCTGCTTCACTGTTTAACAAATGGTAAAGATAATGCCAAGGATGGAAACATGCATATTTTGTTCCTAACATTCAACTGAAGATCAGTATAAAAATGAACAATTGCAAATAATATTGAAAGTGTTTTTGATAAATGTTTTCTTATGTTCTGCTTTTCAACTTTTTCCTTCTTTACGCACTAATTTTTTTCCAAATAGCATCCTGGGAATGACTTATATAGTGATACTATGTTGGCAGGTAATAACACCAGAATCAAAATTTATTACTTGATAGGCTTAAATAGGTATCAGCAATAGCAACCCCTTTTAAATCAGAACCTTTGATGGGCAAAGGAAATAAATAAAGACCTTTCAGCAAGCAGGTTTTAGTTAAACGTAGTTCTCATTTAAAAAACAAAACTATTCTTAACAAGCCTATAGGAGTTAAGATCCACTGTTGACAGTAATCAGATGCCCAAATGGGAAAATTAAACGTGTAAGCATTCATGCCTCTGCACATACTCAGACATTGTTTACTGCTCAAAATTGGGCATATATTTGGGAAATTAAGAGGACATATAAGGAATAGGGCATATAAGACATCAAAGGAGATAATGGTACCTATTTAGAAATTGTCATTCACTCTAATCTGTATTTGAAGCAAAAATGTCAAAAGAAATATAGTTCACATGTGTAGTTTGTTATGTATTAGAATGCATGTTATGTATTAGAATATCAGTAGTTTCGTCATTTTGTTTTAATTGCCCTCAGTAGAAAATGTATTCTTTAAAAGATATTACAATAACAGTTAATTGTTTCTAATCATAAGATTGAAAATTCAAATTCTAGGCAGAATATTACCATGGCAAACATTTATTAAATTACTCTTTCAGCTTCATAATATAGTAAAAGAGACAACATTCCAAATCTATTAATCATGTTTTTTAAAATATAATCATCAAGAAAAATAATATATCCTCCTAAAATAATTTGACTATAGCAGCTCAGGAAATTATTCTGATTTATTGAACCCATGAATAAAATCAGTATACTTTTATTTTGGTTTTGGAAAATAAAATCAACACATCTAAATGATTCATTCATTCTCCAAACATTTGATGATTCTGGGCTTAGCGTTGAGGAATAGGTTGGATTTGTACACGTGTCTAACTTTGAAAAATTATAGCATCTGTTCCGTATAAAGTATTTGAGGCATTATAAGGAAGAAGCACGGACAAATATAAGAAAGTTGGATGAACAAGATACCACATACATACATACATATGTATACATACATATATGTGAAATATACCCATGTAACTGGTTTGTACCTAGTTATAGGTTGTTTCCCCCATTAGATTGTGAGCTTCTCAAGGTCAGATGTTGTTTTTTGTCTTTCTTTGTATCCCCAGTGCTTAGCAAAATGTCTGTAACATAGAAACGTTTAATAAATGCTTATTGACTGGCTGACTCTGGCATAAAATAGTACATCCTCAGGCATTTTCACTAGCTGTCTCCCCTGTCTGAAATGCTCTTTTCATCTCTGCCTTTCCTAACTTCCTTTAAGGACCACCTAAAATATGACCTTCCATGCCACACCTTTCCTGGTCCTCCTTAATTCTAGTTCCCCATCTCCTTAGTTATTTTCAATCCTAGATATAGTTCCTTTTTACATAGCTTTTTCATATGATCTTCCCTCATTAGATTGTAAACTCCTTGAGAACAGGGGCTGTCTTTTATACTTCTTTTATTTCCAGTGCTTAACACAGTGCCTGGCACATATTATTAATCAATTATTGACCAACAGACACACATATATGATGAGAATAGATGCATGTACATACATAGTGTGTATATATCTGTGTATAGTGTGTATATATCTTAGATCTTAAAAGTGAGATGACTTTGGGGATATATACATTAGATCATAATTCAACCTATAGGAAATATTTGAAAACTAACTAGTGCTGAAATTCTTCACACTCTACTAGATTTCCTCCATAAGTCAGATACACAGTAAGGATTCTAGTCCTAACTCACTGGAGGACTGTCCACAAACCTACCTCTTGAGTGGAGAGTAGTGGAAGTGAAGTCAGAGAACCCAGTTTTGCTCCTTAGTATGTATGTGTGTGACCTTGAATAAATTGCTTACATTCACTGTTTCCTCGTCTGTATTTTGTACTTACAAGTTGAGCTAGATGGTCTCTAAAGAGGGTCCCTTCTAGCTCTAAATTCATGATCCTGTGATACCAAAGTATTTAAGTATAAAGCCTATGGTATTGTCTTCTCGTTCTATAAGACTCCATTATGAAATAAAGCTTTCTACTGCATTCCAATTTTATATCCTGTTATTCTGCAGTCTTTGCTATGTACTATGCCATAATTTCCATGAGCTACTCAGATTGCCATTCTTAGGGAGGGTGACCTTGTTCATAGATTTCATGTTTTAAGTATTCAGCAATACAAAGGACATTGGAAAGACAAGTCTTATTGAAGTGGAAAGTTCATAGTTAGAGGAAAAAAAAGACAAAAAAGGTGAGACCCGACTCTATAAAGGGCCTGGAATGCCACATTGAGGAGACTGTGCTTTATTCTATAGCCAGTAGTTTTTCCTCATACATTTTGATCATGAAAATTACATTACCAGAGTGGTTTTTTTTGTTTGAAAAAAAGTCTGACTATAGGGGTAATTTGAGTAAATTCAGGCAGATAAAGATGAGGACAGAATCTAGGGTAATTGCATTGGAAGTGAATAGTTAGGAACAAATATGAGACAGGTGAAAGAGAAGAACTCTTGGTATCTGGTTGAATTCATGGGCAAGCAAAGGAAAATTTAGAAGATGGTTTCAAAATTTTAAGTTTGGTTGAATAGTGATGCCATTAACAGAAATAGAAGCACATTAAAGGAGTCATTTTGGAGTTAGATATCCAGCAGCAGTACAGAGGTTAGTAACCAACTCTACTTACAGATTATCTGATAGATTTTTCTGATTCCTTTCTTTCATTCCTGCATTTTGTGGTTTGCTATTCTAGCTTCTTTAGACAACAGTGTGAATGGTTATGTAAGACAAATAGTTTTAATTCTTAACCGACCTCTACAAAAGTGGTAATGCCAATGATTTGAGACTGAGTTTGAGATAGAAAAGTATTTGAAGTAATTTTGGTTGCAGAGTAAGTCTAGATTCTTTGTTGATTGAGTAATATGATAAACAGTATCAAAGGAAGAAATTGTAGCAATATTTTTCTAGGCATTTGAAAATAGTTGCTAGGTACTTCTCACCTCAAATTACTTAATCCAATTATAACCATTGATTTTTAAACATTTACTTTAGAAATACAAACCTGGTCGATGTGATGATATTTTGAAATGGAAACCTCCCAGTCTGAATTCTGTAGATTTTCGCCTAAAAATAACAAGAATGGGAGGAGAAGGGTAAGTACATTCTCTTCTCTGTTTTCGTTATGTCTTTAATTATCTTTTGTCAGTCTACCAGTCATCATCTTTTTTAAAAGGTTATCAATATAGCCTCTTCCACATTTTTTTCATTTTTTTTTATTACAGATGTCTTTATTAAGGAAAAAATAATACATATAGTACACATTTAAAAAAATATGCCAGATACAGCCCCATTTCAGGTCTTATATGATACACATTGGAGGAAAAAATGGGGCCTTTATTGAGATCAATAAGATATATATATCGATTTCTGTTTAGTTTTAATTGGCAAATTCCCTTCAACATCCCTACCCCACTGATACTTATTCTTTCTATAAAAATGAACCTGATTTATCAAAATTCTTCCCACGATTAAATATTTTATAACTTGTTTCTGGCTAGGCAGCCTTTGCTTTTGTAATACTTGTGTTATGATGTATTGACTGGTATTTTAAGATGTTATATTTTGCCTTTTCACAGGTTTATTCAGAAATTAAGGATTTAATAACTGAAGTAAAACTTGTTAAATTGTATCACAGTCACTTTAGTCTTATACCACACTTATAGTTTTTTAAACATCCTGTTTGTAATTTAGTTAATTGACTTGCAAGAGACCTTAAAGTCATGTTTTTTCTAGGTAATATTCTCAACTATTTGTTTCTTTGGCCTAATTTGCCATGGATTAAAAAAGAGACTATCCATTTCTTTTAGAGTATGAGACCCAGCCCTTCACCTTTCTTATCATTGCAGTTTTTCACTGGATTGTACCTGGTAAAATACTACTGATTTCTTCACTTTCTCATTCTGCTCACCTTCTTATTCTTATATGTTATCATTGAATTTTGATATTTTAAATCTATCCAAATAAATTATTTGCATTAAAAATGAAACCAGTCCTCTAGCTGCTTAATTTGTTATAGCTCTGAACGTAGAATAGCACTAGAATTTTTAATATTTGATAGACAGTTTTTAGAGATGGAATGTGGAAGTTACATACATATAGGAGTGCATAATTTATAGTGGCAATATATACGACAATTTTTGAAAATTGTGTCTTTAATATGAATTTTGTCTTGGTAACAGATAAAATAAATGATGTGTTTCAACATAAACTATTCATTTAACATGATTAGTCTGTTTTTTTCAGGTAAAAATTGTTATACAGGTAAAGAATGTTATATGATATAGTAGATTTCAGTAAATGAGTAGAATTTTGCTGTAAATATGGACCTAGTGCCTAATAACAATTTAAAATATGTTGGAGATACCTATCCATAACAGTCTAAAAGAAAAACAGCTATGCGTTATAGTCACATAAAAGTCATATCATGTGACCCAATTAACTGGGAATAGCTATGTTAAAAACCAGAGAATTTGTTGATTTGTTTACTTAATTATTTTTCCAAAGATTTCTACTAAGCAAAAAATAGAATAGGGTTCTAGGAAAGGTATAACATAAAAACTATTCTTTGAAAATGTAGATAGGAATTTTCGAAAAGTGTATTGGTTTGGTCTTTCAGTAGGTAGTTTTGAGTTTTACTGAACTGCTGTGATAAAATGGTTATGAATTAGATTCCTGTTAGATTGAAATCTAATAGAAGAGGAAAGTAATTTCTATTGAATTGAATGCTTAACATGCGACTGGCAGTTCTAAAGGTGACATTTGGACCTTCTTTTTCTTTTAAAGATGTAATTTTGGAAAAATAAAACATTGATAGTGAAATGATAATTTAGCTTAGCCTGAGCATGTAGTAACCTTTTATGTGTTTTTTGCAATTTATGTATTTGTGAATTTATAGGAAAATTGCATAGATAATTCTCAGAAAGTCTCAGAGAGTAAAGCTTCAACTTTTAAAACATAAAATAAGTTTTATTTTCTACTTAATCTATTTCTGATAGTCATCAATCATTAGAAACTAAGGTCATTTAGGTTGTGTATCCTCAGGAAGTTACAGACTTTCGATTACTGTGGGGCAAAGTAAATAAATGTAATTAATTTTAAATAGACCACCAATCAAACAACAGCTCTTTAAAAAAAAAAAAATCTTTCTGAATTCATACCATGGCATCTAATTAGCTCTGTCAAAATTTTCCAACGTGTTTCATTTTAAGTATTCAGTCAGTCAGTCAACAAGCATCTATTAAACAATGACCATATGCCAGTCAGTATTATAAGTGCTAGAGTTGCAAAGCAGGAAGGAAGCCAGGGAAACTAAGAAACTCTCTAAAGAAAGCATTCCAGATTTGAAGAACAGCTATTGAAAAAGCCACAGTGGAGAGATGGCAATCCTGTGTGTGAGGAACAGTAAAAATACCAGTGTCACTGAAATGTGGACATGATAGGGAATAAAGTGTAAGGAAGAAGCCAGATTGGAAAAGACTTTAAAAGCCAAACAGTGGGTTTTCCATTTGATCCTGGAGGAAATAGGGAGCCATTGGTTTATTGACTGATGTTCAACCTCTTACAGAAGGTAGGAGGGTGGTATGGTCACGTCTAGGCTTTAGGAAGATCAATCAGGCAGCTGATGTAGGATGGGCTAGAATGGGAGAATACTTGAAAGAAGAAGACCAACCAGTAGAGATGTATATTAAAAGTTAACCTTCTTTTGGCTTTCATCATACTTTTCAAATCAGTCAGCCAACACGATGTACCTAATACATGGCAGGAAGTATGAATTTAATATCTGAAGTTCAAATTCAATTTGTCAAGTGCCTATTATATTCAAGGCACAATGTGAGGCCCTTGAGATGTAGAGGCATTACTCTCCTCAAGTAGCTTTTATGGAACATATGGAATATTTAAATTGGAAGGGACTTGAAGAGGCCATCTAGTCCAATCCTCTTATTTTGCAGATGAGAAAACTAAAACCTAGAGAGGTTATATGATTTACCCAAGGTCACAGAGCTGGTAAGTGACTGAGGCAGGATTTGAACCTTGGTACTCTTTCAAATTCACTACTATTTCCATTGTACCACAGTATTCTCAATTGGGGTACCTGGAACTCTCTCCATCCTTATCTCTGCCTGCTAGCTTCCCTGGCTTCTTTCAGGTCCTGGGTAAAACACTCCCTTCTGCAAAAAAGTCATTCCCAGCCCTCCTTAATCTTAGTGCCTTCTCTCCGATATCATCTCCAGTTTGTTTTGTATATATCTTGTTTGTTCGTAGTAATTTTTGTCTTGTCTCCCCCAGTTAAAATGAATTCCTTGAGAGTAGGGACTGTTTTTTTCTTTTTAGGGCACTGAGTGTATCTTTGCACAGTGCCTGGTACTTACTGAGTACTTAATAAATGCTTGTTGATTTGCCTTTACTTGATGTAACAAGTACACAGATAAGTAAATACAATATAAAATACAAAATACAGATATATGCAAAATTAAGAAAGCACAAACCTTTGATAGAGAGGTGTTGGGGTGATCAGAAGATTCCTTGGGTAGGAAATAGCATCAGAATGAGCCTTGAAAGGAGCTAAGGATTTTTGAGATGTGGAAATTAGAAAGAAGAGCATTCTAGAAATGAGGAATAGCCTATGCAAAAAAAAAAGGAACAGAAGAAATGGTAAATTGGATACGGGGAACAAAAAATAAGCTAGATAGTCTGGAATATAGAATGCACATGACTGCAGGAGCAGGGCTGTAGAAAGATGGGTTAGAGTTATTGTGAAGTGTATTAAATGCCAGACAGACGAGTTTGTGTATTTTATACTAAGGATAAATATGTCTCCATTGGAGCTTCTTGAAGCAGCATCTGGCAATTTCATAGCTATATTTTAAAAATAACAATTCTGGGATTTTTTTTGAAGTACAGATTGGAAATAAAAAGACCAATTAGGGAGTTACTGCAATAGTCCTGTATTATTGTAGTTCCTTTCACTTGGGTGTTGGCTGCAGGAATGAACAAGAGAGTTGACATATTTAGGTAGATTTGACATGACATTATGTCATTGGGTATAAGTTTGGATATGGGAGAGGCAGAGAAGGAGAATGACGAGTCATGATTTTAATGGTAATGGCCATGACAGAAATAGGGAATTTCAGAATAGTGATGAGTTTAGTGGGAAGATTAATGAATTCTGTTTTTTGAATATTGATTTTGAAATGCCTGTTATACATCCAGGAGGAGATTTAATGTTGAACTTTAAAAGTTATCATTGTTTTGAAAATGAATACACATACGTATACATATACAACCATTTCTCTTTTATTTTTCACCTCAAATACTTCTTGTCCTACCGTTCCTTGTTTGAGTCATATAATAGAATTTAGAGCTTAAAGGAAATTTGACATTCATCTTGTCCAACCACTCCTTGTACTCATGAAGAAAGTGAGGTCCAGAATGGCTGTCTTGCCCAAGTTAAGAAGAGCCAGTATTTGGAGGCAAACTTAAAATCTAGGGCTCTTTTCCTCTGTACTGTGTTGTTACACTTGAGGAAATCTTTATTGATCATATCAGCCTACGCTGATCTCATAGCATTGGGTACGCCTATAACTTGTAAAAGCATTGATCACATAACTTTCTTATTATCATCCTGTTTTTTGTGTATGTCTTTATGGTGCTTCCTCAAGTAGGTTGTAAGCTCTAAAAGGGGAAGAGAGGTTATGTCTTACACAAATATTTGACATACAGAATTTCTGTATATTTTTATGTAGAGGTTTGAGTGAGTGTAAGACATTAGTCTGTTAATTTCCAAATAACTGTAATAACTGTATGTGTAATACGTTCTGCCTATGAAAAGTTTTTGAGAGCTGTTAAATTGTAATCTGGTATAACATACAGCTATGGCTTTTTATTGTATCCTTTCAAATAGCTATAAAATAGATCAGATTAAATAGAATCTACTGTGTAACACTTCATTCTGCTGTTGATTTGAGTGATCAAGAAAACGATATATACATTATGTTAAGGAAGTCATATTACTTTGATAACCATAGCATTTTACTCTCATTTACTACTCTGACTTTGCAATGATTAATTCTGTCCATACTTTCCATTTGGAAAGCAGTGCTTTTTTTTCTTTTGAAAAAAATTGTAGAGATAAAAGAGATAGTAAATATCGCTTAATAGAATTTTCTGAATCATTCAGCTTTAAGCCAAAACTATCTGTTTTGTGTTTTTTTTCCCCCCTGCATATCATGGCATTTCCTTATCTCTGCTTATGGCTTAGAGTGGCATTATTCTTTTATATACATGTTCGGTGATAAAAAAAAAAATTCAATATAAGTGTGTTTCATTATTTCTGTTATAATAGTTGCAGCATTACAAATTTGTGATTATCTGCTATTCCTTTCATAAGTAGGAGGAAAGGCAAGCTGTAACTGAATTCTTTGTTGTTGCTGTTATTGTTTTGCCCAGCTTGCAAGTAGGTGGCAGTGTCAAAACCTGTTAACTTTTCACCTTCCATGTCGGGCAGTACAGTATACGATATACCTCCTGCCTCACAAAATAACCCACTCTCAGAAAAGTACATTGCAATGCAGAAGTGAATAGGAAAAAAGTGCTAGGAATAATGTATAGCACCTGTATGTGCATGTGGTGCATATGTGTGTATATGTGTGTTGCTAGATTCAGAGGACTTTCTTTTACTTGTTAATTCATTACAGAAAAAGGCTAAGTTCTGTTCCTTTTCCTCTTTGTTATCTTACAGACTAGAAATATAATTCTAGTGTATGCTTTCTTTTCTAACAGAATTGTATTACAACAAACTTATTCATGTGTCTTCTGAAGTTAAATGCAGTAATTTTTGTTTTTTTGCCTAAGTAGTATGCTTGTACATTTGTCTCAAGTGCCAGTCATTTGTTGTGGAACTTGTAACCAAACTGACAGCCCTGTAGATAGATTAAGTATAAAGAAAAGCAGTATAAATTAGATTCAATTTAAATAACTCACTTTGAAAGGTCGTAATTTCCACAAGATGTCACTGTCTCTCAAGAAATTTAATTTTTTTGTTTGTAATTTTTAATATACTGCAGATGTTCTCATCTGACCTTTGCAGAGACTGGTAAACTTGTGTGAAGAAAAATAAGGGTAAAAACCATGGTATTAACAGACCTTACCAAGTGAGCCTGTATCTATTCATGGGGATTTTTATTTTTGTATAACCTTGGCAAAGTATGTGCAGTTCTTTTAGCTGATATAAAAGGTAATGGATAATTTAGATGAGTATTTGTTGTAGTACTTCACTGATATAATCTAACCCTTCGTATTAGAAAGTTATTACACTAAATGATGGTTACTTTTCTTTCTGTGTTTGGGTGCAGAAATAAATATCTAATTTCCTTCCAACCCCTAACAGCATCATATTTCTGGTTGCAGCTACTGTGGTTAGTTGAAATTTTTATAGTGACTCCCAGTAAGCCACAACAGCAAATTTTTGATATGCTTTCTGACAGTTTGCTTTCCTTTTACCAATGAATCAGCACAGATTTATCAAGGACCTAATGTGATGATAGTAAGAGCTGACATTTATGTAGTGCTTCAAGCTTTATAAAGGACTTTATATTATATTATTTCATTTGATCCTTACGTCAGCTTTGTGAGTTAGCTATTATGGATATTATATCCATTTTAAAGATAATGAAATTGAGTCCTAGAGAGATTAAGTGATTTAAGAGGTTGATAAGGTTATCCAGATAGTAATCATGATAGTAACCCTTCTTGTAGAGAGAGGATTCCAATCTAGGTCTTTCCTGAATCCATGCCCTGAACTCTTTCATGCTGTACTGTGTTTGTTGCCTTTTATATGCAAGACCTTTTGATATACTTTAGAGGGAGACAAAGTAGAAGTTCTAGATTCTAATTTCAAGAAGGAGCTTAAAATGTTGTTGGGTTTTGTTTTTTAAAATAAAGTGTTATCTGCTTATACCAGACTATAAACTTTTAAATAAAAAACTTAAAGTTTTTGAGCAGTTACAGATCAATAAAGAGCAGACACAGTGGTGGGTGGAAGGATGCGATTTTGGGGTTATTTAAAATCATAGAATTTGCAAATGTTTTGTCTTGTCAGTAATATTAAAGGTTTTTTTCTTTTGTTTTGCTTTTAAGACTAGATCTCCCTAGCTAAGATAGGCTTAGAAGAACAGCAGCCACTTGTGAGTCCAATTTCAAAACTGATCAATGTGGAACCTGCTCTGTTTTTCTCACCTGGACCATTTTACTTTTTAGGTTGTTTGTTGGCTGTTCGTTTCTATAAGCTTACCATATTGACGTCAGTCAATGTGGATACTCTGACAGTGTGGATCCTTTTATCCCTGTTGTAGCTCAGATTTGCCAGACTCAAGTGATATATCAACCTGAGGCTGACCAGCAGTAGTGAGTACAGATGTACACCATCACGTCCAGGTAAGGAAAGTTTCGAACAGAAGTTTATTGAATACAAACTTTGAAATCCCATAGTGGGCATAGTAGGAGATATATACATTAAAAAGATTAAACAAGCTCCATGATGACCTTGATGAGTTTACAGGATTGTGAACTTGAAACTTAATGTTAAAAAGAACTAAGATTGTAGCAACTGGTTCCATCACTTCCTGACAAATAGGGGGAGAAGAAATGAAAGCAGTGTCAGATATTATATTCTTGGACTCAAAATCACTGCAGACAGCATTTGCAGCTATGAAATTAAAAGGCACTTGCTCCTTGGAACAAAGCTATAGTGAATCTGGCCAGCATACTGAAAAGTAGAGACATTACCTTGCTGACAAAGATCTGTATAGTCTAAGCTTTGGTTTTTCTGGTAGCAATGTGTGACTGTGAGTGTTAGACTATAAGGAAAGCTGAGTGCTACAAGAATCAGTGCTTTTGAATTGTGTGACTTTTGAGAGTATCTTGGAAAGCAAGAAGATCAAACTAATACTTGAAGAAAATCCAGACTACTCATTGGAAGGACAAATACTAAAGCTGAAACATAAATACTTTGGCCACATGATAAGAAGACTGGACTCTTTGGAAAAGAACCTTACGTTGGGGAAAAATGGAAAGCAAAAGGTGATGGCAGAGGATGAGATGGAATGATAATGTTATGGATGTTACGAACATGACCTTGGACAGACTTTGGAAGATGCTGGAGGATAGAAGGGTCTTTCTATGGTCATTCTGTGGTCCATGGAGTCACAAAAAGTTGGACAACACAGAGTGAATGAACAACATTTTCCCTTGAAGGATATGGACACACTCCTTGACCCATCCCTGAAGACTGGTTTCACTGATGGGCTGGCCTTCAGTATGAATTGGTGAAATATGGACTCTTAAAAGAGACCACCACTTTGGACGGGCCTATAAAAAAGGATCCATTTTGTTACCTCTCTCCCTCCTCCTGCCACCTCCCCCACTTTATTCTGGAGAGATTCTGAGAGCACAAGCAAACGTGTGTGTGAGAGATAATCTAGCAGTTCTTTGGTGGTCATCTTGGTAAAACAAAACAGATAGCTCCTACAGATATTTGCCCATGTGGCACAAGAGGAGACTTCCAGGGATATGTTAAGTTTCTGGACAGCGTTGAGTTCCTGGCCTCTGTTGTCAGGGTAAGGCCGTAGTCTCTCAAATGTGTGATGGTTATTGGAAGGAGACAAGTAGGCAGAGTTGTGAAGTGTTGATTCTGTAGCAACCCACAACTCACGGATGCACGAAGTGCATGGTGTTAAGATGGAAGGCTGGTTATGTGAGTTAGGGATTTACTGAGAAATCTAGAACTGCAAATCTTTTGCCTAATCAGTAATTTGTTGGTAATTACATTCAAGTCACCCTACTGTGTTAGTAGGGGGAAAATATGAGAGAATTCCTAAAGTTCAGGTGTTTTATTGGAACTAGACCTTGTTAAAAATTTGTTGTGTTCCAAGGGCCATCCTTTTTCTTTCTCTTTCCCTATACTCTATTTCAAGACTGACAAATGGCTTAAGGAAACTGTTGTGATACTGGCACCAATTCCATTTTCCCCCTATTGAGTCACTGTGCTATAACTTGATCAACTGGTTATTTAATATTTTAAAGAGCTATAAAAATAAGCACATTATGCTAGAATATAGCATTGTAGCTGGAAATTGGATTTCTTGGGCAGTAGCAGCCTAGAGATTTGCCTTACCAGTATAATTGCCTTTTAGAGATGGATTTCTGCAGTCAGAAGAAGTTTTCAGAGCCTAGCTATGGTGGTTTCTGGGAGTTGTAGTCCTGAACAAATAACATTTTTTTTTCCTGCTTGGAGAGAAAATTAGACTATCAAGGACCATGAACCAGGTGTATCTGAGGGAGTAGGATAGAGTTCTTCTGTGCTGGGAGTTGTTGAATTGAGTGCTTTGGTGGCAGAAGGGTCACTGGCAAAAAAGGAGTTAATGTCTATGTTTTGAATGAGTAAGGAGATAGAAAGGCACCTAGAATAGCACACTAGGAAAGGGCACGGAATAAGCATTTAATACACACCCACTATGTGCCAAGCACTGTGATAAGTGCTTACACAAATATTCCCTCATTTGATCCTCACAGTAACCCTAGGAGATAGATACTATTGTTATCCACACTTTATAGTTGAGAAAACTGGGGTAAACAAAGGTTAATTGACTTACCCAGGATCACATAGCTATTGCCAGAGGTTGTATTTGAACTCAGTTCTTCCTGATTCCACACCCAGCCTTCTATCCACTGTTCAACCAGCTACCTCCCCAAACTAGAGACTTGGGGAACTGAAGGTTGAGGTGCAGAAGCCTGTGGGGACCTCTCTGAGCCCAAAGACCTGTAGCCTATGAGGTTACTACTAGAACCCTAAATAGTTTGCCCCTGTTTAGAGGGCACAATGGACAGAGGGTCAGGCCTGGAGTCAGACACTAGCAATGTGACCTGGGCAGATTACTTATCCCTGTTTGCCTTAGTTTCCTCATCTATAAAATGAGCTGGAGAAAGAAATGGCAATCCACTTTGATATTTTTGTCAAGAAACCTCCAAATGGGGTCATGAAGAATCAGGTATAACTGAAATGATTGAAGAACCACAAAAAATATGTTTGAAGCATTGTGGAAATTGGAATGGTTTGGAGGAGTATTTCATTGATTGTTATTGACCACTGTAAGTTTTTTTTTTCTGAATTATGTATTCTTGAGCATCCTTTGCATTGTCAATCCATAAAACTAATATGATCTTGGGCTGTGTTAAGAGAACTATGTTGTTCAGCACTACACAGGTGACAGTCCTCCTGTACTCTACCGTGGTGAGACCATAAGTGAAATATTGTATTCAATTTTGGAAGGGATCTATCTATCTATATCTATCTGTCTATCTATCTATCTTGATAGATATAAGATATCCAAACATAATAAATATAGATATATTGAAGAAAGGATTACTTATACACACATGTATTTCTTCATATATATGTGTGTGTGTGTGTGTATGTGTGTGTGTGTGTGTGTGTGTGTATAAAATGTACGTACACTAATGAATGTTTATATGAGAGCAAGTAGGATGATGAAAGGCCTGTAGGTGAATGGGGTTAAGGAACTGAAGAACTAAAGAAACTGAACTTCTCTGCCAAGGAAAAAACTTGGTGGGAAGAAGTAGAAATGTGGTTGCAATATCTGTCTTTAGATATTTGAAAGGCTGTGCAGAAAAAATGGAGTGCAGCAGTGTTTTAGCTTATGAGGCTTGGGGGATTAATGGGAAGATTCCTTTTGCTGTGGTTGAAGGGGACCAGTACAGGACAGGATGTGTCCTGGCAAGCACCATCTCAGCAAATGAGAAGGAGATCTTGAGCCCCAGGGTGATGGAACAGAAAAGTGCCAACACCAGGAACCCCCCATGTGTCTTCCTACAGAAAGGGGAACTGCCAGACACCAGCACAGAGAACCACCACTTGCATGGTGCATAGGTATATACCAGTGGATGTCTACTTGTGTTCTAGTGCAGCCCCTAGCAAGGAGGTGACCTCCAGCAGCCAAACCATCCCTACACCTCAAACCAAGAGCTTCAGTGTAACCTGGGGGCGAATGTACTAAAACCCCACTTTGCTCGGCACACCCCAACCACCACCAGCAGCTCTAGCTCAGCACTAAGTAAACTAGAGCCTCTACAACCTCCAGCTACCAGAACCTGAGGCCCTAGCACACAAAGCCAGTAACCAGGCCCCTATACCCCAGCGCAAGAAGTATGGCTCCATGCCCTCTGTGCTTCAGAAGCAATCAACTTTATTTTTTAATTTTTTTAAAAAAATTAAATTATTTTGTTTTCAGTGCTCAACAATCACTTCCATATATCTTAGATTTTTTCCCCCCTTACTCCCCACTCCCTCCCTGAGACAGTGAACAATCTTATTTGGATCTACATGTACATTCCTATTAAATACATATTGCATAGAAGAATTAAAATGAAAGGGTGAAACCATAAAACAAAAGAAAACAAAGCATAATACAAAAGAAAATGGTTGTCTTCTATCTGTGAGCCAATTCCATAATTCTTTCTCTGCATGTGGAAGACTTTTTGCCTCAAGAGTCCATTGGAAATTTTTTAAGTCTTTGCATTGCTATGAAGTTCCAAGTCTACCAGAAAAAACTCTCACGCACTGTGGTCATTGCTGTGCACAAAGTTCTCCTGGTTCTGCTCCTTTCACTCAGCATGAGATCATATAAGTTTTTCCAGGTCTTTCTGAAGTCTTCTTGTTCATCATTTCTTATAGTGCAATAGTATTCCATTACATTCCTATACCATAATTTATTCAGCCATTCCCCAGATGATGGATATCCCCTTGATTTCCAGTTTTTGGCCACTACAAATTACTTTGCCCAACTGTATGCCCATAAATTCAACAAACTAATTGAGATGGATGATTATTTTAAAAAATTCAAATTGCCCAGATTAACAGAAGAGGAAGTTGACTACTTACATAACCCCATCCTCGAAAAAGAAATTGAACAAGCCATCAATGAACTCCCTAGGAAAAATCTCCAGGGCCAAATGGATTTACAAGTGAATTCTATCAAACATTTAAAGAACAGTTAATTCCAATACTGTATAGACTATTTGGGAAAATTGCTGAAAAAGGAGTTGTACCAAATTTTTCTTATGATACAAATATGGTTCTGATACCTAAACCAGGACGAGTCAAAATAGAGAAAGTTATAGACCAATTTTTCTAATGAATATAGATGCAAAAATTTTAAATAAGATATTAGCAAAAAGGATACAGCATCTTATCACGGGAATAATACATTATGATTAGGTAGGTTTCATACCAGGAATGCAGGGCTGGTTCAGTATTAGGAAAACTATGAGCATTATTGATCATATCAACAACAAAACTAACAGAAATCACATGATTATCTCAATAGATGCAGAATAAGCTTTTCAGAAAATACAACACCCATTCCTTTTGAAAACACTGGAAAGCACAGGAATGAATGGAACTTTCCATAAAATAATAAGCAGTATCTACCTAAAACCTTCAGCAAGCATTATATGCAATGGAGATAAGCTAGATGCATTTTCAGTAAGATCAGGGGTGAAACAAGGATGTCCATTATCACCACTGTTACTCAGTATAGTACTAAAAATGTTAGCTGTAGCAATAACAGAAGAAAAAGAAATTGAAGGAATTAGAATAGGCAAAGAAGAAACTAAGCTATCACTCTTTGTAGATGATATGATTATATACTTGGAGATTCCCAGGGAACCAAGTAACAAGTTACTTAAAATAACAAACAACTTTGGCAAAGTTACAGGTTACAAAGTAAACCCAGATAAATCTTCTGCATTCCTCTATATTACTAACAAAGCCCAACAGCAAGAGGATAGAAAGAGAAATCCCATTTAAAGCTATGGTAGACACTATATTTGAAAATCTACCTGGCAAAACAAACCCAGAGACCATATGAACGCAGTTACAAAACACTTTTCGCACAAGTAAAGTCAGATCTAAGCAAGTGGAAAAACATTAGTTGTTTACGGGTGAGCCAAACCAGTATAATAAAAATGACAATTCCACCTCAATTAATGTGCATATTTGGCACTGAATATCAGAAATATCTGAAAATCAGAACATTAGGAAGTAGTCAGATAATATGAAGGCCTCCATAAAAATGTCCACATCAAATCCACTTGATGCCTGCATCGCCAGGATGTACATAAGAGAACAGTGCAAGGTATGTTGGGAAATAGGATTCAGTGACTTAAATAAAAAGAGGTCAGAGGTTTTTTGGAAACCTTCCTATATTTATGAATATTCTTTTCAAGAAGAGAATTTGGAGGTTTCAGACATTGCAAATGCCAAGTAGTAAACACACGCACACACATAGACATACACACATGCACACATACATACATATGTGTATATATATAAAGTTATATTATTCATATTCCAAAAGACAGGTCACCATCATCCTGATACATTGCAAGCATTGAACTGTGGGGGGATGTGGGTGTGTGTGTAAAAATGATTCACGTTCCAAAAGACAGGTATTGATTATCAATGTGAGTCTTTTTTCAGTCTTTTGTGTATTGCCAAACTACTCACTTTTTTAGAACAAAGATAGAAATTAAACAAAATTATGAGAAAGAATAAAAACAAGAGGTAAAGTTGCCTAGTTTGGGCAACTCCAACTGCATCTGTCTGAATTGATTAACATTAAAAAATTTGGAATAGATAACAAGCATATACCCATTATTACCATTTACTAGAACTTTCTTTTGGTATTTTGATTAGCACAGTGTAAAATCGAGGTATTAATTTGTCAAAAATATGGTCATCTTTACCATATGAACTCAGCCTACGTTGCACATTGAATGTTACAGCATTACTTGATTCTTAGGGGTTTTTTTTGGAGTGAGGGGGGTTTGGAGTTAATTGTTAACTGTATAAACCCCTACCTGTATCTTTGTATTTTAATTCCCAAACTACATTTTGCCACTATTTTAAATGGTATTTTTCTCTAATTTTCTCCTTATGTTTATTATTGGCACAAAAATGACAGTGAATTTTTTGGTTTATCAAATATTACATGATTTTACGGAAGTTAGTCTTTTAATTAATGTTTTTGTTAACTTTCTTGGTTTTGCTTTGAAAATTTTATGATAGCCTTTAAGATCATTAGAATGGACAGGTTAGAGAATCATTGGGGTTTTCTATACTCATTTTTCTGCTTACTTTTGTTTCATTTAGAGACTGATATTGCAGTCCTTTCTCTTCTTCCCTTATGACTATGGTAATGTTACTTAACCTCTCTGGGCTGTTTTTTTTTTCCCCTCATTGGTAGCATGAAAGGGTTGGTTTAGGTAATCTAGAGTCTTTCAGATTTACAGTTTAAGGATTCTGTATGAATATGCATTTGAAGAGAATAATTGTTTCCCTAGAAAGGGATTACTTCTCATTAGAAAATTCTTTAATATGAAATAAAAAATTATTCACCAAAAATTAATGAGATACTCAAACTTCATTTTTAAAATTGTGTAATTATTGTATATCATATTAAATGCAGTAAATTTTTAGTTGGAAGTTTTAAATTGCATAGCTCCTTTAAGTTGGTATTTGTAGGGTTTGATTATATATTATATTAAGTGATTACTTATTTATTTGCAGGCACTTCAAATTGAAATGGTGATGTTTAACAGAAAGAATCAGAGGTCAAAAAAGACATGAGATTTTAGCAGCTGCATTTATCAGTGAAAATCAGTAATGTCATGAGTTTACTTGGAGGTAAAGAGATCAATACTTATTAAGAAATAGCCATACTTATTTCTCTTTCACTTCCATAATCTGTTTTGACATCAGCCATTTAATTTCTTTTTTAAAAAAACTGAAGGTGTGATGCAAAGATGTGATTATTTAACATCCTTTAGCATTGATAGATTCAAGATGCAAATATGGTAATTTATTGATTGTGTAAAAGAAAAAAGAGATCGCATCATTATCAGTGCTTTCCTTTAATCTCTGGAAAATGGAAATTATATTCAACTTTGGACCTTAAGTTGGAAAACATGTATGAAATTCTCATTTGCTTATGTTTGCAAATCAGAAAATTATTTCAGTTTTTTTCCCATTCAGCCCAACAAGGAAGACCAGGAAGAGTGAGAATAACCTAAACCTAAAAGAGAGTCATGACACAACTATGTATAGATTTGTTTTGTTTGTTTTTTTAAAATAGTATCTCAGTTTTTTAATGTCTGCACCTGCTTTTTGCCTTTGCTTCTGCAAGCATCACATTTAATTGCATTCCTCATGTCTGAGTCTTCAGTAGCAGTTGAGTTTACTCCTTTATGTCAAGGTCTAAAATGTATAATAACAGTATTTGCTTGTATTAACTTTCCAGAGTTTATATATCAAAGTAAAATTAATTTTGCATGTAATTTGCTTTTATTTTATCATGTTCTCATTGTTCTTTGATAATGCACCATCAGTTTATGTGTCTTTGTACCAAAAAAACCCTCATTATCTCCATTACCTTTAATTGACAGGCATGCTTTTGTATCTTGACCAAGCCTGATAACAAGATTTATTCTCTTTTGGTATAATTATCTTTTAGATCACATGAGTTACATATTTGACCATGTTATAATACAAGGTATAGTCATCACCAGGTGAATATAAAATAAACTATCTGTAAATTGAATGAATGAAAACTGAGTTAACCAATAAAGCCAAGGATCTATAGATCTTTTTTTTTTTATGAATTAACTCTTTTTTTCTTAAAAAGGGAGAACTTGGATATTAAAGATTTTTTTCTTATGTTTTTACACAGTTCAAAGTAATATTCATGAGTACTATATTGCTAAGTTATAAGAGAATTGATTAAGAGAAATTAGTTTTTATTTTTGTCTTTTTTATGTTACTTTAATTTCTGAATATATCTCTCAGCCACCAAGGCAATTGTTTGTCTCTTGTAACAAAAATTGTAAAAGAAAGAAAAAAAGGCTGTTTGGAATAAGCAACACATCCTCCATTTAATAAATGATTAAGGAGTATGAAGGAGAAATTTTCAGAGGAAGAAATCAAAGCTATCAATAGGCTTTTAAAAGTAGTCTAAATCAATATAATTAGAGAATGCCAATCAAAACAAGTCAGAGATACTACCTAAATTATTAGCCACCTTTTGAATATTTTCCAGTCAAAAAAAAAAAGAATAATTCTGGTTCTGTGTCAGTTTCATTTATTACTGTGTAAGCTTAATTTTTAGGGTTGTATTTATTTTCTTTTATCCTTGATTAATAGAGTAGGTAAAGCTTAGAACTCAGTAGCATCAAGGAAATGATCATTGCATTTTTAAATTTTCCTTCAATTTATGAACTATAAATAAAGGTGGATAATTTATGCTTTCTAACATAAGTAATTTCTTTGTAATACTTTTACTATCAGATTGTCATTGTTTTTCTTTACTTTTTTTATTTCCTTATTTACATTCAGAAGTACTAACCTTTTGTTTTCAATATATTTCCTTTATGCTTGCAATTTTTGTTTGAATTGTGATCTTATTCTTATTGACATATAAGTTGATTTCTCTCCTTCATTTTTAGAGAGATAAATTGTTTGCTTTCTCAGAATTTATGTTCATATTAATGGGATATCCTCATAGCTTAGCTTTCTGACGTGCTTTCTTTCTGTTCCATATTGGAAGTATTTCGCCCTTTAAAGAGACTCTTCCGAATTTACTTTTCTCATGCCTTCCTTAAATCTGACAAGAATGATAATAGTAACAGTAACAACACTAAGAATATAATGTTTTACACAGAAATCTAATGTTTACAGAGTGAGTTCCTCATGGGTAGCCCTGTGAGAGAATGCAGGTCGTATTTATACTTTCATCCTATGAGGAGACTCAGATCATGAGGTAGGAATTGACTTGCTTCAAGTTCACAGAGTTAATGGCAAAATAAACTCATTTCTTTAGAGCACAGATCTCATTTTCTTTCTGTGGTACAATTCTAATCCTAAATCCTGAATTTTTGTTTCTTTGGTCTGATTTATTAATTTGAGTGCAGCTTAGTGATGGCAGTGGATAGAGCACTGGGCCTAGAGTTGAGAAGCCTCATCTCCCTGAGTTCCAATCTGGCCTGAGACATTTACTAACTCTGTGACCCTGGGCAAGTCACTTAACCCTGCTTGCCTCAGTTTCCTCATCTACAAAATGAGCTGGAGAAGGAAATGGCATATCACTCCAGTAATCTTTGCCAAGAAAATCCCAGATGGGATCACAGAAGTTGGACACAGTTGAAAATGACTGGACGTTTATTAATTTATTTAATCCTTCTTCCACCTACAGCATAATCAACTTTCACTTCAACTACTCATTTTTCAGATATTAAAAAGATTCCTCTTTTTTTCCTAGTGTATATCTTCTAACCATTTCTTTGTTGCTATAATTTCTCTCCAATAATATTTTAGAAAAAAATTAAAAAATTTAAATTGATTGGTTAACCTTGATTTTTCATGAATAACAAACAAAAATTGTTGCCTGTAGTAACTGAAATAATACTTTGAATGAATGAAATTACACAAATCTGCCATTATCATCCCTACCTCTTCATAATGTAATGCTCTAGTCAAGCTGAACTCCCTTTGGAAAGCCAAATCCTGTGTTTTTCAATGTGACTCTCTCTTTCAAAAAAAAAAAATCCTCTAACTATGTAGAGATAGAAATTGCAATAGAAGGGAGACGAAATGTTCTCCTTTGCTAAGGTCATCAGAGAAATTCATTTCTCCAGTTTACTTAGTTCTTAATGGCATTTTCATCAGAGTGTGAAGGTATAGGGACAGGGGAGCAGAAGAAAGGAATGTGGAGATGGTTATACCATTTATTGGAAAGTAAGATCTTTCAGTGGAGAAAGAGAAGATGATAACTAGAAAAATAAAATTTACCAGAGGCTTTGGGGATCTTTCTTTTTGAAATATAATTGGAAATTCACCATGTGTATTGTGATTTACAAGACACTTAACAGGTAGTGTCCATGTAAATGCATATCTTTATTTCATTAGGAATCAGAAGAACTACTTCTAATTCCTGCCTCTTCTAACGTCTAGCTGTTTGATTCATGTCATTTCATCTCTCTGGTTCTTAGTATCATCTTAAAAATGAAAATGTTGTACTATATATCTCTTAAGTTAGCCTTAAACTGCTTTGAAAAACTGTGGGGTTTTTTCTTACGCTATATTCCCCACCCCCCCCAAAACTTCAAAAGTTGGAATTTCTTATCCAGGAGATGAAGCAGAGTAATATTTAATTGCTCCATCACTTTTGAATTTCATTTTTCAGACATTGTAAACAGAAGAGATTTACTTAGACATATTCAGTATTTGTGTTATTGTTTTAGTTTTTGTTAAATTTATTTTTTATTTAGTATTTTATTTTTCCCTGTTGCGTGCAAAAAACAATTTTTAACATTCCTTCTTAAACTCTGAGTTCCAAATTCTCTCCCTTCCTCTCTCTCCATCCCCTTATTGAAAAAGCAAGAAATTCAATATAGATTATACATGTATAGTCATGTGAAACATAGTCTTCATAGTCATATTGAGATAGAAAACATAGACAAGAATAAAAACAAGAAAAAATAAAGAAAATTAAAACCAAGTGTATTTCAGTTCAGTCCATATTCAGACACCATCAGCTCTTTCTCTGGCGATAGCATTTTTCATTGTAAGTCTTTCAGAGTTGTCTTGAATCATTGTATTGCTGAAAATAGTTGTCATTAACTGATCATCTTAAAATATTATTATTTTGTATGCAGTACATTTCACTTTGCATCAGCCCATGCAAATCTATCCAGCTTTTTCTGAGAGTATCCTGTTCATTATTTTTTAATACAGTTTTTTAAAATTAATGTTATTTATTTTTAGTGTTCTCTAATCACTACCATAATACTTAGATTTTTTTTCCCCTACCTACCCACAACTTCCCCTTCCCCTCCGCAAGACAGCATACAATTCTATATAGGATCTACACATACATTCTTATTAAATACATTTTCACTATAGTCATGCTGCATAGAAGAACTAAAATGAATGGGAGAAATATAACAAACCAAAACACAATACACACACAAAAAAACTGATCTGCTACATTCTGTGACTGTCTTCCATAGTTCTTTCTCTGGATATGGAGGGCATTTTCCCTTAGAAGAACATTGGGAATTTTTTTTTTAAGTCCTTCCATTGCTATGAAGTTCCAAATCTACTAGAAAACCTCTTGCACACTGTGGTCATTGCTGTGCACAAAGTTCTCCTGGTTCTGCTCCTTTCTCTCAGCATCAGATCACATAAGTCTTTCCAGGCCTCTCTGAGGTCTTCTTGTTCATCCTTTCTTATAGCTCAATAGTATTCCATTACATTCATATACTGTAATTTATTTAGCCATTCCCCAATTGATGGACATCCCCTTGATTTCCAATTTTTGGCCACTACAAAGAGTGCTACTATAAATATTTTTGTGCACGTGGCACCGAAACTTTCCCATTTTTATGATCTCTTCGGGATACAGTCCTAGAAGTGATATTGCTGGGTCAAAGGGTATGCACGTTTCTGTAGCCCTTTGGGCATAGTTCCAAATTGCTCTCTAAAATGGTTGGATGAGCTCACAGCTCCACCAGCAATGAATTAGTGTTCCAACACTCCCACATCCTCTCCAACATTTATCATCTTACTGTTCTGTCATGTTAGCAATCTGATAGGTGTGATGTGGTATCTTAGAGTTGTTTTAGTTTGCATCTCTGTAATCAGAAGTGATTTAGGGCATTTTTTCATATGGTTATAGATACCTTTAATTTCTTCTTCTGAAAATTGCCTGTTCATATCCTTTGACCATTTGTCAATTAGGGAATGACTTGTATTCTTGTACGTTTGATTCAGTTCTCTATATATTCTAGAAATGAGGTCTTCATCCCTGAGATTGGTTGTAAAAATGCTTTCCCAATA
Source organism: Potorous gilbertii (assembly GCA_028658325.1). Taxonomy (NCBI): domain Eukaryota; kingdom Metazoa; phylum Chordata; class Mammalia; order Diprotodontia; family Potoroidae; genus Potorous; species Potorous gilbertii. The sequence continues at coordinate 366,826,603 of CM053770.1, read as the reverse complement.
TGCTACGTCCCTCCAAATTTTGGTTGCCTTGGGTTTGGTTGTGCAAAAACTTTTCAGTTGAATGTAATCAAAATTATCCGTCTTGTACTTCATAATGCTTTCTATCTCCTCTTAAATTCACTATTCCTTACTCTTCCAATTTGCCCATAGTATTAATCTTTATACCTAGATCATGTACCCATTTGGACTTTATTCTTGTGTATGCTGTCAGGCATTTGTCAGTGCCTAGTTTCCACCACACCATTATCCAGTTTTCACAGCAGTTTTTCTTGAACAGTGAGTTCTTATCCCGGAAGCTGGGGTCCTTGGTTTTATTAACAGTAGACTGCTATATTCGTTGCCTATTGTGTCTTGAGTACCTAGCATATTCCACTTGTCTACCCTTCTGTTTCTTAGCCAGTACCAAGTGGTTTTGATAATTGCTGCTTTTTAATGCAATTTGAGATCTGGTAGAGCTAGGCCACGTTCCCTAGTATTTCTTTTCAATATTATTTTATCCAGCTCTAGAAAATAATTGTCTGATAGTTTAGTTGGCATGGCACTAAATCAGTAGATTAATTTAGGTAGAACTGTCATTTTTATTATATTGCCTTGGTCTACCCACGAGCAACAGATGTTTTTCCATTTACTTAGATCTGACTTCATTAGTGTGAAAAGTGTCTTGTAATTGTGTTCATATAGTCCCTGGGTTTGTTTTGACAGGTAAACTCCCAAATATTTTATAATGTCTACCCTAGCTTTAAATGAGATTTCTTTTCCTATCTCTTGCTGTCGGACTTCGTTACTAAATATGTAGGAATGCGGAAGGTTTGTGTGGGTTTATTTTGTAACCTACAACATTGCCAAAGTTGTTTATTATTTCAAGTAGTTTTTTTACTTGAAATCTCTGAGATTCTTTAAGTATATCATCATATCATCCACAAAGAATGATAACTTAGTTTTTTCTTTGCCAATTTTAATTCCTTCAATTCCTTTATCTTGTCTAATTGCTACAGCTAACATTTCTAGTATTATATTGAATAATAGAGGGGTTAGTGGACATCCTTGTTTCACCCCTGATCTTACTGGAAATGCATCTAGCTTATCTCCATTGCATATAATGCTTACTGACGGTTTTAGGTAAATACTGCTTATTATTTTATGCAAAGTTCCCTTTATTCCCATGTTCTCCAGCATTTTTAAAAGGAATGGGTGTTGTATTTTGTCAAAGGCTTTTTCTGCATCTGGTGAGATAATCGTGGTTTCTGTTAGTTTTGTTGTTGATATGATCAATAATGCTAACAGTTTACCTAATATTGAACCAGCCCTGCATTCCTGCTATGAATCTTACCTGATCATAATGTATTATTCTCATGATAAGATAGCTGTATCCTTTTTGCTAAAATCTTACTTAAAATTTTTGCATTTATATTCGTTAGAGAAATTAGTCTATAATTTTCTTTCTCTGTTTTGTCTCTTCTTGGTTTAGGTATCAAAACCATATTTGTATCATAAAAGGAATTTGAGAGGACTCCTTTTCCCCCAGTTTTCAAAAATAGTCTAAATAGTATTGGAATTAATTGTTCTTTAAATGTTTGGTAGAATTCACTTATAAATCCATCTGGCCCTGGAAATTTTTTTCTAGGGAGTTCATTGATGGCTTGTTCAATTTCTTTTTCAGAGATGGGGTTGTTTAAGTATTCAACTTCCTCTTTTGTTAATCTGGACAATTTGTATTTTTTAAAATACTCATTCATCTCATTTAGATTGTTGAATTTATGGGCATAAATTTGGGGAAAGTAATTTCTAATTATTGTTTTAATTTCTTCCTCATTGGAGTGTGAATTCACCCCTTTCACTTTTTGATATTAGTAATTTGGTTTTAATCAAATTGACCAAAGGTTTATTAGTTTTATCATAAAGCTAGATATTGGTTTTATTTATTAGTTCTATGGTTTTCCTAATTTCAGTTTTATTAATCTCTCTTTTGGTTTTCAGTATTTCTTATTTCTTATTTGGTATTTACTTGGGGAATTTCAAATTGTTCTTTTTCTAGCTTTTTCAGCTGCATGCCCAAGTCACTGATCTCCTCTTTCTCTGTTTTATTCATGTAGGCATTCAAAGATATAAAACTTCCCCTGAGAACTGTTTTTGCAGTATCTCATAAGATTTAGTAGGTTATCTCATTATTGCCATTCTCTTGAATGAAATTGTTGATTGTTTCTGTGATTTGTTGTTTAACCCACTCCTTCTTTAGGATTAGATTATTTAGTTTCAAATTAATTTTTGGTTTGTCTTTTCATGACCTTTTATTACATATAATTTTTATTGTATTGTGATCTGAGAAGGATGCTTTGATTATCTCTGCCTTTCTGCACTGGATTGTGAGGTTTTTAAGCCCTAAAACATGGTCAGTTTTTGTATATGTGCCATGTACCACTGAGAAAAAGGTATATTCCTTTCTGTTCCCATTCAATTTTCTCCAGAGATCTGTCCTATCTACCTTATCCAGAGTTTTATTTACCTTCTTAACCTCTTAATTGTTTATTTTGAGGTTAGATTTATCAAGTTCAGAGCGGAAGAGGTTGAGGTCCCCCACTAGTATAGTTTTGCTATCTATTTCTTCCTTCAACTCCCCCAACCTCTCCTAAGAATTTGGATGCTATACCACTTCGAGCATACATGTTTAGTAATGATATTGCTTCATTGTCTATGGTGCCTTTTAGTAGGATATAGTTTCCTTCCTTATCTCTTTTGATTGGATCTGTTTCTACTTTTACTTTGTCTGAGATTAGGATTGCTACCCTTACTTTTCTTACATCAGCTGAAGCATAATATATTCTGCTCCAACCTTTTACCTTTCCCCTGTGTTTATCCTCCCATTTCAAACGTGTTTGTTGTAAACAACATATGGTTGGATTATGGCTTTTAATCCATTCTGCTATCCATCTCTGTTTTATGGGAGAGTTCATTCAGTTCACGTTCATAGTTATGATTACAGTCTGTGTATTTCCCTCCATCCTCTTTCCCACCATTTGTGCTTTTTGTTCTCCAGTCTCCCTTCCCCTCAATAGTTTTCACTTTTCAACACCACTTCCTGCTGTCTTCCCTTCCTTCTTTCAGCCCCCCCTTCCTTTTACTCCTCTTTACCCTTACTACTTCTTCCCTCCCTTTTAGCTTCCCCTCCCCTTTCTTCCCCCTTTCCCTCCTGCTGCCTGTCTGCTCATTATTTCTTATAGGACAATAGTATTCTATCCTAATCACATTCCACAACTTGTTCTGCTATTTCCCAATTGATGGGCATCCTCTCAACTTCTAATTCTTTCCCTCCAGAAAAGAGCTGTTATGAATATGTTTGTACATACAGATCCTTTTTCCTTTTGTTTTTTATCTCTTTTGGGATAGAGGTGGTATTACTAGGTCAAAGGGTTTTTATGGCCCTTTAAGAATAGTTCTAAATGACTTCAGAATGGCTCATTAGGTTCACAATTCCACCAACAGTGCATTAAAGTCTCATTTTTCCCACATCCCCTCCAGCATCTGTCATTTACCTTTTCTTATCCTATTAGGCAATCTGATAGGTATGAGGTAGTACCTCAGAAGTGTTTTAGTCTCATTTCTCCAATCAGTATCAAGTTAGAGTATTTTTTCACATGACTTACAGATAGCTTTGATTACTTCATCTGAAAATTGATCTTATCCTTTGACCATTTATAAATTAGGGAATGACTTTTATTTTTATGAATTTGACTCTGTATTTCAGAAATGAGGCCTTTACCAGAAAAACCTGCTTCAAAAGGTTTTTCAGAGTTACTATTGCTAACTGTATTTCACTCTATCTTATTCCCCACCCCTGCATTTGTTCTGTTCTCTCTCATTTGACCCTGTCCCTCCTTGAAGGTGTTTTGCTTCTGATTACGCTCTACTCCTATCTAACTTACCTTCTGTCACGCCCCCTCCTTCTCTTATCTCCTTTCCCTCCTACTTTTCTGTAGGGTATGTAAGATAGATTTCTGTACCCAATTGAGTATGTTATTTATTCCCTCTTTGAGTCAGTTCTGATGAGAATTATGTTTACTTACTCCCACCACCCTCCTCTTTTTCCCCTCAATTGTAACAGCCTTTTCTTGCCTCTTTTATATGAGATAATTTACCTTATTCTGCCTCTCCCTTTCTCTTTCTCCCAGTACATTCCTCTCTCACTCTTAATTTTATATTTGGATATCATCCCTTCATATTCAATTCTCACTTGTGTCCTCTGATAGACACACACAAACACACACCCTCATGTACATGTGCCTCCTAACTACCCTAGTCGTGAGAAAGTTCTTATGAGTTAAAAATATCGTCTTCTGATGTAGAAATGTAAACATATTAACTTTTTAACTACTCCCTTGTAATTTCCCTTTCATGTTTACCTTTTTATGTTTCTCTTGAGTCTTTTTTTTTCGAAGTCAAATTTTCTGTTTAGCTGTGATCTTTTTATCAAGAATGTTTGCAAGTCCTCTGTCTCATTGAATATCCTTCTTTTCCCCCTGTGGGATTATATTCAGTTTCGCTGGGTAGACAGTTCTTGGTTGCAATCTTGGCTCCTTTGCCTTCTGGAATATTATATTCCAAGCCCTCTAATCCTTTAATGTAGAAGCTGCTAAATCTTGTGTTATCCTGACTGTGGCTCTACCATACTTGAGTTATTTCTCTCTGGCTACTTG
>CM053770.1:366805004-366821412 GCA_028658325.1 Potorous gilbertii | reverse complement strand
AATGCTGCTCCCCAGCCTCAGGGCTTTCAGTGGCAGGCCTGGCTGCTATTCAGTGTGAACTTAACTTCTGGTGCTCAGGTGGGGGCGGGGCTGCCTCCCAGGCTCAGTTCCCTCGGGGTTTATGTGGAGACCTTCACTAATGGACCCCAGCTCGTGAGGGGACACAGTTGTTCAGTTGTTCACAGAGGCTCAGTTGTCTCATGAACTTCTTCATTTATGCTTTTGCCACATTTTCTGTACCAATAATTATGATCTATGTTTTCATCATAACAAAAGTAGAGGAACAATGGAATGAGGAATGAATTAGATTTTGTGCAGATATTAACAGATTTGCCAGTTTTTGTTATTTAGTACCTGATTTTTGACCTCTAACAGTCATTGGAAGAGAGAATTGCTGTTAAGTGCAAGGAAGTAAACTAAATTGGGGTAGTGTAATGTTTCCAAGTTGAAAGACCACAAGGCTCTCATGGTCCAAAGCAAGTTTTCACACCAGTCTGCTAAATGTTTTATTACCAAAGCACCTTACTTCTTAAAAACCCTATTAACAAACTCAGAAAAAAACATCCCATAGTGATTTCTCCTTCTCTTTCCTGCTTCTTGCTTCTTCCTGTATAGACCCCTGGGCTAAGGATGTTGAGTCTTGGCTAGTGGAAAAAGCGGGTAGTCCAAAGTAGAAATTTTGGTATAGTAGGAAAACATTGTTGTGGAATGAACATTAAATGGAGAGTTACTTCATTTAGCACATACATTTCTGTGTAGTCCACTGAATTCAATTCAGGGCCTGTGAAAGTGTAGTGTGTAGACAGGACACAGTCTCTGTTCTTACTCTCATGGAATTCACTAGGTAGAATAAAACACAATCACAGCTATCTGTAATGTACAACATTGCAAACCAATGTGCTGTTTGAGGGCTGTCTGTCATGGAAGATCAGATGTGCATTTAATTTGGGCTTTTAGGGATAGATAGGAATTTTTTTCTTATTTCTTTGTTTTTCTTTCAGGCAAGCAATAGCTTTTATTAATGTCATCGTATTCTTTATATAACTTAAAATGAGCACAGAATGATTTTCTAAATTTTCAGTAGGATAACTTGAGACTATTTGGAATAATAATATACTGGAGTAATATAAATCAACTTTGGTATGTATCTATTTCAGAATATACTGTAGGTTACAAATACTTAACAGCATATCAGTTTTTAATGTAATAGGATTTTTTGACCAAGTGACTTACTTCTAAGTGAACAAATTTCTTTCCAACTGCATCTTCTTGGGTTGTTGAGGCTAAAGCTATAAGGTAACTTCTGATTTTCTTCTAAGATTATCTCAACACAGGAGCCTTGAATAGTCAGTAGTTAATAAACATTTATTAATATTTAATGCCTGCTATTGGCCAGGCTCCATGCTAAGTGGTAAGGACACATCTTCCTTCCCCCCACACCCAGTACTGCCACCCCTTAAAAAAACGGAAAAGATAATCCCTTTCCTCAAGTTGGTTACAAGGCAACACAGAAAAGAGCAAGGAAGTTGAAGTACCAGATGGACTAGAGCATGGTGGAGAAGTCAGAGGTGTCCAGAGTAGTATAGACAGGTGAGAAATAATAAGAATCTGAACTGGGCTCCTTACTTAAATGGAAGTTTTGGTGTTCATGTCTCCACCCTTGAATCAGAATGGCATGAAGAAGAGGCCCAAGACTGAAGTTGATGAGGTTTTCCTAGTAAAGAGCTTCCTGTAGCAGGGTAGAGAAGTCAGAGATGTTCCAGAGTACTGCAGCCAGGTAAGAAATGAAGCCAGGCTCCCTCCTTAAATGGAGATTTTGGAGTTTATGGCTCTGGCTGTCCATAAAGACAGAAAGTCTTTCTATTTTCAATTCTCTTTCTTCACTCATTGGTCTCTGCACTTTGGTTGCAAAACATAAATTAGAACACTATCCATAAAGATAGTAAAGGGGAAATGTGATATTTTAAAATGTCAAGGTGCCTTTTGTTTCAAGGAAACTCCTGACTGTTTCTACTAATGACAATTCCTAAATATGACTCTATGTTTTTAAACTCCTGACTGTTTCTACTAATGACAATTCCTAAATATGACTCTATGTTTTTAAAATGACTTTGTCATTTCATATGTTGTAACAAGTATACGTGAGTTTTAAAAATAGCACATCATTTAATGCCTTACAAGGTTGTAGTTGATAATTCTTTGTATCTAAGCTTGTAGATCTTTAAAAAAAAATTTGGTAATTTCTAAATAACATCTGTTTTGTGTTTAGGAGTGTTGGTATTACTCTTCAGCATTAGTTTTTAGCTATGACATAAAACAACTTATTGTTGTAAGTTTAATAAAATCTGAATTAGTAACATGCTATAGAAGGATTCTGATGTTTAAGAAATAATGAAAATCTCAGAACTCATTACAAAAAATCCTTTCTAGAAAATGTTAAAGAAAGATTTGTTTGAAAGTTGCACTCTTTCCCATGTTTTCCATAGATAAAATATCATTTATAGGTTCACAGTTTTATGTTGTACTTTAACATGCTCATGTTAAAAATTCAGTCTTGTTAAATCTGATGGTTTAACCTAAACAACTTTTATTTTTAAGGTTTCTTCATTAATAATTAAAAATATGACAAACATCAACAATCACAAATACTTTATTTACTATGAACAGAAAAAGGGATTATATATAAAGCAACCAATATGTTATTACCTACAACTTGTTTTTTTAAACACTTCACTTTAACAAGTTTAAAACTTCATTTGAATACCATTTGTCAGTGTTCCTTTTTGAATTTCCTGCTGCTTTCTTCTGTGTTTTTGATGTACTTTTCTCTCTTTTTTTAAAAAAAATTATTCAAAAAACCCTTTCTCTAGTTACATGTAAAAACAAATTTTAACATTCACTTTTAGAGTTCAAATTCTCTCCCTTCCTCCTCTCTCTCAAATATCATCTTCATGTATAGAAAGCAATTTGGTTATGCATGTGTGGTCATGCAAAACACATCCACAGCAGTCATGTTGTGAAAGAAAACGTAGAAAAGAAAATCTCAAGAAAAATTAAGTTTAAAAAAGTATGCTTGAATCTGTATTCAGATACTATCAGTTCTTTCTTTGGGGATGGATAGCATTTTTCATAAGTTTGTCAGAGTTGTCTTGGATTGTTGTGTTGCTGAGAATAACTCATTCATAGCCTATCATCTTAAAATATTGCTGCTGCTTTGTACATAGTACATTTTACTTTGCATCAGCTCATCCAAGTCTTTCCAAGTTTTTCTGAGAGCATTGGGTCTCACCATTTATTACAGTATAATAGTATGCAATCCTAAACACATATCACTACTTGTTCAGCCATTCCTCAATTGATGGGCATCCTCTCAATTTCTAATTCTTTGGCAACAGAAAAGAGCTGCTATAAATATATTTGTATTCATAGATCTGTTTATCCTTTTCATTTTTTAAAAAATGTCTTTTAAGATACAAATATCTTCCCATATAGGAATGTATGTTTTTTTGTTTATCTTTTTATGTTTCTATTGAGCCTTGCATTTGAAAGTCAGCTTTTCTATTATAAGTGGTATTGCTAAGTCAGAGGGTATGCATGGTTTTTTAGCCCTTTGAGCATGGTTCCAAATTGCTCTACAGAATGGTTGAATCAGTTCACAACTTCACTGACAGTGCATTAATGTCTCATTTTCCCCATACCTCTTCCAACATTTGTCATTTTACCTTTTCTGTCCTGTTAGCCAGGCTAATAGGTATGAGGATGTAGATATCTGAGAATTGTTTCAATTTGCATTTCTCCAATCAATAGTGAGTTAGAGTATTTTTTTCATAATGGTTATAGATAAAACTTTGATACTTCATCTGAAAACTGATCATATCTTTGATCATTTTTCAATTGGGGAATGGTTCTTATTTTTATAAATTTGATTCACTTCTCTGTGTTTGAGAAATAAGACCTTTGAGAAATTTGCTTCAGAATTTTTTCATATTTTCATTATTGCTCGCTGTATTTTTCTCCACCTATTTCCCCCCATTTAGTCTATTCTCCCTCTCCTTTGAGCCTGCCTCTTCTGAAAAGTATTTTGCTTCTGACAACCCCTTCCCCAGCCTGCTCTCCCTTCTGTTACTCCCTCCCTTCTCATTCTTTTACCTTCCTGTCTTCCTATAGGGTAAAACAGACTTCTATTCTTATTTGAGTGGGTTTATTTTTCCTTCCAGTTTTGATGAGAGTAAAGTTCACTCACTCCCTCTTACCTCTCCCTTCTTCCCCTCCACTGTTAAAGCTTTTTCTTGCTTTTATGTGAGATAATTTGCCCCATTCTACCTCTCCTTTTCTTTCTCCCAGTACTTTACTTTCTCATCCTTAATTTTATTTTTTAAAGATATCATCCCTTCATATTCAACTCACATCTATATTCTCTGCCTATACATGTTCCTTATATACGTACTCTGTCTATATTATACTCCTAACTATCCTACTAATGAGAAAGGTCTTATGAGTTAGAAATATAATCTTCCTATATAGGAATGTATGTTTATTTCTTTACCTTTTTATGCTTCTCTTGAGCCTTATATTTGAAAGTCAGATTTTCTATTAAGCTCTGGTTTTTTTACCACGAATACTTGTGCCTGGAAAGACTTATATGAACTGATGCAAAATGAAAGGAGCAGAACCAGGAAATCATTGGACACAGTAACAACCACAGTTCACAATGAATTTTTCTGGTAGACTCAGCCCCTCACAGCAGTGCAAAGACCTAAAACATCCCCAAAGAACTCTTGAGGCAAAATGCTATCCACATCCAGAGAAAAAACTAGGGAATTGGAACACAGAACGAAGCAGAATATTTTCTCTTGTGTTATGTTTTGTTTTGTTTGTTTTTTTCTTGTGATTTCTCCCATTCATTTTAACTCTTCTATGCAACATGACTAAAGTGATAATGTGTTTAGTAAGAATGTATGTGTAGAACCCATATAAGATTGCATGCCATCTCAGGGAGGCAAGGAAAGAAGGGAGAGACAATTTAAGACTTACACAAGTGATTGTAGAAAACTGAAAACAAGTTAATAAAAAGAAAATACTTGAAAGTTCTTTATTTCACTGAATGTCATTTTTTTTTTACCTGGAAGAATTTTACTCAGTTTTACTGAGGTGGGTGATTCTTGGTTATAATCATAGCTTCTTTGCCCAGTGGAATTTATTCTAAGCCCTTGGATCCTTTAATGTAGAACCTGCTAAATCTTGTGTTATCATGACTATGGTGTCACCATATTTGAGTTGTTTCTTTCTGACTGCTTACAATATTTTCTCCTTGACCAGGGAATTCTGGATTTTGCCTGTAATATTCCTGGCAGTTTTCATTTTGGGATCTTTTTCAGGAGGTGATTAGTGGATTCTTTCAATTCTATTTTACCCTCTGACTCTAGAATATTAGGACAGTTTTCTTTGATAATTTCTTGAAAGATGATTTCTGGGCTCCTTTTTTGTTATCATGGATTTTAAAATTATCTCTCCTGGATCTATTTTCCAGGTCAATGGTTTTTCTAGTGCGATTACATTGTCTTTCATTTTTTCATTCTTTTGATTTTTTTTTGTTTGTTCCTTTATTTCTCATAAAATTATTAGCTTCCACTTTCTCCATTCTAATTTTTTAAGGAATTAATTTTCTTCAGTGAGCCTTTGAACCTTCTTTCTGTTTGGCCAATTCTGCTTTTTAAGATGTCCTTTTCCTCATTGGTTTTTTTGACCTCTTTTACCATTTGGCCTAGTCTGTTTTTTAAGATGTTATTTTCTTCAGTATTTTGCATGTGTGTGTGTGTGTGTGCGTGTGTGTGTATCTCCTGTTGATTCATTTTTCATAATTTCTTGCATCACTCTCATTTGTCTTCTCAATGTTTACTCTCCCTCTCTTACTTGATTTTCAAAATCCTTTTGAGCTTTTCTGAGGCCTGAGACCATTGAATATTTATTTTGGAGGCTTTGGATGTAGGAGCTTTGACTTTGTTGTCTTCTTCAAAGAGCATGTTTTGATCTTCCTTGTCAGAGTAACTTTGTTTCTTCAGTGTTTTTATCTTTTTCTCTTTGTTTGCTCATATTCCTAGCCTGCTCTTGGTTTCCTGGAGCCTGGTCTGGGCTGACCCTCCCTGCACTGCATTCCTCTCTCACCATGGTGCAGTAGAACTTTTCTCCCACCTTTCCAAGTTGTCTTGGACTGGGAATTTGTTTCATTTTATCTGTTTGTGGGTTTTGCTGCTCTAGAAATGGTTTTAGGTTTTTGGAAGGTTTCGGGGGAGAACTCAGGCAAGTCCCTGCCTTTCCTCTACCATCTTGGCTCTGCTTCTCTCTTTTTCCTCTTTTTAAAAATCATTCTCATAACTCTTATTCTCAAACAAAAAATTAAAGCTGCTGCTTATAACTTGAGTATAGTCAAGCAAAACAAAACCACCTAATAGCTGGCATGATCAAGATACTTCTCAAAATGTATGTCTGATTCAGCACCTCTAGATAATCTTATTCTGCCAAAGGATGCCAAGCATGATTCATCGTCAGTTTTCTGGAGTTGTGGTTGGTTTTTGCATAGATAGAGTTCTTCAGTCTTTCAAACTTATTTTCCTCTACAATGTTACAGTCTCATAAATAATTCTTTGTCCTAGATCTGTTTACTTCACTTGCATTAGTTAAGTATGTAAGTTCTCAGATTTCTCTGAATCTATTTCTTGATTTTTCTGTGATGCAGTGATATTCCATTATATTCATGTACCATAATTTGTTCACTTTTTCCCCAATTGTTATGTGTCTACTTTATTTTCAATTCTTTGCACCAGAAATGTTGCTATAAATATTTTATATTTATGGATTCTTTTCCACTTTATATACTTACAGTGTATTGCTGGGTCAAAGAACATACACATCTGAAAGATTTTTTGTATATAATTCCAAAAAAAAATTTTTTTTTTCAAAATGATTCCATTAAATTGCAACTCCACAACATTATATTAATCTCTGTCCTTCCCCAGCCACTTTGATGATTGTCATTTTCCTTTTTATTTTTGTTTTTTGATTTTCTTTTATCAGGCTTATAGGTACGAAAAAGTTGTTTAAATTTGCATTTCTCTAATTAATGATTTGGGACTTTTTTTCAGATGGTTAACTTTTTTTCCCCTTTGAAACTTGCATGTGTGTGTGTGGGTATTTAAGTCTGTGCCATATCTGTCTGCCTGCCTGTCTGGCTGCCTGTCTGTCTAACTCCTTTGACCAGTTGTCTATTGATTAATGGCATTTGTCCTTCTATATTTATACAGATTCCTTAAAAATATTGGATAGTAGATTTTTATGAAAGGATTTTGTTCCAGAGATTTTTAAAATCTATTTTTTTCCTTTTAATTCTAGCTATATTCATTACCAAACATCTATTTTAGAACTGCAAACAAAGAACATCTTTGCAATTTTGGTTGTCATGATTCCAGATATGTTATAATAGATTGTCATTAATAATAATATCTTGTAGAGTGTTTTTTTTTAGAGTTTTGTAACACTCCTCAAGTAATTTGTACTGCATTTTCAGGTATATGATGTTGATTGATGGCACAAATGAAGTTTTTATGATAGATAGAGACAATTCAGTCTTTCATGTGTCAAATTTGGAATTCCCGTTTCGTAAAGATCTTCGAATTCATTTGTCAAACACACTTTTGGATGGGGTAAGTCACGTTTAATATTTCTTTTGCAGTACTGCTATTTTTCTTAATTTCTTTTTTAATAGTAATGTTGATAATATTGTGTAATAATTAAGATAAATTGCAGAGAAACTCAAGATTTATTAAAACCATTTCTATGGTACACATACCTTGAGCATTAGTGATGGTTATTTAAGAGGGACCTATTGACTTAATATTTGATGATATAGTTATTGAATTAGGCTGAGATACACACACACACACACACACACACACACACACACACACGCACAGTATATATACAGAGACACACACACACTAGCTATTCCCCAGTAGATAAGTGGTTAAACTATATGAATAAACAGTTCCTAAAAGAATTGCAAATTCATAACCATATGAAAGGAGACTGAAGGCTTCAGTATCACTAATAAGGGGAATGCTAATCAAAGCAATATTGAAATTTCACTTTATACTCAGGAAACTGGCAAAGATGATAAAGGTGTTGGAGATTTTGTGGGAAAATGGGCATACTAATGCAATGGAGTTCAATTCAAATAGAATTCAATCCTTGCAGGTCACGTATTGATGTAAAAAACTACAAATTAACATTGTATATGTTGTATTTTTATTTCTCTTGTTAAATATTTCCCAATTACATTTTAATCTAGTTCAGACTGTACTCTTGAGTTTGACCCCTTGCATTGTTTTTGGAACAGTGAATTACAAAGTTAGATATAACATTATCGCAGGATATTTTCTTAGTTTCCCAAAACTACTAAGAAATGATAATTAACTCTGACTTAAAAATCTGTTGTTTGGAAATTAAAGTTAATCTTGCCTGCTTGGGGAACTACATTTAAACAGCTAAGTCTACTGATAGAAAAAGTTTTATTCATAGAATAAAAATTAGCTCCCCCCTTTAACCTTAAAGAGAAAATTATACAGTATAAAATTAACGTTTGAACTAAATTACAGTAAGGTTAAAGTAAAGCTGTTCTGGACTATAAATTCTTTTTCATAATTTAAAAGAGTTCAGAGTAGTCAAAGGGTGAATTAAAAGTAATGTGAGGTCGTGGAATTGATTGTACCTCTTCAGTAAGTTCTTGTGTATGAGAATGAAAAGTTCACATAGTTTGTAATTATGATGCAGCTTCCTTTAGCAATATGTCTGGATGAGCATTTTCCCAATATTTCCATTATCTGGAATATACACACACACACACACACACACACACACACACACACACACACATAACTTTACACATAAAATAAAAGTTACTATTACCTCACTGTTGATATATTGCTAATTATTAATAAGGAATGGTTTTGGAAATTTGCTGAATAGTTACCAAACTAATTTTATTTATTAGATTTATTGTCCACAATTGTAGTTGATAAACAAGACAAATATGTGCTAGAAATATGGTTTTAAATGAATTATAAATTGTATAGCTTAATAAAGAAATAGTTCCATTGTTGGACATATGAAGTAGTTCTGGTATAAATTAGTTTGAATTCAAGATTACCCAACCATCCTATTTTGAAATAAATGCCACAAGTTGATTATCTGATTTATTAAGAGTTGTGAAAAGAGGGAGTAATTGATATTTACTGATAATTAAAAATTAATTTTAGTTATTAATTTCAAACTGTTCCTCCAAGTTCCATCCCAAATATGAACAAATCATGTTTTTGTCAGAATTGCTAAGAGATATCAGTCAATTAACAAATATTTTTTCTGAGCTAGAACCTGGGCTAGGCATTGGGAATATAAAGACAAAATTGGCCAATGTTTGTTCAAATCCAGTCCTTGTTATGTTTTTTTCTTGGAAACACTAGAACTCAGGGGGTCTTCCTGAATATTAGTGAGCATTTGGAAATGAAGATGTTTTTTAATTGGATTGCTAGGTATAAAGTAATAAGATGTCATTTGCAGTGGTTTGGGTGGTAGACTTGGAGCAAATGATATTTGAAGGGTGGAGTTGATACCCAGCCCCTATGTTCTGAATGGAATCTTTGTATTGTTCATCCTACATTTTCAGAGGACCGAAGACATCATGGGTAATATCATGATTTGCCCATAAATTGGATTTGGGTGAAGTAGAATTGCTCAAAGTCATCAATCTCACTGTCTGTTCCTGAGCCATTTCTGCTCTTCTAGTGATACGGTTTTTCAGTAGATTGCTATAGAAATTTGTGCTGAAAGAGTGTGTGTGGTGGGGGACAAGAACCCTTAAGTTGGACTATTAATCAAAATATTATTTTCTTGTTTGGTTGTTCTTTGGATTCCAGTCCTTGTACTCTATGAATTCCTCTTCTTCAGATTCCTTAGTCTTTTTCATTTAATAAGAAGGGCAAAAGAGGAAAAGACGACAGAGGAGGACCTACCAAGAACAACTTGTAGTCATTCAAACTCCAAGTTATATGAGAGAGAGTATCATATTCATTTTAAATGGGTTTATGGATTTTCTGGATTATGGGCAGCAGTAGCAGCAGGCAGTTTATAAGGAACACAATTTGGTGCTTGGAGAGTGGGGACAAAAGAAAGATGGGGTGGAAAAAGGGAGGTGAAGGTACCTCGAACTGTGACTGTTCTACTCCCTTTCTAAAAACCAGAAAGGAAATGGTTTCTCACTTTGAAAAATGGAGTATATGGCTCTCATCAGAGCAAAGGGGAGAGGTCAGATATACTCAGGAGGCAGGGGAGCTTTCTATATAATATGGTCTTCCTAGAATGTTTCACCAGAGGGTCATTTAAATTGTCATTCTTATTTTAAGATCCAAATATATCATTTAACTTGATTGATCATACATTTTACTGTGAATTAAATTCAGTAGATTGGCCTAAATCTGAGATTTGTGGCAACAGGGATTTTGATTTGAGATGTATGGTGGACGTGAGAAAGAACTTACTTTGAAATGTGGGATGCCTGTGGAGGGGCTATACCTGTATGCTAAAGTGTTGTAAAGCTTTGGACGCTTTAAAGGCATTGGGTATTAACTGGAAAGAAGTGAGCCAGTTGTAATAGTAGTAATAGTAATCTCTAATGTACTTCTGAAAATCAGCTTGAGCAGATTTTGTCACCCATATTGTAGGTTGTCAAATAGCTAGCATTGCTGTATAAGGGAATACTTTGTGATTTCAAATATTGATCACATTCTACACATCCAGTAGATTTTAATCACTTGTAACTAATCACCAGTATAAAGGTGATATTATATGTATGCATGTTCTATCTGTGTATGTATATACTTACATATATGTGTATATGCATGCATACATACATATACACATGTAATAACCACTACACCTATCTTTGGCAGTAAACATTATTATGGAAAACTACCAATAATTTCTTGGTGTATAGACTGATTTGAGAGAATGTCATAAAAATCTAGCATTTACCATGTAAAGCTCTAAATGCTGGTGTTGTCTTATAACAGATGTCACTGAAATAAAAAAAAAAAACACCAAAACTTCTACACACTCAAATTTTAGAGATTGAGAGAAAAAAACATCAGCAGATGTCAGTTATGTATTTTTGATTCATTAGTCATGTATTAAGTATTCACACTGACCCATAGAAGAAAGACAATAAGGTGTAGTAGATTGAGAGCTGGCCTTGAAGCCCCAAAGACCCAGTGGATTCTAGTCTTGTCACTAACCTATATTTTTTCTGTGATGGAGCAAATCTAAAATACCTCAGTGCTCTTGGCCAGAGGTGAAAATCAGATTAGAATGTAATTGGGAGATATTTAACAAAATGAATAATGGGTAATGTTAACATTTGGTTTTCTAAGTCAGTTTGTTGGGTGCAGGGAATACAATTTAATGGGGGGGTGCTCCTTTTTGAGTTTGATACCACTGCTCTAGGCAACTCTTTTAAGAACTTACGATTTGGGAAAGGTGATGAACCTTCATTAGTAAAGAAAGTTCCTTCTCTTCTCTATACTTACAGAATCATAGAACCTATCCTTATTTATATATTGATTGGTGGAAACATTGGATTTTCTCCCAGTCACTCTTCCTGTCTTGTACTTTGACCGCTTTCTTCTTTTATTTCTTAATGCTCTAGCTTGCTTTGACTTCAGTGATTTATTCTGTGTGGTTTGATACAGCTGTGAAAGTTTACCATGGAACTCCTTGTCCATAGTTTAGCTTACTCTTACATAGTTTAGTTTACTGCCATTCTAGTGGATGACTATAGCTGAGGACTCACTTATTCTCTCACTTTTGAGAATAATGCAGCCTGACTATTTATAATTTAAAAGGGACTTACATATTATTGACCATGAGTGAATACTTCATTTTTTCAGTAAGTGAATCCAAGGTTCATTTTTACATTTTTTATTTTTGCTACCTTATGTTAGCCAGAGCTTATTGGCATAACTGATGATAACAAGAAAGAATAGAAGAGATTGTGACTCAAATGGGTGAATAATCCTTTAAAAATTCCATAAATAAAAAAATACATTCTTTAATCATTTTTAGATTTGATCCAGAGCCCTGGGGATACAAAGAAAGGTAAAAGCACACACCTGAAAAGTGGAGGGGAGTGGGAAGGAGACCTAAGGTGGGCGGCATGATTAAGTCCTACATGACCTGGGCTCCCTCCTTTAATCAAGGATCTAGGAGGAGCTCTTCAAATGTTCACCCTATCCAATTAGAAGTCCCAGGGGCAAGGAATACTGAGGACGTGTAAGTTTCACAATTAATGTTATTTTGCAGAAAGATGAGTTTCTGGAGACAGGGAGGGATGAAGTGTAGGAGAACAGCCAGGTGGGAAATAATAAGAGGATTGCCCTCAGCCCCCTCCTTCAGTGGAGGATTTGGAAAAAGTATCCATGCCCCCTTTTCCTCCTCTTCCCCTTTTCTCCCCCACCCCCAAGTCAGGAGGAGGGAGGGCTCTAGGGACAAAGGACTAAGGAGATGTGTTTTAGTATTGTTGTGGACTTATCATTTTCTCCAGAAACTTACCATCTTACAAGTTCAGGAGAACAACCAGGTTGGAAGTGATACTTTGACATTTCTTCATTCCTAAATTATGGATAAATTGAGAGTTGTCTGGTTTCATGAAGAATTAGTCAATAAACAAGTATTTATTAAAGACCTGTTGTGTGCCAGACACCATGCTAGTTGCTGCGCATACAAGACAAAAACAAAGTTCTTTCCTAAACGAGCTTGTTCTGTTGTGAAAGAACAACATGTGTATGTACACATACTTGTACAAAATAAATACAAGATAATTTTTTTGGGGGAGGTACTAGCATGCAGCCTTCTCCATATACATTGTGATCCCCTTTTATCCTGTCTTTTCTAGCAGATTGACCATTCTGTTATTCCCACTCTCTCACTAGTCTCTCCCTGTCTACTAGCTGAATCCCTACTGCTTACAAACATACCTATGTCTCTTCTGTCCCTCACTTGATCTGTCTACCCTCTCTGTTATCCTATATCTCTTTTCCTTTTTCTCCTCCTTTCCTTTGTATCTATACTTTCACTTACTTTCCACTACTCTTTTCTTAACCCTTTGCAGTCTGACTTCTGACTTAATCATTAAACTAAAATTTCTCTCTCCAAAGGTACCGAAGATCTCTTAATTGCCATATCTAAAAGCCTTTTCTCAATCTGTATTTTCTTTGATCTCTCTTTTCACACTTCTGATCTCTCTTCTCCTTGATACTCTCTTCTGTCTAGAATTTTGTGACACTGCTCTCTCCTGATTCCCCTCTACCTGTCTGATCATTTCTCAGTCTTTTTTGTTGGATCTTAATTGAGAGTATATCTGAAAACCACAACTGTTTCCTATAGCTTCAACTTTAGTTCTCTTTTCTCTGTTTTTCACTTCATGGTTTCATTAGCAATCGTGGATTCATTTCAACTATCATTCCTGTGCATAGGATTCCTAGATGTGTTATTCAGCCCTAACTTTTCCCCGTATACCTAGTTTTACATTTCCTCTTAGATATATCTGCCTCTTGGACATCCCAAATTGGATGTTGTATAGACATCTTACACTCAACATGTCCAGTGTAGAACTCACTGTCTTTCCCCTCAATTTTTTCTTTCTTCCCAAGTTTTCCTATTACTTTTGAGAATACTATCATTTCCCTAGACACCTAGAACCACAAAGGGTATATCATCCTTCACTCCTTTCACTCTCACCCTCTTATTACCTTATCTGTTGCCATGTGCTATCAATTCTACCTTTACAGTCTCTCTCATGTATTTCCTCTTTTTTCCTGTGACATTGTCATCACTCTGGTCTAGCCCTTATCACCTCATTTCTGAAGTATTGCAATAGCCTGGTTGTTCTCCCTGCCTCAAATATCTCCCAACTACACTTCATCCTCAATTCAGCTTTCAAAAAGTTCTTTGTAAATTGAAGGCCTGACTTGTCACTCCTTTACTCGTTATACTCCAGTAGTTTCCTATTCAGTTTAAAGTCCTTCATTTTCTGCCCCCCTCTTACCTTTCTAGTCTGTTTGCAATTGACTCCCCTCCATGTACCCTACAGTTCAGTGGCACTAGCTCCTTGCTGTTCCTAGTATAGTCCACTCTGCCTTGGACTGTCTCTCTCCTCTATTTAGAATTCTCTCCTCCTCCTGTTTTCAAGGAGACTTCTTCATGGTTTCTTCAAATCCCAGCTGAAATTCTTCCTTCTTCCAGAAGCCTTTCCTGATTCCCCTGAATGCTAGTGCATTCCCTGTGAGCTTACCTCCGGTTTATTCTGTATGTATCTTGTTTGTATGGAGTGGTTTTCATGTTGTCTTCCATTTTAGAATGTGACCTTCTTGAGGGAAGAAGTTGTTTTGTCTCATTTTGTATACCCATTATTTAGCATGGTTCTTGGCAAATACTAAGCACTTAGCAATTGAGTGTTGACTGATTAGCAGCAGTTGGGAAGAATCTTTCATATAAAAGTGTTCTTGAGATGAATTTTGAAGCAGCAAGGGACTCTGAGAGTTAAACATGAGGAAGGGGACTGAAGTCATGAAAAATCAGAGAAGACAGATTCAAGATGGAAAGGCTGGTTGGTAGTGTCAAAGTGCTTCAGAGAGATCAAGGATGATTGTTCATGACATTTGGCAATTAAGAGATCATTAGTAACTTTGGAAAATGCAGTTTCATTTGAGTAATAAATTTGTTAGCCACATCACAAAAGGTTGAGGAATGAGTGAAAGGAGAGGAAGTGGTGGCAGTGAGTCCAAGTATTTTTTTTCTTACCAGTTTTTTTTTCCCCTGGGGTGGAATGAAATAGAGAACGATGGCTTAATGAGATTGGATTGTTTAGTGAGGGTTTCATTTTGTTTTTTTAAATGAGAAGACTTAGATGTAGGAACCAGTAGATAGGGAGAGATCAAAGATTAGAGAAAAGAGGAGTGATTATGAAGGAAATTTGAGAAAGATCCTAAATAATAGTGTGATTTATGTCTATGTCTGTTTCTTGGATCAGAAATATAATTTCTGTATTTATTTCTCCCTTTTTTAGATAAAGCAGTGTTCTGTATTCTTCCATTTGTCCCCTAATTCCTTTCTATGATTTGTTTTCATTTGCAGATTGTTTTTGTAACATTTCAGATCCAAGAATAACTTAAACTACCTAATTGTCTGGCTGTCAGCTCTTAGCTTAGAACCTTTTATGATATTCTCATACTCTGCCAAATCATGTTTCCTTAACCCCTTAAGATGTAGAAAATGGAAGATTTACAGTGTAACACAAATTCATTTGAAATCCTTTGAAGTTTAATTTAGCTTAAACTCAAGATATTCAGAGTGAACGTTTAACAGATAACCCAGAAATTTGGAATCTTGGGAAATATTAGATGCTAATACATACACACATGCATATGTGTGTTTATGGTATAATAGTGTCTTATGTATAGTGCATAATGTTTATTTTCATTATTTTGTTTTATTGTCCTGCTGTCAGGCTTGATAATATAACCCCTTTGTATTTTAGCTTATGTGAAATGAATGAATCTTAACTCTTTTTTAACTTGGTATGAGTAAGCTAGTTTTTTAATATGGGAAAGGACTCTGCATTTCAAGTCAGAAGACCTGGATTCTACTTCCAGCTCTAATACTTACTTTGTGGTTAGGGCAGCTAGGTGGTGCAGTGGATAGAGTGCTGGTCTGGAGTCAGGGACATTGGAGTTCAAATGTGGCCTCAGACACTTAATAGTTATTTTGTTTTCCTCAGTTTCTCTTCTGTAAAATGAGTTAGAGAAGGAAATGGCAAACTACTTTGGTATCTTTGCCAAGAAAACCTCAAGTGGAATCATGAAGCGTTAGACATGTCTGAAACTACTGAACAACCACCACTTTTGTGGTTTTGGAATAGTTGGAAAAATTGGGGGTTTATGAAGGGACTTGTATTCTTATGTCATATATCCATTTGGAGTTTATTTTGGCATGATATCAGATATTAATCTATGCCTAATTTTTTGCATTAGCTTTCTAGCTTTCCTAGAAGTTTTTGTTAAATAGTGAATCCTTTTCCTAAGTTTTAGAGTGTTTGGGTTGACAGGTGTTCATTTAATTTTCTGTGTTGTATACCTAATTATGAATGATCTTTCAGTTTTTTAAACAATACCTTGTAATTCAGATGATTACTATTTTATAGTATGATTTGAGTTCTGGTCCTGGTAGGCCCCTTCCCACATTTTTTTCATTATTTCCTTTGAGATTCTTTGCTTCTCATTCATTCAGATGAATTTTATTATATTTT
>CM053770.1:366788418-366804504 GCA_028658325.1 Potorous gilbertii | reverse complement strand
GCAGGGCTGCCACAACGGGCTTAGTTCCCTTAGGGGGTTTACTTGGAGACCTTCAACAATGGATCTGAGTTCCTGCCTGCTTTGGGAGCCCCTGTCTGCTGCTGCCCCCCCAGGGGGCCTGAGTCTTGGGGACACCCTGCCCCCCTCTCAGCCAGCTGAAAAGACCCTCTCATTGATCTTTGGCACCTGTGGGTTGAGGAGTCTACACTACTGCTGGAGATTCTGTCCCTGAAGCCTGTTCGGATCTGCTCCTCTCTGTGCTGCGTGGCCAGGGCAGGGCTGGACTCTGCTGTGGGTCCAGTGCGCGCCAGACTTTTCCCATCAGTCTTTTAAGTCTCTCTGGAACAGAAATCTCCACTCTGTTGTTCTGTGGCTTCTGCTGCTCTAGGATTTGTTGAGAGTTCTTCTCTACAGGTGTTTTATGGGCTGTGGGGTAGGAGCTAAGCGTCTGTGGATCTTTCTGTGTATCTTTCTATTCCTCCATCTTGGCTCCTCTGTCTCTATGATAACTCTTCAATACATCATTATTTTGAGTTGAATACTTCCATTTTTTAATAGCTAAGAGCCCATTTTTAAGTTTGCTCCTTCCATGATGAACTGATGTTATGAAATCTTTAAAGGTCACATCCTAAAATTCTTTCATCCAGTTTATACTTGAGTGATATGAGAAGCAACAGTTAGTTTTAATTCGTGTGTGTGTGTTGTGTGTGTGTGTGTGTGTGTGTGTGTGTGTGTGTGTGTGTGTGTGTGTGTGTGTATAATATAACCATTGGTCCCAAGCCAAGCCATTAATGTTTTGTTGGACATTTGTAAATAATGAGCGTTACATGTATCTAAAAATTTTTAGGACATGCTATGAAGCTTAGAAGATTGAATTAGTTAACAATTTGTAATTGACACTTTTTTGTTCATTACTCACACTTCAATATTTCCATAAGTCTTTAATTTCATTAATGTGAATAATTCCAAGGATACAGATAGCATACCTTCTGTGCCTTAGATGTTATTTGTTGAGTTACCTTAGCTGAAATTCATCATGATCATCATAAGTTGGACAGCCTTCCAAAAATTAACTTTTATAGCTCAAATTGAGGCTGATCCTCAACCAGAAGGTATGATATGTCACCTGTACTTTGAAGCCTTTTCAGGTTGGGGTAAAAATTCTTTGAGTTATAGTTCACTGCTATGGACTTAAAGAATCATGCCATGATAGCCTTTATTTTGTGAAAGTCAAAGCTACATTAAAAGCATTTTAAGGTAAACTTAAAGCTAGTCTCCCTAATAAATAAATGAATATTTTATTGATCTTCATTTCTTAATGATTTTCTACTCATTCTTAAATAATGTCCATAGTTAAATTTTGACAGATGCTTTCAGATAGACAGCAATTCCAGGGTTGTTTTTTTAGAATAAAATAATTTATGACAAACTTAAATTCTGTTAGCTTAGCTACATAGAGCATGTGTTGGTTAACCAGCACATGCTGTATTTTTCACACCAGTTGCATAGGGAAAATATGTCCTTATCCTAAGGTGCGAAATTTGAACTGCCAGAAATCTTGAACATCTCTAACATTTTAAACGTCTGCTTCAGTCTGTTCTGCATGAGATCAGATAAAAATCTGTTCCCATTTACACATTGAAAATAAATCCTAAAAGTAAGTTATCTTGTCTGTTTTATTATGTTCATATGTTCGCACATAAACACAATAATCTATAGTTATTAAACTATAATTATATATTTAATTTCAATTAATCAAGGTCTTCCTATATTTTTATCACATTAGACTCAGACTATCTTCTATGCAGCCACGTTTGTCTTTCTTATGTTTCACTGAACCATGAATAATACAACTTCCTCTCAGTCTTCAGAGTTTCCTTTAATAGAACAGTGATGTCATTTTTGCCAGATGCTTTATTGGTCTTTCATCAGTACTTTCTTTGCACCATAATTTAATGAGCAAATGGTGTGTTTTTATTGAGGGAAAAATGTTAAAACATTTATTCAACAAAAGCAGGATTATCATGAAATGGAACAGTTCTCAGAATTCTATTATCTGTAGCCATTTTATCAGCCTGCCAAGGCAGGTGGAGCATCTAAAGGATGTTGAACCTCAAAATGTGTTTGTGTGTTTTAAATGTGTGATCCTCTTTTATTTAGACTTTTTTTTCTTGAAAAGCATTTCTTTAGCCTATGCCATTGTAATTATATGACATTGCAGTATAGGGAAGCTAATATGAACTAGTTGTGATCATGAAATTGGAAGGGAGGCTATTTCCTTTTAATTCACTTCTTCTGACTCCAACCTAGCTTGAAGCTGATTTTGCAAATTCCAGTAGCCAGGAATTTGCCGGCTAAGTCTCCTAACATACACGTAAAAAAAACCATTTATATCCCCCAAACCTTTGCCTACAGACTTCAGTCTTTTTCCTTTGCAACTTTGTGCCTTTTCAGGGATAGACATTACTCAGCCTAAGCTATTTCTAAAAACTGCGCTTGGTATGATAGCTTATTCATTGTTATAGTATGGTGGCTGAGTCAGTTTCTACAGTTTTCCCAGTGCTTCTACTCCAGATACCTCATTGAGAGCAAGGACTGTATTTTGCCTCTTTTGGTATTCCCAGCACTTAGCACAGTGTCTAGCACAAAATAGGTGCTTAATGTTAACTGACTGATTAGTTGCAAGTATTATTCTTCCCTCTATTACTTCATTTCATTTTAGATACATTTTTAACTCTAAAAAACCCACAACTTTTTCTTCATCTCTTTGAGGAATTCTGTTTGAATTTGTTTCCCTGCTATGCTTTTCTTTGAAGTTTTGCATCTAGACATTTTGAAATTATTTTCTTCTTTTGGGTTTGTGTTGTGAGCATCCCTGTCATCTCAATAGCTTTTCATAGTAGGATTCTCCCCCCCCATCCCAACCCCCATTCTTCAAGCCTACTTTCTGATCTCATACTTCGTTAGAGTCAAACTGTTTATTTCTCTGATTCCCATGACCATTCAAACATTTCCAAAATAGAAATTACATGTGAAAGACAAAGTAACTTCAGCTGTCTCCATGAGCTACAACACTTAGGAATCTGAAAAAAAGTTAAAAAAAAACCCCAAACCCCATGAACTAATTGACCCTGAACTCACTCAGCACATTGCCTCATTGCTCATACCTGGTGAGTCTGCACTTGGAGACCCAAGGACTTGTCTTACAACAAAACCTAACCCTTCACAGTATCTACTCCATCTTTCCAGGGTCATGGAGACATTTACTCCTGGGCCTTGAAATTTTCCTCCGTTTGTCTTTAATGTTGTTTTTGTTTTGAAATTAGAATTTTTCATCCTCTTCCTTTGTAAAACTGTACTGCCTTTTCACTTATCCTATTCCTACCACCTCTATTTCCCTCAGGCTCAAGTTCTCACTAGTTTTTCTCCCAGTTCTACTTCATTCTTCTTGCTCCTTCCATTCAGCAAGCTCCTCCCAACACATGTGACTTAGGCCTCCAGGTGATTTAAGCAGGTCACATGGGCCTATTAATGAATGGGGAAGATCTTCCCATTTAAATTACCCTTGCATTTGGCCCCAAGATCTTTCCTATTCATTACCAAGGTCACTAGGGCAATGGGTATCAACAGAATTGTTACAGGGATAACAGAAAATAATCACATAAAACAATATTTTAGGCAACTGATGTCAACAGAACTTTACAACAATATAATAGGGTTCACACAAAATGAGCACATAAAACAATATCTTAAGTTAGAGTGGGATTTGAACACAAGCACCCCATCATTCCCCTCTCAAATGAATGAGACCCAAAGTCTTGGGGTAAGAGGCAAAGGTCTCTTCTACCATAGTTACTTCCTGCTGAAATTGGATGTTGAGCTGCTCTAAGAGTTCCCATTTGAGAAGTCACTTCTTTAGCTGTCATCAGGAGGTTGGTCACCCCTGGACATCCTTGTCCAGGGATGACACATCACTGTCGTGGACAGGGTGACATCTGGCTTAAGCAATAAGGCATCTCCAGGTGGAGGTTATTAAGCTTGTAAAAAACAAATCTAGCATGCAAGTTTAACAGGCAAAAAAACCAAAAAGAAACGAGGAGACAATAACCAGAAGCAGAGAAGATATAGGGTCAGTTGTGCTTCTGGAGTCCATGAACCCACTATCATAGCCTCATTCAGGGTAGAATATTTGAGTTAAGGGTCCAATTTGGTAATCATCTTCTCCTGAATAAGCAGCAGTTACAATATTATCTTTCCTGTGTGCTATAATTTCCACAGCCTTTGGAATGTCATTTGGCTTGTTTTACCCATACTTTAGCTCCCAGTTTTATTGTCATTAAAACCCAATCCTTCAGTTCCTCTGCTAGTTATTTTGGAAGGAGGGTCAATTTCCGTAAGGGCTATTATTTCACACGGAATAATAATCACTTGAAATATTCTCTATCTTTTTTATAAAACTTTATGGGTTTTTTACCTAAATTTTGAAATATCACAATAACTTCTCCTTGATAATTGGAATCTGTCACTCCAGCCAATAAATATATTCCCTGAGCTGCTAATTCTGATTTAGGTAATAACCATCCCAAATGATTTTGGAGGATTCTCATACATATTCCAGTAGATATTTTTTTAAATTTCTTTTCTATCCAACCAAAAGTCCCCTAAACAATGTAAATTATATCCTGCCAAACAAGGTGTGTCTGGATATGGTGCTGGGACATCTGACCTCACAGTCCAGTACTCAACATTTGTGATCTTATGTATTGTTTTCTAATTTGCAGATTTGGGGTCATCATTCTGACTAGGGGTGTTCTTCCTCCCAATTGTCTATTATTCAAATTACATAAAGCAATGAACAAATTATCTTTTCATTGTTGATAAGAATTATTAGAACTTAACTTCCTTAACTGCTCTTTCAGTAGTCTATACATTCTTTCAATTAACCCCGATGCTTGTGGATAATATGGAATATGATATATCCATTCTATGTTGTTTAATACAAAATATCTCTTCATTTCATTATCTTTGAAATGTAATTGCTAAATAGTAATTGTTTCTCTTTTACTCAGGAATTCTAAGGGTCCTTCCCTCCCAGTTTGATTTTTTAAAATTTTTATTGAAAGGACCATCCCTTGAGTAACTACTTAAAGAAGCCTATTCATTGGGGTGTATTTCACTCAAAGTGAGAATGTGAGAAGACCTTAGCCTGAAAGGGCCAGGGTCTCACATTGCATCATGGGCCATCTTCAGTTATCTGAATGACTATCAGGCCACTGGACCCAGTTGGCTCAGGAGAAGAAAGTGAGGTTTGTGTCTTTGCATAGCCCTCCCTCACTCAAATCAAAGTCAGCTGCAATCTCTCTGATTTCATGGTCCTCTTGTAAAATGAAGGACAAACACAACAACCCTTGAAATGTGACCCGTTGTCACTTTGACTCTACATTGAGGTTCTTGTAATATAAACTTATGATATCTAGAGTTTCACAGGTGTTTTTCTAGGTTGCATTCTTATAGTGACAAGCCACTAGTACACCTGAATAGGTGTCAACACACAAATACATATAAATTTACATCCCTTATTTTGGTGTAAGGGTCCAATATAATCTATTTGCCAAGTTTGGACTAGTACTTTTCCCTTTGCTATCTCTGTAGTTACTACCTGAGGAACAGTCCTTTCCTTTTCCAATGGACATATATAACATTCCTCTGCTTCTTAGTTTAATAATAAATGAGAGATACTTATTACTTTTGTCTTGTGCCCACTGATGTGTGGCCTGGACCTCTAAATGACCAGTCATTTGATGAACCTATTTTTCTAGTGTGGGATCATCAGTAAGCATTAGAGTAGAGACTATGTTGAGTAGCAGTCTTTACTAGTTGGTGAGCGTGTACATTGTACTCACATTCTGGCATGGTGAGGGCCACATGAGGATCTACATGAAAAACTGACAGATTAGTAACCAGACATGTTTCATATATCTTGCCATAATTTTTTGCCCTAGACTTGTGTGCCATGAATTTCTCAATTTTGATTTTTCCACATGGGCATCCATTTAGCTAACCCATTAGCTATAGCACATGAATCAATGAATATATGACACCACTCTCCTTGTTCTGTTTTGAAAACTTGGTATACTGCCATAAGTTCAGCATATTGACTACTTGCACCTATCCCAGTACTTTCTAAAGTCCATCTAGTACATGGCTTATAGGTATAGGTTGCTGCTTTCCAGGGTCTTTTGTGGCCCAAATATTTGCTGTCCCATTAGTAAACCATGCATGTCTCTTTTGTTCTTCAGTTAAGCCATCATATCCCTCATTCCATTTTGCCAAGGACTGTAGCAACTGTTGCTTTGGTTCAGAGGGTGTATCATTTTCCTCAGTATCAATTATGTTAATGAGAGTTAAAGATTTTCCCCACCCATTAATGGGCCTACCCATTAAAGGAAACTTGATCAGGGGAGATTTATTTTGTAGAAAGGCCCACATCTTTTGTTAATTTCTAGTGAGAAACTGGTTCTCCAGGGTTGTGATGCCCTCTAACGCTGAAAAGTGTATCTGTACTCTGAGATGAGGTTTTGTTTTGGGGTTTACTCATTGGAAGTGTTTGTTTGACCAGATGAGACTCTGAGTTTAAGGAGCATTCCGGCTTTGAAAACTCAGATGTTGGTGCTTCTCTCTCTGGTAACTGTATGTATGTAATGGTCAGACAGTTGGATCTGTCTGTTGATCTATGATGTATGTATTGCTTATGGTCAGACAGTTGGAAGCTCTGTCTGTTGGTTTTTATTTCCTCTGTTTGTATTTTCTCTGAAGTTCAGGATGCTGACGTTTTCCCTTGAACTAAGTGAATGATATGTATGCTTGATTAAAGTAGATTGTTGATGCCCTCAAAAGTAGTTTTCCTTTTAGAAAAACAGATCTGAGAACCTGTACAGCAGACCCTCCTGTGTATGCTGGGGTCCTTGCATACTTAACATAACACCTGACACTGGAGATATTTAATAAAAGCATATTTCTTTCCCCATCTCTGATTGTGAAGTTCATTATTGACTCTTGTCCTTTCCTTTGTCCTTTTCCTCATTTGTCTCAGTCTCTTCCCTGAGTCCAAGACCTCCACTCTTTTGGGTGCCATCACCAATTTACCTTCTGAAGTGAAGGGTCTTTTGAAGTACCAAATTCCTGGTGATAATATCTATTTTAAGGTTACCATCTCTCTTTTGTAGAATTTGTCTTTTCCTATGGGCACATTCTTCAGTGCTATGTGCTTCCATTATTAAAACAAAGATTTGCCCTTTGCTTTTTCAGTCCCTGCTTTTCCCTCCTTGTCCATTCTCTTATAGACTCTCTTTTTCCTAAACAGACTACAATAGTTATTTTCTCTTCATTGTTAGCCTTTGACCTGATAAGGTTATATCATTTGATTTTCTTCCATCCTTCCCAACTTTTATTTCCCCTCTTGTTTTGTAATTTAGTCTTACAAAAACCATTGATTCACCTGTAGTCAGGGTGTTGTGAGAATTCGTCCATGATATTTCAGCCTATTTCTCTACCATCACTTCTATTTGTCTTCTACTTTCATCTTGGTGTCTTTATGTACGTTTAGGAAGAGTCTGTTAGCTATCTCGTTATTGTTTTTTTTCCTCCTTGTTTTCATCCTTAGTTACTGTAATTGTTTATCCATCTTATATATCTGTTGTCTGGGGTGTTTGATAAGCATTTTCTTCAATTGTGGTGTCCTTCCCAGGATTTTTTTTTTTGCCTCTTTTTAATTTAACATCTCCCTTTTTTCTTTTCATTTGTGTTTAGGTTCAAATTTGTGGATTAGGTTACCTTGGGCTACGTCTTCAGATTTTTTTGTTCTTTGGAACACATTTCATTCAGTTCTGCTCTGAATGGGTTTAGAATAGTCTTATGTAATTCAAATTTCCTTTCTTTTATATTTGAAGGTCTTTTCCTCAGTCTCTTGCAGAATTTGTTGTTTGTCAGGTGAAATTGTTAAACTTGACCTCTTGGTCTTTCAGACTTCATAGCCTAAGGTTATTTTCTGGGGGCATTCTTGCATTATTTATTTTACTATGGGGTTCTGTTCTGTTCTGTTCTTTGGGAAGACCTATAATTTTTGAGTTGTCTGTACTTACCTTGTCTGTGAGATCATTATGTTTTGCTTGTATGGAAATAATACTTTTTAAAAATATTATTGCTTTTTTCTTCTCTTCCAGATTATTCTTCATTTTCATTATCCCAGTTTTCCTGGTGTTTGTTTCTTTGATGAGGCTTGTCATTCTGGATTCAGTTTTCCTGTTCTGCCATTTATTTCTGCTGTGCAGGACATAAATTCTTTCATAATGTATTTATTTATGTTTCTGTACTTAAGAACATACTAGAAATTATGAAAGTGATAAAGAATCACAAAAAGTATTATAGCTGAACTAGAAATGAGTAGTAAATTCTGCTTTAATCTCCGTAAGGTTTTAGTTCTAAATATGCATAATGTAAGGGAAAGTATGCTAAACTTGTACATAGACTTGAGCCTTTTGTTCTCTGCCACTCATTATTTGCTTGACCTTGGGCAAATGTCTTTGAACCTCAACTTTATCTACAAACTAGAAAGTAATACTTATTGTACTTTCTGTCTCACTAGGTCATTGTGAGGAAAACATTTTGTAAATTGAATTATAGCTGTTGTCGTTGTTGTTACATAATATGGAAATTGTGACTTTCAATTTGCAGAAGGATTCATTGTAAATTTCCAATATGGTGTTCTATTAGGATGAAAATAAATTTTTTTTCTGTTTTTTTAATTGGTGATTTAATACATTTTGACATATATTTCCCAAAGTTTAATCCCTCTGTATTTTTATGATAGTTTGCTCAAATGTAAATTATTCCAAACAGTTTCCTTGTGAAGTAGTTCAAATTTTATCTCCATTTTACAGGTGAGAAAACTGAGAAAAATTACTTATTTTATGATTTGTCCAAGGACATTTTGTGAATTGGGATTAGAAGAGGAACAATAACACTGTGACTAGAACTCTGAATTTTTCACTACAATTCTGTACTTAGTGGACCATGGTGATAACCAAATTAAATTTATAAATCTTTTACGATGAGAGCAAAGGGGTGAGAGCAGGTTATCCAGATGCCAATTAGTACCTTAGTATCAGACATGGTCTGTGAATATCTAATTTTTCAGTCTGATGCATCAAGAATATTTCATCATTATGACTTTTTCCCATATCCAGAATAATAAAAATTTGTATTTCTGGTCAATTAATTGAGAAATATTTTCTCTTTCTTATAAATATATTTTATTTTAGTATCTTTGCCCAGAGTGAGTGAATAATATATATTTGTTATAATGTATTGAAATGACACTTCTGGCTAGCAGAACAGGGACCATAGGACCTCTTTCCTAACTTTCAATACAGTATTTCTTCCCCTCTCCCAACTATGTCATATGATCAGAAAAGTTCATTAACAAGAAAATTTTGATAATGTAAATGATACTACTTTACATGAACACATGTACATTTATTTTACAGATAAATGAACAAGAAATGGTGAGGGGGGGATGATCTTGTCACCCAAAATCTTGGATTTTCCAATATGTCATCTACAAAATATTTTTTCCATTATGCATAAATGTTAATTATTGAAGAAGCATTGACAATATCATAGCATCACTGGTTTTAGACCTAGAAGACCTTAGAGACCTTAGAGGTCATATCCAACCCTCTCGTTTTACAGATTAAGAAACTTGAATATCAGATCAGTGACTTTGTCAATCTTCAATTTGGCAAATGTTTTTTAAATCTCATACTAGGAGTTGAGATACAGTGCTAGTCTTGGTTAATTACAAAGACCAAGATAGCATAATCTTTGCTGTCTTAAGAGCTTATATTCTACTTAAGGAATACAACATGTACACAGAGAAGTAAAATGGAAGGTAGGGTGATCTCATCAGCAGATTTTATACAGTACTGCCATTGCATAATTACTCATTAAATAACTTATAAATTTTTAACTTCTTGTGCTAAGTTTCTGAATAGTTGGCTATAAACTATTTTCTATAAATTTTTCTATATTTGACATAGTTTTCTCTTTCCTTACATTATTGGAGGTACATTCCAATGGAAATATTTTTGCCCCCATTTTCATTTCAATTTCAGTAGTCACTTACTAAGTGCCTACTATGAGCTGGGTCCTATATTTCCAGTACTACAAAAATGAAATAATTCCTCTCCTTAAGCAACTTGTGTTCTTGAAAGGGAAATAACTCGTGGACACATAAATATGTACAAAATATATAAACATTAAATAAAAGGTAATTTTTTTTTGATTGGGAGAATATTAACAGAGGAGAGGATTTGAAAAGGCCTTATGTTTTTATATAAAGTGCTTGACCTGAGTTTTAAGGGAAACTAGGGTAAAGAGGCATTGTATATTTTAGGGTATGGAGGACGTTGTGTTTGAAGGTATGGAGGATTGGAGAATGTATGTGAAAAGCAGCAGGGAAGCCAATTTGACTAGATCTTAAGAGTATATGATGAAGAAAAATGTATAGTAAACCTGAAACGGTAGGGTGATGCACATTGTGAAGGTCTTTAAATGTTAAGCAAAGGAATTTTTATTTTATGGTTCATTCAATAGGGAGCCACTAGTGCTGTTATGCAGGTGAGTGATTAAGTCAGATTCATGCTTTAGGAATATTATTTTAACTACTGTGTAGAGGATGAATTGAATAGGAAAGAGATGAGGCAGTTTAAGTTGCCATAGTCCAATGAAGAGTTAATGAGGATCTCAACCAAAGGAATGGCAGCGTGAGTGAAGAGAAGGGGACAAATGAAAGAGATATTGTAGATGTGTACACAGTAAGATTTGGCAGCTGAGTAAATATCTGGGATGAGGGAGAGTGGAGATTATAGAGGGTAACTCAAGGCTACTGGCCTGATCGACTGGGAGGGTGGTGGTCTTCTTGACAGAAAGTTGGAAGTACATGAATAGGGGTGGATTTTTGGGAAAAGGTGCTGAATTCTGCTTTGGACATGTTGAGAGCATAGTACCTGTTGGACATACAGTTTGATTATTTTCAAAAAGCAGTAGGGTATGTGAAACTAAAACTCAGTAGAGAGAGAAGAGCCAGATATATAGATCTACAAATCATCTCTATAGGGATGATTATTGAAACTATGGGAGCTGATAAAATCACTAAATGAGAAAGTATATAGATAGAAGAGGGGGCACAGAACTACATGTTGGAGTTCACTCACAGTGGGTGCAAATTATGGATAATAAATGATCCAATAGAGGTAATTGAGAAGGAGCATCAAACAAGTAGAAGGAAAACCAAGAAAGAATAGTATCCAGAAAAACAAAGAGAGGAGAGTATCCAGGAGAAAAGGGTGATCAATAGGGCCAAATTCTGCAGAAAGATAAAGGGGATGCTCAAGAAAAGGCCTTTGTGTTTTGCAGTTATGTGAGATAATTGATGACTTTGGAGAAAGTAGTTTCAGCTGAATGATGAGGCTGGAATTCAGCTGTGGTTGAGAGATAAAACAGCTTGTGGATATGATAGGGTCAAGTCAACAGTTTTGTTTTTTTTTTAAAGATGAAGGAGTTCCGGGCATAGTTCTGTGTTGCTAGCATCATTGATTTTTCAAAGACAGAACCAATACAGAAGTTTAGGCTTCCTAAACAAAGAGAAAAAAAAAAGAAATTGTTTTTAAGAAAATGTAGACCAAAAATGTAACCTTCGGAATGCTTAGGAGACAAAACACCAATTATAATGGGAAAAAGGGTTTCCTCTTTCTTCTGTCCAGTTTATACCTCTGCCACTGATCAAGAAAGTTCATTTTGTGAAATTTGGCTAATAATTTCGTGTCATTGTAAAGGTTGGGCTTTTCAAAGGATACTTCAAGGAACCCTAGTATCCTTTATGGACACTTGATCAGATTTTGTGGGGTATTTAGCAGATACAAAGTCCACCTTTATTTTTATGAAATTGTAACAATTTTTAAAAGTATAATATCTATTCAAGGAAATTGTTTCTGATTGAGATTCTTTTTTTTAGTCCCTTGCGTCTAAAATACTTTTCCTTCATCTTCCTCTGTAACAGGTCAGTTGTTCCCAAATCCAATTGGCATCCTACCAGAAAGTGCATGATAGAAGCATTGTTACTTCAAGATGGAAAAGTTATAGTTTCTTTTTTTCTGTGATGTATCATTATTTCAGAATTTTCACCTTGGCCTTATAACCTGTAGAATTAACTACAGATAATTGTCCTTTGTTATAATTCGCCTTATAACTATTGATTCAGTCAACATAAATTTATTAAGTCTACTGTTATCACACCACTATGCTTCTTGCGTCGTTTAAATATGATAGATTAGACTCGTAAACTCAATGAGAAACATCAAGCTACTTTTATCTTTTATCACTCTTACCATTTAGCATTATGTTCTGTATTAGATGCTTAATACATTTTTCTTGACTTCCATGAGAATTTAGAAGTTTCTAAATATATAAATGCTATAAATAAGAAGTAAAGTCTTTATAATTCCATTGTTCAAACATCTAAGAAGCTGAATATAAAAAAAGTTTTCTGTACTAAAAGAGCTTCTTTACATAAAAATTAAAAAGAATGAAAGAAATAGTTGGAAAGGCGTATTTTTGGGCTATCATCTAAAAGGAAAAACTAATATGAGGCAAGTAATATTAAGACTGGTAGTGATAACTCACATATTGGTTTTAAACCAAACATAATTAGCTAATATATTTAAACATCTGAATACAATAATTCTTAATCATACCATTGACCTGAATTCTTGATAATCTAAGAGTTGTTATTTTTACCTTTACTCTCAGAGAGAAAATATTGCTATGTTTTCCTTTACCATTTTAGTTCTACAGCTGTTGTTTTTGTTCATTTTAGATTTTTCATGTCATGATATCACAGAGTGCTGTGGACTTATTATTCCGTGGATATATGTCCTTTCAGGGATCAATTACTTCCTAGGACTCTGTTTACTAGCGGCAATGAACAGATTATACTTTTGAGATTCATGTAGTTGAGAAGCAGGCTTTAAACATAAGAAGGCTATTAAGTATCATGTATAAAAATCCTTTAGGTCAATTAGAGCTCAGTGTTTGCTGAATAAAGTAGCCTTCTTTAATGGATTATTCTTTCTGTTGATAGTTTCATGTATCTATAATTTTTCTTTTATTTTGTCTGTTTAGAAAAATATATCCATTGAGGATGCTTATTTTTATTTCAGAATTGTTATTATTTTAGACTCCTAAAAGCATTCATTATAACATTAGTTGATTTATATTTTGTGTTTATATAGATAGAACAAGGCCTTATTGCTTTGTATCTCACCAATTTGAAATTCATTTGCGTGAAGACAGAAGCTGCTCACCTTTGCCTTATTCAAAAAAACTCAAAAACAAATGGACTTACTAAGCAAATTGGTAATTGAGGAAACTGTGTGTGTGTGTGTGTGTGTGTGTGTGTGTCTGTCTGTGTGTCAGTATTCTGTGCTATAGTACTTCATCCGCTGTCTCTGATCTCCTTGGGAGTGAGTATTATTGGGTCAAATTATATATGTATATAGTATGGAGTATAATTCCATATCATCTACCAGAATGGTTCAGCCAATTTATATTTCCACCAGCAGGGTGTTAATTTGCATCACCAAAGCTCCTCCAACATTTGCATTTTCTTCCTTTGTCACCTCTACCAGTATGATAGATATGAGATGAGAATTGATAGTTGTTTAATTCATATTTGTCTTGATTTTTGTAATTTGGAGCAGATTTTCATATGGTTGTTAACTTGTATTTCATCTTTTGAAAACTACCTTTGACTGCTTACCTATTGTGTTGTAAACTGTTTAAAAGCAGGAACTATGTTTTTGTGGTTTTTTTGTTTCCCCATTGCTTAGCACATAGCCAGTGCTCAGTAAATGCTTGTTGACTGATTATTTACTGTTGAATAGATTTTGTTCTTATATATTTGCATCTATCACCTCTTTCTGACCCATCCTCTTGTACTAGCATAGTCACCACCCTGCTTCAAGCTTTCATTATGTTTTACCTGGACTCTTGCACCAGTCTCAAAATTGTTTCCCTGCCTGAAATCTCTCTTGTCCATTCCATCTTTCACATACCTGCCAAATTGGTATTCCTAAAGTACTGATCTGACCATACCATTTCCCTGCTCAGTAAACTGGTGGTAACCTGTTACCTCTAATAGAGGATATAGGTACCTCTATTTGCCA
Source organism: Potorous gilbertii (assembly GCA_028658325.1). Lineage (NCBI taxonomy): Eukaryota > Metazoa > Chordata > Mammalia > Diprotodontia > Potoroidae > Potorous > Potorous gilbertii. Next base: position 366,790,222 of record CM053770.1, on the reverse strand, counting down.
TTTAAAGCCTTTTACAACCTGGATTCAGCCTACCTTTTCAGCCTTTATTATTTAGTATTCTCTTTACATCTTCCTAGATCAAATAAAATTGGTCTTCTTTCTAATCCTCATGCTACATTTTGTCTTCTGTTCATGTATCATTGCATAGACTGTTCTCCATACTTGGAATGTAGTTCATGCTTATCTCTTCCTCTTAGAATCTCTAGCTTCCTTTAAAGCTAAGCTCAGATGTCACCCTCAGTATGAGGCCTCTCCTTATTACCTCAGCTGTTAGTCCTACTCCTGAAAATTACTTTGTAATTTGTATATGTATTAAAACATGTTAATATGTGTGGAAGGTCTCCTATAGAATATAAACTTTTTGAGAGTGGTTCATTTTTGACCCAGTATCTCCAGGGCTTACTGTGGTACTTGGATCATAGGAAGCTTTGAATAAATACATGCTGAACATTATATTTGAGTCCTTTACCAAAGATATTTGGTGCATTTTTTCCTAATTATCTACTCATCTTATAATTTCAGAATCTCAGTTTTGTTCATGAAGAAATTGCTTTTGAATTTTATATAATTGAAATTATTCATTTTCTCTTCTCTGGTTATCTTTATTCTTTGTTTCATTAAGAAATCTCTCCTCTCCATAGCTATGCAAGCTGTCTCCTTCCATTTTCTTCTAATTTTTTAAATGATGTGATCTTTTATACTTAGATCACTTACACATCTGAAGCTTATTACAATATATTAGTCTAAACCCAATTTCTGCCATTCTGCTTTCCATTTTTGTCAAATAGGAAGCGTATCTCAGTTTTCTGTTGGATTGCCTCAGACTTGCTTCTTCCATGTCCTATTAAACAATTTTGCTGTTTTGGAATCACTACTAAATAACTATGACAATTAAAATTATAGCATAATTTGAGATTTGGTGGTGCTAGTCACTTTTGATCCTACGTTTGTTTTCATTATTTTCCTTGTGATTCTTGATCTTTTGTTTTCTAGATAGATTTTGTTATTATTTATGATCTGTATTTTTAATGTTAGAAAATATATATCTTTGTAGGGTATGATATTTTTTTTTTGAAGTACAAGTAGATTTCCTTTTCTTATTAGTAATGAGTCTTACTGCATTAGTGAAAATGGAATTCATTAATGTCCTACTGGCATCTTAAAAAATGTTTCCTTTGGGGGCGGAGCCAAGATGGCGGAGTGGAAAGACTCACTCACATATGCTAGCTCTGAACCCACAGCCCATAATTATCTATAAAAAGAACTCCCAACAAATTCTGGAACAGTGGAGCCACACAGCAATGGGGTGAAGGAGATTTCCATTCCAGAGATCCCTGAAAAACTGATCCCAAAGGTCCGTCACACACCAGACAGGAGTGGAGCCCAGCCCTGCCCTGGCCACACAGCACGGAGAGGCGCGAGCAGATGTCAGCAAGCTCAGGGACGGAATCTACAGCGGCCGCAAAGGTCCCTCCACCCACAGACACACAGGTCAGTGAGAGAGACGTCTGGATGGGCTGAGAGGGGAGCAGGGTGTCTCCATAACTCGGACCCCCTCAGGAGGCAGTGGCAGAGGCAGCAGGCAGCCAGAGGCTCCTGGAGCAGGCAGGAGCCCAGCAGGAGCTCCATTACAAAAGGTCTCTGCATAAACCCCCTGAGGGAACTGAGCCTGGGAGGTGGCCCTGCCCCCACCTGAGCACCAGAACTTAAGCTCCCATTGAATAGCAGCCAGGCCTGCTGCCAAAAGCCCTGAGGCTGGGGAGCAGCATTTGAATCTCAGATTCCAAGCGCTAGCTGGGTGGAC
>CM053770.1:366713508-366787918 GCA_028658325.1 Potorous gilbertii | reverse complement strand
CTAGGTTACGAAGGGTTTTGAATACCACATAAAACATTTTGCATTTGATCTTGGAGACAATAGGGAGACTCTGGAATTGCTGAGTAGAGGTGTGTGTTGTGGGGGGATATATATGACAGGATTGGACCTGTGCTTTAGGAAAATTACTTTGGTCACTTAATGGAAGAGGAATTGTAGATTTGTAGTGGGAGGGCCTTGAGGAAAGCAGATCATCAACATAGTATTGCATTAGTCCAAGTGTGAGGTGATAAGGGCCTGTGCCAGAGTGATGTCAGTTTCAAGAACATAGTTTCAAGATATGTTGCAAAGGTGAAGGCAACAGTCCTTGGCCACAAATTGGATAAAGGGGGTGAAACATAAGGAGGAGTTGATAATGACAACCATCTAGATTGCAAGCCCAAAGAATGGTGTTACCCTCTACAGAAATAGAACAGGTGTGGGCAGAGGGATAGTGTTTTGGGGAAAGATAATGAATTCAATTTTGGACATGGTGACTTAAGGTATCTACAGGACATCCATTTCAAGATGCCTGAAAGGCATTTAGAGATATAAGATTGAAAGTTAGCAGAAAGGTTAGGGCAGGATAGTTAGATTTGAGAATCATCAGCATAGATATGATAATTAAATCCATAGTTGCTGATGAAATCACAAAGTAAAGTCAGAGGAAGAAGAAAAGAGGGCCCTGGACAGTACCCTGTGGTACCCTCTATTTAGAGAGCATATTCTAGATAAAGATACAGCAAAGAAGACTGAAGAAGCAGTCAAATAGGTAGGACAAGAACCACTATCAAGCAGGAGAGGGTGGTCAGCAGTGTCAAGCTACAAAGAGGTCAAGAAGAATGTTTGTAGGCAGTAGAGAAAGAGGGAGTAGACATGAAAATAAGTGAGTGGTAGTTGAGAGATGACAGAGAGGGCAGTCTGTTGGTGGATTGCCTGAGCAGATAGAAGGACTAATTCCATTGCATCCTGGGAGACAGGAATGAATATGAGTGGGTGAAGAGTCAGCTCACAACAAATGGCCTCAGTTTGTTTTTTTTCTGTAAGATATGAGGCAAAGTTTTCAGTTAAGAAAGGCAGGAAAAGGAAGGTGTGAGGAAAGATGAAATAGTTTGGAGGAGCCTCTGTGGAGAGGGAAATAGCAAGTTGGTAAGGGAGATATATATAATAGGATGGCCTAGGAGCTATGAGTGCTCAGTTGACATTGTGTAACATAAATTTACAGTGGACCCAAAATAATTTTGTGATTTTCCCCATCAGCTGGAAGACAGTAGATGGTGCGAAGGCAAAGCCTTGGCAGGGTGTGGTCGATGGTATAATGAGGATAAGGCCTGGGAAAGGAGCATGTAGAGTTGAATTGGTTCACCAAGGAAGTCAAGATCAAGAAAGAAAGGAGCTAATGCAGGGGAGATGACCTGTGAGGGAACTGAGGGGGTGACGAGAGTGGAGGTTCACAGTGGAGATGAAGAGTAGAGTTAGATAAGGGAAGATAGAGGGAAAGGACAGGCCAGTAGACAGCCATTGGATCATGGTTGGACAGGGGGATTTCAGAGTTCTTGAACATGGAGGTGGTGTATTTGTGAATGATGGCAGGATAAAGTTTTAGACCATCTTTGTATGTATTTGAGTAGAAGTGAAGGAGTAGATTCTGGAACGTGAGTAGGTTGAGGAATGAAGGCAGGAGTTGGGAAGGAGAGAAAAATTGTAAGCCATGTACTGAAGTCATTGAAGAAGAAAGTGGGGAGTGAACTGGACATCTGTAAATAATAGCTTACCAGGATTTTGACTGGGTGGTATAGATCAGTGGTGTGATTCTCAGTGGAGGAGATGTTACTAAGTTATGGAGGTAAGGAGACAGTGGCAATGGAAACAAAGAATATTCTACTTCTCCCTCCTTGACCAGTGTGCTAAGGAGAATGAAGGTACAGCCAGAACTGGAAAGGGTGACCAGGGAGTCTTTTATCAGGGGCTTAGTCAGGTTCTAGTAATAGCTAGAAGGTGGAAGAACAGGGAAGAGAAAACATTTAGGATGAAGGGAAATTTGATGCCTCTGGAACAGAAATTCTAGGAGACACTTTGGAAGGGGAGAGGACAAGTTGTATTTGGTTTGAACTTTGGAGTGGAAGACTGGTGGGGTACAAATAAGGAATCAAGTGGTGAGGGAATGGATAATGACCTATAGGAGTTCAGAATCACTGGGATGTGTAGGATATGACTGAGTGTGAGAACATCACTGAATGGAAGTTTCAACTCCTATTTGCAAGGAAAGCTAGATATTAGGCTGGAAACAAGTGCAACATGAAATGGAAGGGCACTCAGGTGGTCAGAAAGTCAGCTCTGTTTCATTGCTTTTTCCTCTGAAAACTGGAGGTTAGATAGGAAGCAATGCAGCAAAAAAAAAAATGGAATTTGAATATGCATAGTAGTAAAAACTCCTCACTGACTTTCCTTATACTCTCCTTCATTGGATAGGTGTAGCAGGTGTTGAAAGGTGCAAGATTAAAGGGAAGATTACTATTCTTTGCACCAGACATTATACACCTTATGGTTGGGAGATCAGGATGGCTTCAGGAGGTGGGTTTTATCTTATGCCGACATTGATGCAGGTCAGCCTGGCTCAGACCTTTGCCACCTTTCTCAGGAACATATATGTGCAGCAGGAGGCTGAAAGTACTTGGTCAGATAAAGATCTAGCTTTTCTTCTCCCAGATTTGAATATGCCAAGATGATTTTTTAATGTATATCCTAACCTTATATACTCTTACACAGAAAGCTGTCAAAACTGTTGTCTGTTGCAAAGTCTGTTGCACTCATACATGTACACTCATTCTCTAAAAAGAAGTTTCTCTAAAAAGAAGACAGAATCTTCTCTAAGCTAAATGTACCTGGTTCCATCAGTTGATCCTTATATGGCTTGAACTTGAACCCCCTCATCATCCTACTTCCATTCTTTTGAATGTTCTCCAGTTTATCAATGTTCTTCCTAAAATGTTGTACTTAGGGTCGAACAGAGTAGTACTCTGTATGTGACCTGACAAGGGCAGGATACGGCAGTATCAATACTTCCCTATTTTGGGTGTACCTTTCTCTTAATTCCCATCCTCAGTTGATTCTGAGCTTTCATGAGTTGTATACAATTCTTAAAATTTTTTTTTATTCTGTTCTTATCACAGATTATATACAGTGGGCATTTTCACATACATAGTAGAATAGGAAAAATGGATTGGACTTAAAACTATAGCTAGCCATTTTAAGTATAATAGATTCAACACGTAACTTTCAAAGCTGTCCTACTTGTCTCTTTCTGACCTTCTTTTCTATACATTTTTTTAGATACTTTAATAAATCTCTTTTCTTTCTTTCTGTCCCCTTTCTCTTCTAGGTACCTTCCTGTTGAAAAACATACAAAAGAAAACCAAAGCCCTAGAAACAAATATACATCATTAAGCAAAAACAAAACCACACATTGGTAGTATCTGAAAATGTGTCACATTCTGCATCTTGAGTTCATGACCTTTCAGTCAGGATGGTGGGTACCATCCATTCGTTGTCAGTCTGTTCATGGTTCTTACTGAACTGTGCTTTTCTTTTTTGTTTGACTTAGTTACTCATTTGTGTTCTCATTTTCTATGCATGTCTTTTTAAAAATTTGAATTTGTCAGTGTTACCTCTGCAAATATACCATTATATTTATTTCTTCATTTTCTTTTCTTCATTTTAAGAATATTTTCTGTTTCTGACTTCAGAATCTTTTTACAATTGTATATCCTATAAAATATTGCACCATCATAGTCTACTTATCCTATTTCTGAGTTCTTTATAATCTATTCTTCCAAAAATCTTGGATGCACATTTTACTATGGCTTTTTTGTTTAATCTTTCCCTGTCACAAATTGTCATTGAACAGTCACTTATTCCCAAGGTTCCTGCCATTTTTAGTAAAGCAGTCTTATTTATCAGAATCAGGTCAGTGAGATGTAAAACACTTTATAAATCTTAAAGCACTATATAAATATTAGCTGTTATTGTTGTTGATTCTTTTTGTCTTTTACTCAGCCTTTTGTTTTATAATCATTAATGCACACCCTAGATTTATTAGTCACCTTGCTTTTGGGAGAAAGAATACCACAATTGCTTTTATATCAGATTTGTGACCTTCATCACAGGCTCCTCATTTGATTCTTCTTTCACTTTAGCTGAACTGTAGTGAATCCCAACAACAAATATCGCTTCTTTTTCTACCTACTGACCCAAATACTTTCCACCATTTTTTTTCTCTTAAAGATTCTAAAATCCCTCACAGGAGAGTTGTGTGTGTGTGTGTTACTGTTTATCATGTATTAGTATTTTTTATTCTGTTTCTTTACAATAAATACTAACCTAGTATTGAAATGTCTTCCAAAATCACATTCTAGGTATGTGACCCATTCAACTAAACCCATCTTGACATCCCCAGAAATATTAAGAATTTTATTTTATTCTTCAATAATTTTCATTTTAATTGCCACAATGTTCACTATTATTCCATGATATTATTTCCATGATATTGCTTTCATTTGCTCTCATTCCACTCATAAAGCCACTATCACAATTCAGGCCCTCATCAGATTGTGTTAATAATAGACTCCTGATTGGTCTCCCTGCTTCCAGTCCTCTTTCCTCTCTAGTCATCTTCATATAGTGTCAAAATATCTTCTAATCATATTACTCCCTCTTTTAAAATCCTTAGGTACTTTCATCTACGATACAGTCCGAACTCCTCAATCTGACATTTAAGTCCCTATATCAATAGACTCCAGCCTATCTTTTCTATCCCTCTTTCATGTTACTTCCTTTCAGGTACTATGCCTTTTACCTGGAGTGTCTTACTAGCTATTTCATAAACACAGCATTCCATCCTTGGCTGTGCATTTCCCTGAAATCTGTTCTCCTCACCTCTACTTTTCAGATGCCTTATTTTCCCTTCATTTGTTATGGCTCTTTCCTTCTTTTTTACCTTGTACTTACTTTCTTTATACATGTTTTATCCCAGTAGAATGTAAGCTATTTGAAGCCAAAAACTTGTAAGTTTTAGTTTTAAGTCCCCAGTGCCAAGTACTTTACATATAGTGGCACTTTATAAGTACTTACTGAATTGATTTGACTTGAATCAACCAAACCCCAATCAGTAAAATAAGTTTTTGGGTTTTTTTTTATCCAGCCATACTGAGTGTTGATCGAATATTTTTGCAAGGACAAATCAACTTTTCAGTTTTTCTGTAAGGAATGTATACTTACTTCAGTACTCCAAGGATCTGTGATTTCATCAGAATGTATAATCATGCCCACTGCTCTGGCTACTCCCCTGTGCCTTAGAAGATGGGCTTTCTTGATTGATTGAAAAATACATCACCCTGTGGATAACCTGGTGATTAAATTAGCAATAATTTCTTGAGTGCTTGTTTTGTTTAAGACACTGTGGTAGGCCCTAGAAATAGGCAAAAATGAAGTGGTCTCTGTCCTCAAGAACTTATTGGGGGTGATGGTGGGGTGGTGGTGTAGAAGAGCAACAGAAACCCAAATGAGTAAATACAAAATGATTGTAGGTGGTAGTAGGCTGAATATTAACAGCTAGAGGGACCAGCAAAGACTTAAGGGGTTCCAGTAGTCAGAAATGAAAAGGGAAAACACCTCATGCAGAGTCTAAGGGCAGGCCTCAGGATCACAACCTAAGAGAGAAAGTAGGCACAACCTGCCAAGATGAAATAGAGCCAGGTTGTTACATGACACACAGGGACATTTATGTTTAGCAGTGATAGGTAAATATCCTCTTCCACTCACCCCCCAGGAGAAATTCAGATATGTTTTGAGAGGTTACCACACTGATAACTATACCAAGCCTAGAAATAGGAATGGGATCTAGGACTTCATTATCATTGTAGCAAGGGTCAGCCCATGGGCTAAATGTAGAAATCTGGTTTTTGTACATCTCACAAACCAAGATCGTTTTTAAATTTTAAAAAATACAATTAAGTTTTATCGTATGTAAAAAAAAAAATTCTTAGCCCTCTGGCCATAGTTTGCTGATCTCTAGTTCCCAAATGGAGAAACTCTACCAAAGCAGATCTGCCCTATATCCGTATCTATTTACAGTCTAAGGGAGTTGCCTAGGGCAGTGATGTCAAATTCAAATAGAAACAGATCCCTGTACATTTCACATTGACTTAGAAAACCACAAATTACCTTTTTTTTTATGTTGTATTTTTATTTATTTTGTTAAAGGTTTCCCAATTTCATTTTAATTGGGTTCTAACGCTCAGGAGTTTTGTTAGAGTTTCAGAGGGTCAGGAGTTGTGCATTGAAATGTTAAATGACTTGCCTAGGGTCACACAATCATCCTTGGTCTGAGGCAGGAATTGAACACAGGTTGATTTACAGGTTGTCCAGGATTCTTTATCAATTACAGTGCATTGTCTGTCACAACCAACACATCGGAGAGTGTTTATCCAAATGGATATTCTTGAAAGTGGAAACCAATGTACTTAATTCACCTCTTGCCATTACACAAAACATTTTTGGATTCCTCTTTTGGAATCACTCTCAGAGCTGGCTTATAAATCACATTCTAAAATCAGCCTCACAACTTCAGTTACCCCTCATTTTGGACTAAAATAATATCACCCAACTAGATGACCAATTTTATTCATAGCACTTGCTTCAGAAGTTGACTCACTTGTTTCTAAAAACCAGATCCATCCTTGAAAAATAGAAAGTTGCTACTATTGAGAATATCCAAAGGACATGTTGTAACCTCCAAAGAGTAATACCTTGAAGGGGTCAATACTCATTTGAATACATAAATTTTTATATTTGCTAAAAATGTTAATCACTTTGCAATTTAGTCATACCATGTATTTCCCATTCCTATCTGGTGACAGATTCTTTACAAAAAGGTGTTTATAATAACTGCGGTCTCAAGAACCACAGATTTCTCTATACTTTAGCATTAATTAATACATCTTTTTTGGAGAGCAGTTCAAAGGTGGTAGCAATTTTTTTAAAAGAAAACATTCTAAATAATTTGGTGAAACAGTACCAAAAAACCATAAAGCTGTTTAATCATTATGTTACCATAGCTATCTCTATTCCTTGATGTGGAATTATTAGAACTCCTGGAACTAAATCAGCTGTATAGAATAATAGAAGGAGACTTTGTCTTGTTCATAACCTAGTAGTATAGGGCCATCATACTAGGCCTATGCCAGTTTCTATCCACATCCTCTAACTCTATCTAGAGAACACTTTTTTCTTTTAAAATTTTTACCTCATAATTCATTAATAACTTATGGTAATCAGTGGCCACAAATTATGTGCTTTTTTCCTTCTTGGTCATTGTAAGGTATGATTGAATTTTGTTTCCACAGAAATGATTAATTAATGCTGGTGGCAAATGTCCGAGGCAAAACTACTTGTAGAGGGCAATGGGGGATGTTGGCCTCTTGAATATCATCATATCTACTAATTGTTTTTGTTCTGAGAAAACCTTTTCTTGTATATCAGAAGAACTGCCAGGCCTAATCTCATTCACAAAGGATGAGGATGAGGTCCATTTATCTGGAAGGGGTCTTAGATAATGGGACTTTCATCATTGATATCCCTGGGTTCTAAACTTCAAACTCATGCTTTTGTCGATTCTCTTAGCAAATGAAGAAAAATCTTCTTCATACTATCTGATGCAAACAAATGGGGAGGAGACTAGAATCATTTTAGATATAAAGGATTGTTTAGCTTGTCATTTTAATGTGTCCTGAGAATTACTTTTATAAATTATCCATGTCATATCTTTTAAAAATAGTGTAAGGAAACAGTGTTCTCCACTTTAGGGTATAATAACAAGTTCTCGTGAAAACCTGAATGACTGCATTTGTCAGTTTCTATCTCATTATCTATATATCAGCCTGTTGAGGTTTGGGGCTGCTTGTGACCCCAAAATAGCAACACAGCAGATCCTGCCCGAATGAATTCATTTCAGTCTTTCAGCCAAAGAAAAAACAAAGTTTATTTAACATCTGCTATATTGGGTAGATTCTTTAGTTATCTGAGCATTTGTGACACTTATATTGATAAGTAGGCCAGATAGAATCTGAGGTAGATTGAATCAGAGTATTTTCGTGGAGGCATAACATATAGAATGATTGTAGTAACTAGACCAGAGGTCCAGGGAGGGTCTTGATGGCAGTGGTCTGTTGACTGGGGTAACTAGAGTTACCAGACTCCAGGAACCACAAAAATGGAATTTTGATAGAATCAAAGGTGAGAAGTAACCAGAAGCAATCTGGAGGTAACAGACAATGGAGGACTAGGGTCTGTTAAGGGTAATAGATATTGAGTATAGCATAATGAAAGCTTATAGCCTCAAAAGAACATCAGATTAAGTGGGAAGATTCAAAGAGAATTCAAGGGGGCTCCCAGAGCCTATACCCCATCAAGTACATACACTTCAACAATGGTAACTTTTGTCTCCTTGATACATGTTGTGAAATACTTTCACTTTGCCTTGCCAACATGGTGATTTCTGTACCTCTAAGTCATGTATATTGATAGGTAGTTTCCTGCTGTTTTATCTTATTAAATCTGGCATTTTGATCTGATAGTAAGACTCTATAGTTGCTTTCTTCTTGAAAAGCTTATTTTAAATACATATCTGCTTTCTTACAGTGAAAGGAATTATCCTGCCATCAGAGAAAAACCAAGGTTTTCTTGCTTTCATTTTGTGTGGGTCAGAGACTTCTCAAGCAAGCAACGCAGCAAGATTTTATTGTGATCTCCTGAGAAAGGGCATCTCCTCTTTGATAAGTAATGAGGAGAGTGAGGTGCTCACAGAAGGCAGGAATAAAGATTATATAGTCCTAACCAGAAATCCCCCACCCTTCCTGTTGGCCATTACTCCCATTGGCTGGGAGGCAGGCTCACAATCTAAACATGGCCATTAGAAATAAGGAGCAAGAAAGTAGTAAAACAACCAATGTAAAGCTAACACGATGCTCATAACCTTATTTGGCATGCAGTGTGCTGAGGTGGCACTCCAAGGCGAGGTGGGGGTGGGGGTGTGGGTGTGCGTGTTAAGTTTCAGGTTTCTTGAAGATCACATAATTTCTGGGAGATAGAAACTTAGATCTAACTACCTGTAGTTATATGGTAGTATGTAGTATATAGTAGCCTATTGTCAAGTAATGAGAAGTCTTCACTGACTCTTTTTCACTTAATTTTATGTACTTTAATTACTATATCTAGGTGAATTGCCAACTTTATATTTTGGGATGCACTTACTATTTTTCTTTAATATGTAAGGAAAACGAGTTATAGTACATTTAGGTTTTTAGGTAGTCATGGTATTTGAAGAGAAGGAAGAAAGCGTGCCATATGAAATAAAAGATACCTGGAAAAAGTGGATAGAAAAACAAATTGAAAAGACAAAACAATAGATCATCTACTAGATGATATCACCACAAGCTTGGTTTGAAGCTAGTACCTGAGAGGAAAATACTCATGTCAAAGAAGGAGTGGGAATTAGGGTGGATGAGATAATGATAATGAATGATGGAGAAAAGACAAAACTGTTTAAATCTTATACTTCTGTTTTCTTTGCCAAGGATAATTATTCTTGAGCTGGAAAGGGTAGAATAAAAATGTCTTAACAGGAATTGAAACCTCAGGTGATTAGGGTGATAGTAAGAGCATGCCTAGCTGGTTTGATGATTTCATGTGATCAGGCCTAGATGACCTAGGTTCCTGAAAGTCTGCAGATATGATTGATGAGTCATTGTTAATGATCTTTGAAAGACTGGGGAGAGAGAAAGAGAGGCAGCAGAGTTAGAGAAATACAATGTCCTAATTTTCAATAAAGGAAAGTGAATGGAGTTTACAAACTACAGGCTAGTTTGACTTGATCAACAAGTCGAGCCAGTTAACTTCATGTTTCTTTTTTGACAAGAGTCACTAGTCTAGACTGTTAAATTAGGGAAATATTGTAGATATAATTTGCCTTGATTTTAGCAATAGATATGACATTTTCTCATCCTGTCCTTTGGACAAAATGGATAAATGTAGGCTAGATAATAGTATAGAATAGTTAAGTGAATTTAGAATTCACAAATGGGTAGATCTAAAGACAGGTCTTTAGAAGAGTACTTCAGGAATCAGTCCTTGGCTCCATGTTGTTCATTATTTTTATCAGTGACTACACAAATCTTGTCATAATAAAGAAGACAGCTAACAAGTTTGATGAGAGAGACTACAAAAATTTTTGACAGGCTGTAACATTGGATTGATTCTAATAAAAATTAAATTCAGAAGGGAAAGATGCTAACTCCTACACGTGGCAGTCAAAAATTGAAACCCACAGAACAAAGTTGAATAAGACATGACTAGACAACTTGTGTGAAAGGATCTGGAATCTTTTGTTCATTATGAGGGAACAGTGAAACCTAACAATCAAAATAATGTGAACTTAGACTGAATTAAGAGAGATCCATGAAGCAGGGATTGTTAGAGCAAGTTCCCTAGTCAAAACACATCTATAATATTGGTCTAGGACTCAATTTTAGGAAGGCCTTTTTGTAGGGAAGGGCAATCAAAATAATGAGGGATTAATAGACTATTCTGTTCAACAAATGATTAGAAGAATTAGAATTGGAGTGGTTTAGCTTGATGAAAAGAAGATTTGAAATTGGTTGATAATAGTGAGTGTCTTCAGGTCACATGAAAGAGGGATTGAACTTGTTCAGCTTTTCCCTAGAAAAGGCTATAAGTAGGAGCAATGTAAAGAGTTGCAAAGAGACAGTTTTCAGTTCCTTTTAATATAAAAGTTCCTAACAGTTAATGTTATTCAAAGTAAAATGAACTTCTTTGGGAAGCAGTGGTATCCCTCTCATAAGAAATCTTCAGACAAAGATTCTGTGGCCAATTCTTGGGATATTGTAAATGGCGTTTTTTTTTTGGGTCAAGTCATTGTCACACTGAGAACTTCTCAGGTTTTTGCCCACTCTATTATTTCATCATATATATTACCGGGTAATGTGGTGACTGCCAATACTGTAATATATTTAGCAATCCTTTGGAATTTCTTGTCACCTTGGGTTATTCTTTTTTAAACTATCTTCAATAAGAATGATAGATACTAATTAAACCTTCTCTTTATTTTTGGAACATCCCAGAATCTTGAACGCATTTGCAGTTGCTGAAGTTACCTTTTGATCTATTCTGAATGGTATTTCAGTAACACTAGTTGGCATATTTGTTTAAAACCATTTATTCATTACCTTTTTATATTGAAGTAGTGAATAGTAGGAATATGTCAACTCCACTGTCGAGCATTTCATTTCTAGAACTGTTACTTTAAATTTCACTAAGACTGGATAGAAATTAATGTAATCTGGAATATCTTAATCTTTCAGGTGTCAGTTCCGGTTTAAATCTGCATATCAGAATATTTTACCCCAAAGGAATGCCCATATATGTTTGTTTCTGTTTTCCTTTCTCTTAGATTTAGAATTAGCATATTTTTCAAGTAATACATTTTTATTATACTCTGACTTTATGCCAGTGGTTTATTTAATTCAACAAATATTTATATAAGTCAACAAACGTCTATTAAGCACCTATTATGTGAACAACATTCTACAAGACTGGATCAGTAGTCTTCCTTACGAAGATAACTGTCTTTTTCTTTATTCTTTTCTAAGCTATCTTTAAAGCCATAGTATTGGGAGGTATAATCAAGGTGGCATATCTTCCCCACCAAAACTCTTCCACAAAGATCTAGAAAATGTAACCAGACCAGATTCTGATTGGGATCCAAGAAAAGGTTACAGTGAACCATTTTTTTCTAGCGTAGAGTAGTTTAGGGAGAGAGAGAGACAGAGGTTTGCAGACATTGGAGACAGGGTAACCAAGAATACACTGTATGTGGAACATTACAATGCTCAGGGACTGAAAGGGTCTAGACTGGGCACCAGGACAAGAACAAATCCTGGAGGATTCCTGAACTAGCACAGGATGCGTGAACAGGTGCCATTTGGCAACTTTGTTACTTACTGCTCAAGTCCAAGTCAGAGGGGTTCCTGAGTAGGGGTGACTTGCACAAAGCAGGTTGGTTGTGCAGAAGAGCAACCATTAGCAATTTCCTATATGTATACTGGGCAAAAAACATACTCAGAAGCAAAGAGTAGCTATGTGACTGATTCCAGGAGCAGAGCAGGGCTTTAGTTGTAGCCTCCAGCTCAGGGTGGAAACCTATAGTGGAATAACCAGGGTAGAAGTCTGTGACCAAAGTGGAACCTACAGTTCAGTAACTCTAAACCTGTAGAACCTCACAACAGGATACTACTTACTGAGTCAATCAGTAGTCTACTGAAACACCCAATGAAGGATAAGCTGACAGACCCAAACATGAACCAAGAGCTTGCAGAGCATAAACCATTAAAGGAAGCATACTTTACCTTGGATTAAATAACTTTAGGAGCACTGAAAGTTTGTAAACCCACAACTTGAGCTGTGAAAGTAGCAGGAGAATATAAAAGGACAAAAACTCAAGTGAGACATTCTCTCCAGAAATAGAGTCCAGTACTAAGATAAAGCCCAAAGTTAAGAAGTAGGCTAGAAGGATGATCAAACAAGCAAAAAAAAAAAAAGAGTCCCACCGTGAAGAACTCAGGGAAACTCAGAACAACAGGGAAGTTCAGGCTAGGAAACTGTAATAACTAAAATATCGAGGCAAAACCTCAAAGGTTTTAAAAATGAAGTCCAAGCAGGATTCCTGGAAGAATTAAATCAAGAGTTTTTCATAAAGAACTAAAAATGATTTTTAAACAAAATGAAAGCAATAAAAGAAAAAATTAGAAAAGAAATGAGAGTTATGAAAGAAAGGTGGAAAGAGAATCAACAGGTTGGAACAAGGAGTATAAAACTTTTACCCAAAAAATAATTACTTGAAAATTAGAATTAACCAAATAGAAGCGAATGACTCAATGAGACATCAGGAAATATTTAAGTCAAAAGGCAAAAAAAAAATAAATGTGAGATACCTCATAATAAAAACAGCTGATCTGGAAAACACATCAAAGAGACATAATTCCTCCCTCACTTCCCCCTCCAAAAAGGAAACTGGAAATATTTCAAGAAATCATACAAAATAACTACCCAGATAACTTAGAACCAGAAGACAAAGTGGACATTGACAGAATCCACTAGTCACCTCCTGAAAGAGACTCCAAAGTAAAAATTCCCAAGAGTATTATAGTCAAAATATAGATCTCCCATGCTAAAAGGAAACAGTAGCCAGAAAGAATTTGAGTACTAAGGAGTGACAGTTAGGATCACACAAGATTTAGCCACCATTATAAGGGAGCAGGGAGTTTGGAATATGGTATTTCAGAAAGTAAAAAAATCTAAACTTACAATCCAGAGTAACTTATCCAACAAAATTGAATCTGATCCTACAGAGGAAATAAATACACCATTAATGAAATAAAGGACTTCCAGCCATTGCTGATGAAAAGAAAAGAGCTATGTAGAAACTTTGACATATAAACAGAGGAGTTAGAAGAAGCATTAAAAGGTAATCATAAGTGAGCAATCATAAAGGACTAAACAAGGCCAAACTGTTTACATTTTATACAATAACAAAAATATTTAGAGGATAGAAGTTATTTTATTGCACTAAATGTCAAAACATAGTATAGTCAAATTAAACACAAAGAAAACAGATTGTCCAAATACCCCTAAACAGATAGTAATCCTTCGCATTTGAATGATATATAATCTAAATGTTACCTTGAGTAGACAAGTTCACAATTACCCATAATAAAAATTTTAACTTGAGGGGAACTATGCAAATATAACATGAAAGTTGAAGTTCTCATAATTTTTTCCCCCTTACATTCCACCTTACATACTCTTCCACCTACTCTTTTTCTCCCTTCTCTTTCTTTTTGCTCTTTTTTTTAGGAAATGGGAAAATCATGGTAGGGAGTGAATCTTTGAAGTGGTAATGAGTGGGAAAACACTGGGCTATACCTGAAGAAACAAAACTAATCTCAGCTTAGAAGATTTGTATAAACTTAGTGATTGAACTATGAAACCTTTTTCCTTTAAAAGTTCTAAATCTTTGAGACATTGGTAATTTATAGCACAGTACATTTTATATCTCCCACATTGATGTAATGATTTAAAATGTATGAAGTTTTTATGAGCTATGTAGTACTAAGTAGTAGTAGTACTAGTTCAAATTTATATTGTTTTTTAAGGTTTACAAAATACTTTCCTTATAACAATCTCATGAGGCAGATAATGAAAATATTATCCTAAATTCATAGACAAGGAAACTAGTGCTTTAAAGTCATTGACTTATCTTAGATCATATGGCCACTCTTAGTGCCCAAGTTCAAATCCAGATCTCTCTTGACTTCAAGTTCAGCACTCTTTCCATTATGCTGTGCTGCCTAGTCTCTTGTTTTCATTGTCATATCAGCTAACTTCATAGCATATGTAAAATATTTGATACTATTTTCAAAAATATGACATAAGCTCAAGCATACCAGATGCATAGAGGACTGTATAATCATCTTCACATATACAATAAAAGAGAGCCATAGTTAAAAAGTATATCTTCTAAGAAAGTTATGGGTACTTTTAATGGGGTTCAAACTCAATATGAGTGAGCAGGATGACATAATAAAAAGGCTAATGAAGTCTTGGGTTACAGTGGAGGGGCATAGCTTTTGGAAAGAGGGAAGTAATAGTTTGTACTCTGACTTTATCAGACTTCATCTGTCGTGGGATTCAACTCTGGGCGTCATAATTTTAAGGACATTGACAATCTGGGGAATGTTCAGAGGACAGTCAAGATACATGGTGAAGGGCTTTGAGGCTATATCATAAGAATCACTTGAAAATACTGGAAATCTTTAACCTGAAGGAGAGAAAACTCAGTGGAAGCATGATGAAAGTTGCAAAAAGGCCAATTTATTATTGGTGTCAGGAAAAGCTTCCAAACAATCAAAGCCATCCAGAAATAGAATGGCTACTCAGAGAGGTGCTGGGTTCTACTTCCTCAGAGATTTTCAAGTAGAGGCAAGATGGCCACTTGTTGGATTTGTTATAGAAGTGATTGTTTTCTTTTATGCACCGATTGTATGTCTACTGAATTTCCTTCCAGATCTTAAATTTTGTGATTTTTTAATTTCTCAGCCACCCTCCTAGTTTCTTGCTCATTTCCTACTTCAGAATTACTGTGGTCACTAGTGTATTTTTTCCTCCCCCTTCAGAAAAGTTTAGTTATCTTAGCCCAGGACTTAGTAGAATCGGATGATGACGACGACGATGAAGACGCCCACGTCACCGGGCATTTATGTAGTGCTTTAAGTTTTATGCAGGGTTTCCTAAAGGTTATCTTATCTTTCCTCACAACAGCCCCGTGAGTGAGATGCTATTATTATCCCCCTTTACAGGGGGAGAAACTGAGACTTAGGGCTCAGCTCAAGTTCATAAAATCAAGAAGTATATGAGCCATGATTTGAGCTCAGGTTTTCCTGGCTCCTAGTGCACCACTCGAAACAGTACATTGTGTTTCCTTTCATGCTAGCAAGATATCATGTCATCTGTCAAGAATGAGATGTTGGGTGTGGGACTTGAGATGAGAGACCTTGAACAGTCATAGTGGGGGCTTTTTCTAGAAAACATATTTAGAAAAACCACCAACATAGATTGAAACCTATGCAAAGCTTATATACGCAGTTACCTGAGGCTGAAAGAAGTTGTGACTTACTCTAGTTACATGAAGAGGGATTTTGAATCCAGTTTTAGAAGATCTTTGGATTCTAGATCTAAACCCGGAAGGGTCCTTAGAGGCTATCTTCTTCAGCTCCTTCATTTGAAAGATGAAGGAGCTAAGACTCAAGAAGTTGTCGTGTTTCCTAGTCCGACATTTTGTTCTCTGCTCCTCCTTCCTCACAGAAGGAAATGAGGCTTTAAAATGGATTTTAAATTCTATTTTATGAAGTTTATTAAATTGTTAATTTTTATTACAAAAGAAAGCATAGTTTATTCTTAGTTATTATTTCATTTAATTCTATTTTCTATACTGCTTGACTTTGAATCTAGTTAAATGGTATGGAAAAGAAACAAATGTAATATTACTATTTTTCCATGCTCTTATTGGAAAAGACCTTTTCAAAGGTGACGATGTCTGTAGCTTGCTTCCAGAATTCACATTAATCATATAATAGAATCAGTCAGTTGAAGAATATTTTGTGTTTATTCACTATAATACCATTCATTAGAAATAGTTAAATTTTATTTCACTTTAAGGAATATGAAACCTTTACATATTATATTCTAGAAAATGCAAGCTTAGAGCTACTATTTAATTTACATACATAATTTTCTATCATGGATGTTGTGACAGTTTGAGCATAATTCATAGCTATCCCTAATGTCATCAGGAAAAGGCTTTTCCTCACTTGTAGGTATTTCATGCCTCCTTATTATTACCCATTTGCTTTAGGATCTGAAATTAGGTTTTTAATATTTGGAACAGATTATAGTTGTTTAATACTGAGTGTAAATCATTTCACATTTTGTGTCCATTTTAAATGAATTTGTCTAGACAGAAATCAAAGATAAATAATTTAATTAGTAATAAAAATAATTAAACCAAAAATAATTAAAGCAGACTAACATACTGGTAAGTTTGTTTTAGATTTAAGGAAATTTTTAGTATTTTATAATTAGTCACAAATTCTTTCAGACTAAACCTCTCAAATGGAAGCACAAAATGGGTTAAGATAATAGTTCTTACTTTTTAATAGAATCTAATCAGCTGAGTTAAATGCTTCTGTAAAATCTCTAAAGATGTACCCAGTTAATGTGCCATTCTCCTTGAACAAAAGAATATCTTGACTGAATTATGTAAGCAGATTTTGTTGAATTTTTGTTGAATAAAGTCAATAAGGAGTGGTTTTTTTTCAAGGTAAGAAAGTTGATATTTCCTTGGTAGTAAAAATAAAAAAACACCCAGAAATTTTATAGCTGACATATTTTTGTACATTAAAGAAAAGATTGTATGTAGAATTTACAGAAATTGGTATTTAAACTTTTGTAAGAAGCAGGCTAATGCAATGAAAATTACATGAACAAGACACTGGCCATTGATTTCATTTTGGTTTTTATAACCTGTGTGTAATCAGAGCTTCATTCTGTAGAGTCCTGTTGCTGTATGTAATAGGTCTAGTTTAAATTGCTCTAGGAAAGAAAAAAACCCAGATCTGAAGTAATTCTACATTTTTTAAAATAAAGAATGTAGGAATCTCTAATGCGTTTTTCTTTTTGATTGATCATAGCTATTATTGAAACAGCAAGTAATGTGACTTAGTACCGTAATTTAGTCTGAAAAAATGAGGTCTGAATTACATCCAGGCTGCATAAGTTTCTGTCTCCAGTCTCTAGAGTATCTTTTGTGCTTCTTTTTCTGTAGTGAACTACGTCTTAACACAATGTTGCTACATTTTCCCACTGGAAAAAGAAGTAAAATTCTGACCCATCTGAAAAGTGAAGGATGATTTTTGTCAAAAAAAAAAAAAAGAAGAGGAGGAGGAACAAAATCTAGGATATAAAATGTTATGCAGATTCCTTTATCACAGGAAAGGATTTATTTATCCATCTGATTTTAAAACTTATTTACTGATTCTTGATGTTATATGTGGAGATATTTTCTGTAGAATAAAATCATAAGAATGAAAGTAGTAAAAAACATTTTTAATCATTCTGCCTGAAAATGTGCTACACTGAGAAGAGTGTCAGGGTTGGGTCATGCCCAAAGGGATGAGAATTCATGAATATTATGATTATTTCAGATTTGATATTAATACCAGCATGTCATTGCCCCACTATTTGGTTAGCTAGAAATAAGGGAAAAAATAATTTTTGGGATCATTAAGTAGAATTCCACCCATTGATTTTTATGTGCTTAGTGATATTACAGTTAAAAATCCATTTTTTAGCCTGCCCTACTTCATGTTTATAACCACAAGGAGCACAACCAATAATAAATCAGCTTTCCATTTTGACTAACTATAGCTCCATTTCAGAATGATTTCTGTGTAGATTAAAGGTAGTCATAGTTTCTGTGGTCATTAACTGTAGATGTAATTAGTAGTTTTTCAAAATTTGGGGTATCAAATATATTAATTATTAATGTACTGCAGTTTCCTTTTTCAGTTTTTGATATAAACCATTGTTCCCCTCTCCTTTAATTCTATATATTTACTGTTACGTTTATTCTAAAGAACATAGTCCCCAACAATTTTGGCAACTCTGAAGATAATAGTGCATTTAATTATACTAAAGAATAAACATCTGCCAATAATTTAATGGAAAAAAACCTCAAAAGTCTTTGAAAGTTAGATCTCGATTCATTCTTCTTCAGATACTTGGTTTATGATTATACATTAAGCGTTAGGTCTCCACATTACCGTTCCTGTGTACTGACAGATTAGTTCTTTGCTTCAAAAACAGCATTACATTTTAATTTAAAGCTATGCAATTATGATATAAGAATATTCTGCCGTAAATTTATAAAAGTGTTAAATTGATATCGTCATCATTTAACATATACATAATAGACTTAGATCATATAAAAGTCACCATGATAGCTATTTAAAAATAGTATATTACAACTAGAAATATCTTACAATGTTCATAGCATACTTTTTTGATAACTATGTGTCTTGTGTTATGTAAATGCTACCTTTACCTGATCATAAGTCCTGAAATAATTCTTAGGCTCATTAACTTTTTAATGCATGCTATGGAAAAATGAACAAGAGCATTTTAAGAGATGAAACTACAATAATATCTCAGAAATGTTCTCTGCGGTGTCAACCTAGAATTCATTCTTTAATGGAACTGTATCCTGTCTTGTATACGAGATGTGTGTGTATATGTATCTTATCTTGATCCTTGTCTTTTCAACATTGTAATGAGTTGATCAAATGGCACCTAATACTTCATTTCATCAAATCTATGATCTCATCAATGTGAGTATCTGAGTGAGTAGATTTCAGTGCATCTGCATTTTCTCACTAATATATGATACCTTCTTCTAGGTCTTTTTACATTTTGTGGATTCGAGTGTAGTACTCAGGCTGTTTATCTATTATTCCTTGCTCTCTTTTTCAATTACACATTTGCTGAATGAAATTCTATCACTTCTTGTATATAGGTCATTTTCCTTTATTATCCTTTTAGTCACTCATAGTTTTGATTCTTCAGAGATTATGTTGCTCTGAAATCCAAAATTATACAGTATCACTGGGAGAATATTTTTTTTTAAAAAAAAGTTCTTTTTAATTTTGTTTTTTAAAATAAAGCTTGGCTTTTTTTAAAAATATTGTGTCTTTCCCCAAATACAACCTGACTCTTTCTCTTCTTCCCATCATACTCTAGCTCTAACTTATCGTAATGACCCAAGGATGCATACCAACTATATGCCATTGTTTGGGCAGTAGGAATTTTTCATTCATTTAGCTTTCCTGTATGGATCATTAGGCTAATTTCTTTTTAAGTAATCATGAATTGCAGTGAAGAAGCAGCATTCAAGAGATTTATGGTAAAGATAATAATGGCTAACATTTATATACCACATGTTAAGGTTTACAAAATGCTGTATATATATTAACTCATTTGGTACTCACAACAATTAACTTCATTTTACAGACAGGAAACTTAGAGCTTAATTGATTTTCCTGGGGTCACACAGCTGCTGTTTGTCTAAGGCAGAATTTGGATTTGGTTCTTCTTGATTCTAACTTCCATACTTTATCACACTGAACCACCTAACTGCTTCTCACACTCAGTAGATATCCACAAATGATTTACTGATAGAGTCAGTAAATATCCACAAGTAGGAGAGCATGAAAAATCTCACCTTTTATACTAAACAGTTTTCTGTAGTAGATCCTGTCTTTACAGTTGTCTGGAAGGTGCACCAAATACAAGATATTACTGTATTTTTAATGAATATTTTTATTATTTATTGACTTTTTTAAAGCATTTGCTTTTGTAGAACAAAAATGCACAGATGGCATGTATAATGTAAAGCTAGAAGGAATAACTAGCATATATAACAGAATTAATATCTAAAAGTTACTTAAGGCTGAAATAATGAGCTAAAATTAACGACATGAAACTAAAGAAAGGATGAATGTGAATCCCATCAGGTTTTGTTTTTTTTTTTTTAAAAAAAATCTGTGAGTCAAAGCAATTTATTTGAAAAAGACTTAGGGATTTTAGTGGGCTACAAGTTCAAGAGTGTGAGGTAACAGCCAAAAAGCTAATATGTTCTTAGTTGGAAATAATAAAAATTTAATGTGCAGAGCTTTATAATGCCTTGCTCACTACATACTTGTAATACCATGTCATTTCTGATTGCCACCAAGAGAGCAGCTTGGATGACAATGGGATTTGAAACCAGAATGTGTGGGGAGAGTTGAAGGAATTGGCAATATTTAACCTGTAATAAAAAAAAAAAACTTACATATGTGTAATAGCCTAAAAATGTTTGAGTAGCTATCATTTGTAAAGATACTAGATTTATGTGTGCCTGATGCCAGAGGGTTGTGCTAGGAGCTGCAACGTGAGATAGATTTAGGTTCTGTATAATTAAAAATTGCTCGACAATGAAAATGAAATAGGAAATCTAAGAGTAGGTTATGTTTCCCTTCACTGGAAGGCTAAATGATCACTTATCATGAGTGTTGTAAATGAGTTGACTAGATGAATTTTGAGGTTCTGGCGACCTGTATACTTCCATGATTATATGTATTTTCTCTTGAAGGTTTGAACTCTTTAGAAATGAAATGACCATTTACTTGTATCCAATTCCAGAATCTTTCATCAAGTTGAGGTGGGAGTAAGGAGACAGTACTAGAGCAATATAGAGAGATGTCATCTAGAAGATAGCCTAAATAGGTAGATCAATCTAAATGGCCCAACCCAAAGAAGTGTAGTCACTAATGGTCCACTGCCAGCATGAAATTACAACAACTAGCATTTCTGTGGCACTTGAAGGTTTGTCTCATTTTATCCTATCAATGATCGAGGAAAATCAATGCTATTATTACCTCCATTTTTACAGACGAGAAAGCTGAAGCACATTAAAGCTAGTGGATTTGTCCAGGGCCATACCTCTGATAATTTTTGGAAACTGGATTTGACTCTTGCTCCCACATTTTATCCATTGTGCCATCTAGTTGCTTCTTAACTAGGCTGGGTCCAATAGAGTGACCCAGGCAATCTATGCTTGACCCTATACGTAGCTCTGTACCCTTTAATATTTTTATGAGTGACTTGGATGAAGGCGTAGATGGAATTCTTGTCAGTTGCAGCATTTATATAGCACTTCAAGGATTAGAAAATGCTTTACCCATGTTATCTTATTTGTTCCCCATCGTAACCCTGTGAGTTAGGCATTACTATTATCCCATTTTACAGATGAGGAAAATGAGGGACAGAGAGGTTATCATTTGCCCTGGGTCAGTTGTGAGTATTAGAGATAGGATTTGAACCCAGATTTTCCTGATTCCAAGGGCAACAGTAACAACTGTGTCACATAGCTTTTTTTATTTATTATTATAATTCCAAAAATATGTGATATTACTAGAATTGGGGACTAAATCTATTAAGGTGAAAATCAGCTTCACAAACACAAAATGTAGGGAGGAATAGTTTATTTGAAAAAGATCTGGGTATTTTAGTGGACTGCAAGCTCAATTTGAGGTATTAATTACAAGTAGCAGCCAAGAAAATTAATTAGTTGGGGGTGGAGCCAACATGGCAGAGTAGAAAGACAGATCTGCTGTAGCTCTCCCCCTATAAAATACCTGTAAAAAAATGACTCTAAACAAATTCTAGAGCAGCAGAAGCCACAAAACAACAGAGTGAAAGATTTTCCAGCCCAAGACATCCTGGAAGGCCAAAAGGATCACACCTGGCTCAGAGCAGAGCACAGCCCAGCCTTGGCTGTATGGCAGGGACAGAATTGGAGAAGGCATCAGGTCTTGGAATCATGGATATCAGCTGTGGTTCCCAGATTTCTCAACCCACAAACATGAGACAGCTTCAAAGGTCAGTTAGAAAGCTCTTTCACCTGGATGAGAAAGGAGCAAGAGTCTGGCCCTAGTCCTGGCCCTAGGGTGATGACAGCCACTGAGGCAGCACATCCATTTTTGGAGTCCTCTGCCTAAAGACCTGGGGGAATCAAGCAGCCTATCTGGGTCTCAGTCCTGAATTGGTGGTAGGGGGTGAGGAGGAGCACTGATGTAGTGGAGCTAGTAGAGGCTCTGGAAAGGAAATCCTACTTGCAGATCCTGGGCAGAAAAGCTTGTGGTTGCTCCCAGAGCAAAACACAGACCAGGAGAGGAGTAAACTCCTCTCACTTCATTGCAACACCTTGGAGGAACTGAGAACTTACAGGTCCCTAGAGTATACTCACCACTTGACAAGGGACTCAAAAGTCAAATAACTGGCTGGGAAAAGACGCCACAAAGGAGAAAAAAAGACTATAGAAAGTTACTTTCTTGGTGAAAAGACATTTTCTTCCATCTTTTCGAATGAGAAAGAGCAAAGTATGCCATCAGAGGAAGACATAGAAGTCAAGGCTTCTACATCCAAAGTGTCCAAAATAAATATGCAATTGTCTCAGGCCATGGAAGAGCTTAAAAAGAATTTTGAAAGTCAGATAAAAGAGGTGGAGGAAAAATTGGGAAGAGAAATAAGAGTGATGCAAGAAAATCATGAAAAGCGAGTCAACAGCTTGCTAAAGGAGACCCCAAAAAATGCTGAAGAAAATAACACCTTGAAAAATAGACTGATCCACATGTCAAAAGAGGTCCAAAAAGCCAGTGAGGAGAAGAATGCTTTAAAAAGCAGAATTAGCCAAATGGAAAAGGAGGTTCAAAAGCTCACTGAAGAAAATAGTTCTTTAAAAATTAGAATGGAGCAGATGGAAGCTAATGCCTTTATGAGAAACCAAGAAATTATAAAACAAAACTAAAAGAATGAAAAAATTGAAGACAATGTGAAATATCTCATTGAAAAAAGCAATTGACCTAGAAAATAGATCCAGGAGAGATAATTTAAAAATTATTAATCTACCTGAAACCATGATAAAAAGAAGAGCCTAAACATCTTCTTCCAAGAAATTATCAGGGAAAACTTTTCTGATATCCTAGAACCAGAGGGTAAAATAGAAATGGAAAGAATTCACCGATCACCTCCTGGAAGAGACCCCAAAAAGGAAAACTCCTAGGAATATTTTAGCCAAATTGTGGAGTTCCCAGGTCAAGCAGAAAATATTACAAGTCACCATAAAGAAACAATTCAAGTATTGTGAAAAAAGAATCAGGATAACAGAGGATTTGCAGCTTCTACACTAAGGGATCAAAGGGCTTGGAATATGATATTCCAGAGGTCAAAGGAGATAGGATTAAAACCAAGAATCACCTAACCAGCAAAACTGAGTATAATACTTCAGGGGAAGAAATGAAATAAAGAACTTCCAAGCATTCTTGTTGAAAAAACCAGAGCTAACTAAAAAAATTTGACTTTCAAATACATGATTCAAAAGAAACTTGAAAAGGTAAACAGGAAAGAAAAGCCTTAAGGAACTCATTGTTGAATTTACATTGCTACCTGGAAAGATGTTATTTGTAACCTCGTGACACCTTTTTCAGTATTAGAGTAGTTAGAGGGAATATACATATGTGTGTGTTTTTATGTGTGTGTATGTGTGTTATATGTGTGTAGGTATGTAGAGGTAGACACACACAAACATAGACACATGGTAAGTTGGACACATGGTAAGCTGAATATTAAGGGAAAATACCTTAAAAAAATAAAATATATTGTTGAGTGGAATGTACTGAGAGTAAGAGAAAGGGAGAGGTAGAATGTAGCAAATCATCTCACATACAAGAAGGAAGAAAGAGCTTCTACAATGGAGGGGAAGAGGAGGAGGAGATGAAAGGAAATAATTGAGCCTTACTCTCATGGGATTTGGCTTAAGCAGGGAATAACACACTCAGATATGGGAAGGCAAAGGGGAAGGGGATAGGGGAGGGAAGATAATGGAAGGGAAAGCAAATTGGGGAAAGGGATAATCAGAAGTAAACACTTGTGGGAGGACAGGGCAGGGGAGAGAATGGAATAAATGAAGGGCAGGCTAGGATAGAGGGAAATGTGATTAGTCTTTTACAACATAAATATTATGGAAATGCTTTACATTGTTGCACATGTATGATTTCTATTGAATTGTTTGTTTGCTCAATGAGGGTGGTTGGGGAGGGAGAGAGAGAGCATGGAACTCAGAGCTTTAAGAATGAATGTTAAAAATTGTTTAAGAATGAATGTTAAAAATGCAACTGGAAATTAAGTTACACAGACAACGAAGTATACAAATCTATTTTGCCCTACTGGAAAATTGAGGGGAAGATGGATAGAAAAAGGGTGGGTAATAGAAGGGAGGACAGACTGGAGGAAGGGGTGGAGGGTGGAGAGAGATGGGGAGAAAATTTTGAATTCAAATGCTTGTGGAAGTGAATGTTAAGAACTGAAAAATAAATAAATTATGTATTTAAGAAAGAAGTTAATGGGTTGTGAGCTACATGAAGAGAGGCATAGCTTTCAAGAATAAGGAGATGTTAGCCCCACTGTATCCTGTCTTGTTCAGACCAAATATGGAGAATTATTTTCATTTCTGAACCTCAAAATTTAGAATTATGATTGATGGATAAGCTGGAGAATGTCCAGAAGAAAAGAAGATGAAGGACTTTAAGTTCATGCTATATGATGATCATTTTAAAGAACTGGGAATGTTGAGCTTTGAATTAAGAAGATTCAGACAGGGAGTGGATGCTATGATACCTTGAATCACCGTCACCAAGAAGAGCTGTTAGATTTAATTTTGTTTGGCCCCAGAAGGCAGGTAGATTACTAATACTTCAAGCCATCCCAAAATGAAATTGGTTTTCTTAGCAAATATTAGATTTTCTCCTTCCCTCCCCTCTCCCAGCCATAGACAGTTTTCAACCAAAGACTAGGTGACTATTAATCAGATATGGTGTTGTGGCATTTTCTTTCTAGATATGGGCTGAACTACATGACTTACTGAAGTCTCTTCTAATTTCCAAAATCTGTAGTTCTATTCTCCTACATGACCCTGCCTCTCTTTAGAACTTTGCAAAAACATTTGATCTACAGTAAGAAGTCTCACCAAGTATACAGAGACATGAGCACATTTGCTAGTCCCATTATCCCTCCCTGTCTTGGTGATCTTTTCCAGTTTCAATTTCTGTTGAAATCTAATTGCTCATGTTGATTTGTAAACCTGGCCTCAGATAAACTGGTCCATATTTTCTAGAGGAGGGCATTTTTAAATGCAGATTGACTGTATTTTTTTCTTGGTGAAAAGCCATCCTGATTTATTCATTTTTTAACATAATATTTTCCCCTAATTACATGTTAAAGCATTTTTTTTAACATTTTTTTAAGTTTTGAGTTCCAAATACTATACCTCTCTTTCTCTCTTCCCTTCTGCCTCCCTGAAAGAGTAAGCAATCTGAGTATAGGTTGTACATGTGCAATAATGTAAAACATTTCCTTATTGAGAGAGAGAGAGAGAGAGAGAGAGAGAGAGAGAGCGCACTGGTTTGCTTCAGTCTGTATTAAGACAATATCAGTTCTTTTTCTGGAAGTGGATATAGCAAGCTTTGTTGAGAGTCCTTTGGGATTATCTTGGATCATTGTATTGTTGAAAATAACTAAGTCATTCATACTGCTTCATTAGGCAGTGTTCTCCTGATTCTGCTCACTTCACTTTGTATCAGTTCCTTTAAGTCTTTCTAGGTTTTTCTGAAATCGTCGTGTTTGCCATTTCTTATCACACAATAATATTCCATTTCAATCAGATACGACAGCTTGTTCAGCCATTCCTTAATTGATGGGTGTCCCTTCAATTTCCAGTTTTTAGATACCACAAAAAGGTGCTTTAAATATTTTTGTACAAATAGGTCCTTTCCCCTTTTAAAAAAATCTTTTAGGGATGGAGACTTAGCAGTGGTATTGCTGGATCAAAGAATGTGCACAGTTTTATAGACCTTTGGGAATAATTCCTAATTGCTCTCCAGAATGGTTGGATTAGTTCACAACTCCACTAATAGTACATTAGCATCCCAGTTTTCCCACATGCCCTCCAACATTTATCATTTTCCTTTTTTTGAAATATTAGTCGTGTGTGTGAAGTGGTAACTCAGTTTTTAAATTTGCACTTCTCTAATCATTAGTGATTTAGAGCACTTTTATATGACTATGGATAGCTTTGACTTCTTTGTCTGAAAACTGCCTGTTCATATCCTTTGACCATTTATCATTTAGGGGATGACTTGTATTCTTATAAATTTGACTTAGTTCTCTATATAGTTGAGAAATTGAGGCCTTTATCAGAGATAGTTGCCAAAACTCCCCCCCCACCCCCCACCCCCGTTCTGCTTTCCTTTTAATTTTAGTTGCATTGGTTTTGTTTGTGCAAAAAAGTATTTAATTTTATGTAATCAAAACTATCTCTTTTACATTTTGTAATGAGAGTATACCTTTTCATATAAGTGACTGTCTAACCAATCAAAATGTCAGGTTCTTTAGAATAAGGAATTTACTTTAGAAGAACTTTGGAAAAGATAAAAGTTCAGGATTCTGTCATAATAGAATGTGTCTTATCTGTTGTGTATTTCCAGGAGATAGGGAGATAGCAATTGCCATATTACCACTTTGTCTTAAGCTTTTTATCCACGCATTACATTTCTTTATGGATTCTAGTTTTTATAAATATTCATTATTTCATTTATGGCAACAGTTTATTTCCATAATTCCTTTTGTTGCTAATATTTTTCCCCACTTTGTTCCGCTTATTCATCTCTTTTCAATCTTATTCTATTCTGATACTTGTATTTGTTTCACTTTATTTTTTGCCTGTCTTCAAAATTTTACCATTAGTTGTATTTACTTGAGTTTTTTTGGTTTGAAAAGTTTTTACATTGCCTGCCTTCTTGAAATATGAAAAGTTGTGTTATACTGACAACTTGGATTTTTTTAAAAAAGAACAAAAAAGTAAAAACAAGAAAGGAGCAGCATAGACTCTTAATTCTATCATTTGATTTGTGCTGTTTTGTTTTTATTTTAATTCCACAGTATGTATTTCTTTTGAAAACTTATTTATGCTTTCTTCATATATGAAGATGGCATCACTGGCTTATTGTCAAAGTATTTGCTTTCATTTTTTCCCTTAGTAATGATGATGGATTTATTCTAACCTTTTCTATTTCCCTTTTGACAACTGACTTGCTTTTGTGAAATAGTCCAGGATCAAACTAACAAAGAAATATTATTGCACATTTATGTTTTTAGTACTATTTAGTGTACTGTTTGGTTCCAGGTTTTGATTTTATTATCATTTGGATTTTAAACTTGCAAAGACAACAGTGTGGAGGCTACTTTATTGGGTTTTTCTCTCAAGCTTGAGTACTTTTTTCTTACTCTCCTTGAATCATCTTAAGAGTAAAAGTTTTTCTAGTTGCGTGGTCATAACCAGTGTTTCAGGATTTTAGTGCTTTGTAGTTTTCTCATTCACCCAACTGTTTCATAACCCCAAGAACTGTTTTCCTCTGTTGCCTCTAATTTCCTAATTAAAGAGGTGACTTTGACATTCCATCTGGATCCTCTGTCCTCATCTACTTTATTCTGATTGAAATTCCAGAATTTGACTGGTTTTATCTAGAATTAAAGACCTCCATCTTAGACCTCTTTCAAAATTGTAGATTGATTTCTCTGGGATTGTTGCCTTTCCAAGAAGGACTCTTTTGAGTGCTTCTGTGTGCTGTATCTCTTTCTTCCCCTGCAGAAGTTTAAAAAGTGAAGTGACAGATTTAATATATCTATTCATCAGCGACATGATCTACCATGACTATCATTTCCTTAGTCATAAAGGAATAGTTATCCATTTAGCATCTTGAAGATGATGTACTCATAACCCTGTTTTTGACATATTTGAATAGTGTTGTTAACTGTAAGGCCACTAGCATTGTCTTTTTGATAATGGGAATGTGGCTACCAAAGAATATGGTTTATTAGCTGTTCTGTTTTTCTTTCATTTTGCTTTGGTTTTAAAACAACTTTTTTGTTTTTTTTTTTTAAATAAACATTTTTCTGTCATAATTTATCAGTATATTTTGAGGTGAATGGGTTTATTTTTATTTAAGTTCACTCTTATTCTGAACTTGATTTTTCCTATATGTTATAAATTTTTCCAGGTACTACTCTGGAGTTTTCTTGTTTCCACAAGAAATAATATTTGCCCCTTTCTGTTTAAAACAATCCAGGCAAAATATTTGTTGATTTATTTTTTCTGAAAATGTAATGGAAACTATTGTTTTTCACAATGTCTTATACCTGGATTTATTTCCTTTTTGGTTTTTATGAAAAAAAACTTAATTATTGAAGTGCCTGGTCATATTTAGTTGCCTACACAATAACTTTTCAACCTCCAACATAGCATTTTTTTTAAATAAGAAAAATATTTCAGAAACAGGTCTCATTTTTAAAATTGGAAATACAGACTAGAATTTTCTAAAGAATTATTAGCAAGTCTTCAAATTATATTGTGTTTGAAAGCCCAATCAGATGCCCGATAGTAATTCATTGTTGAGTCAAGGAGCAAGAGTGACAAGAATGAAAAGGTAAAAAATTTGAAAAATGAAGCATCCATACAGTTTTTTTTAAGAGGCAAAAAACGTAGTTCAGAGGTTTGCAACTTAGGTGGGAAAACATGATAAAAACAAACCACTGACATTTTCTACAAGGTTATAATAGTCATTAGGATACATCGGTCAAATTTTCAATCTTGTTTCTCTCCTTTTGGGAGGGTTTCTAAGTATATTAGCAATAACTTCATTGTAAAAAGATTTTAAAGCCTTCTGTACACTTTTTGAAAGCAAATAAATAAACAGCCTATGTGTCTAACATTAAATTCACATTATTAATAAATGTCCTTGACTATTTTTTATTTGCCACCCCATATTGCATAGCTGAGGCATTTTCCATTTTACTGTTGGAAAAAGCAGTATGGTCAGAAGTATCAAAAACTTCAGAGAGATTTCAAAAAAAGATGAATACTGAGGAAAAGCCTTTGAATTTGGATTTGGTTATAAAGCAGTTACCAGTCATAAATGAATCTGGGAAAACAATTTCAATATTGTGGGGATATTACTCAGACTGCAAATAGTTTGAAGGGTAAGTAGATAGAGGAAATAGAGGCACAAGAGTTTTGGCAGTGAAAAGTAGCAAGATGAACTTGTTATGGGAAAATATCAAAGTAGATCCGAGAAGGTTTGCAAGCAGATGACTGGGAGCCATTGTTAGAGGAATAATTGTAGATCTGCCCATTAGGGAAAGAGGATGATTGCTGGAGTAAAGATCTGGAGATGGTATGAAGGATGGAGAAATAGTGTTCTTCACTTGGCATAGAAACAGATGTTCCTCCAACACCGGAAAAGAAGTAAAGAAGAATAGGTGAAATTGGGCCTGGAGGTGGGGGCTGGAGAAGCCACAGAAGAGGAGAGTTGAGAGAATGTATACCAAGTGATGATCTCTTTAGAATTCCCATGGTTCTCATTGGTGATTCTGATGCTTGATCCAAAGTCAAATCCAAACAGGAACATCTAGAAGAACTCTATAGGGAATTCATCTTCTCTTATTGATGCTTTGAACTCTATTACTTTGATTAAATTAAAAAAACTTTATTGATTACCCTATATTGAGTGTAGTCCTTTTGAGAAAAATATCCGACTTATTCCTGCCTTTGAGAAATGTCTACTCTCATTGGAGAGAGACAAGATATATGCAAAGGAAGGAGATAGAGAGCAATGTGAGACAGCCTATGATCAGTTAGCAAAGTATGTGTTTTGGAAAATAATACATATACAAATACTAGCCTAAGTTGGGGGAAGTGAAGATCTTAGTACTACAGTACTAGTAGTAGTTTAGGTTAATTGAACTGGAAGAAATAGGGGTCTTGAAAGAGTAAGGATTAATTAGTCATTGCTGAGGGAGTAGAATTTTTCTTCTGTTGGAACAATATGAGCAAAAGGGTAGAAGTGAAAACAACCTTTTCTGAGGAAATTCACCAAGCATTTAAGTGCTTACTCTGTGCTAGACAATCTGCTAAAGTCTGAGGCAAAATCAAAACAGTTCTTGCCCTCAAGGAATTTATATTTTGCTGAGGATCAAATATCAATATAAGATAATTTGAGGATAGAGAGGAGAAAGGATAAGCTATTGGGAGTGGAAAAGGCATCGTCTCAATTACTGCAGAGGATTTTCATATGGCAGTATTACCATATAAGGTGGAATAGTTAATTCAGTCTAGATTATAGAAATTCTTCACTAACAGGGTGAGAAAATTGAATTTGATCCTAAACGTAGTGGGTAGCTATTTTAAGTTTTTAAGCAGTAAAGTGATATACAGGATGAAAGTAATATTTTAGTTAGGTAAGTTAAATCCTCCTGCTGTGCTCAAATTGGATTAAGTTAAAGGAAGACCAGTTAGAATATTATTAAAGTAATTCAAATGTTGTATCATGAGAGAGATTGGTATTAGTTGTAATACAAAGATAAGTAGATAAGCAAGATTATGAAAGAAGCATCCAGTAGAATTTGGTTACTTGTATAGGGATCAAAGAAAGGGAGGAGTCAAAAGATAACAAATATTTAACAATATTAATAACATTTTAACAAATTGCCTCTATTAAGATTGTGCATACTGGTAAAATCTTGTTTGATATTAGTAATGTTTCAGAAAATAATTCACTAAAAAACAAATTATTTTTACCCTTCTTTTCTATAGATAGTGACTTTACTAAAATTACTTATTTTTAGGTTAAAATGCTCTTTATTTAGGTTTTATTTCTAGCAGATACCTTCTTTAACCTACTATAATATGGAATAACAGAATGACTCTTTTACTAATTTTATCATTATGTAAAAGTAGCATAGATACTAGTTTTATGACAGTACCTGTCCTTTTCAGAATTGTTGATAAGAAATTACTATTTTTTAAATTATAGGCTGCTTCCCCAGAATGTTGGCCTTCTTTATGTTGGAGGTTATGAAAGACCATTTGCACAAATTAAGGTATGATTACTTGTTTTTCTTACGGTTTTTAAAAAATGTAATTTACCCTTTCCCCAATCTGACAAGTATTTAAAAGTACAATGGTATCATGTTCTGTAATGGTGTTATGAAGAATTGGTGAATCTTTTGCTTAACCAAAAAGGCATATATATTTTAACAAAATAATAACTTTTTAAAGCTTTGAGCATCCTGGTACACACAGTTTAAAAAGCATTATTATTTGTTCATGGTTTTTAAAATGCTAGGTAGTATTCTTAATTTCTCTGGCATTGAAATAATAGCATGATTCTGTTTTAATTCCTTTGAAATAAATAAACATATCTAATAAAGTAATATAACAAAATAACAATGATTAAATAATAAAATAACACCAGAAGCACTAAAAAGATAGGGTGCCATTTGATATTTATAGTGTCGCAAGCAGAATATTGTTATGGAAAATGTGACATTTTTTCCAGGGGAAACTTGGTATCATTAAAGGAATAAAATCTAGCAAACTTTCTTCTCCTGTTCAGTTCTGAACTTTCAGAACTCAGCTTATTTCCATTTTCAGTATCAGTTCATTGTGTATGTGTGTGCATTTACCCACATTGGTACACAAGTTCTTAATTTAGTTTAGTTTAGTTTTTTTTGTTTTAGGCTTTTTTGAGTTATTAGAGTTCTCAGTAGGCAGCTCCATGCTGTTCTGGGGTTTGGGATAACAAAATATTATCATCTGCAAACTGGGACAGCTATAGGAACTCATTCCCGCTCTTTGACTTGTTCTTTATACTGAATCTCATTTGTGCTAATAGAAAAAATCTTTGGTTAGCATATCTCTCTTTTTTGGTTCATGTGGTGTTTTATGGATTAGAGGATCAAGAGTCTTATATAACTTTGGTACATACATGGAAGCTAGCTTATTAAATGATTTTGAATCTTTAAGGCAGTGTTTTGCTCAAACACATGAATTGTGCTTTTTTTAAAAAATCATCAAAAATAAGCACACTGAGTTTTTTTATTCTTTGAATCTTTCAGTTAATATTTTTATGGCTAAGTTGTGTGGGTAGTATTTGAAAAAGCCTATTTCCTTCTAATATCTTCCTTAAGAATGCCTTTGATGAATGTGTTGATAAAAAGGTATGAAGACTTGAAAGTCTTGAACTGAAACAAACAAAAAGGACATTTAGTAAACTTGAGGAGAAGAAATGACATTAAAGTATGCTGTCAAAGAAATATATGATTGAGAAAGATGGACTAGTCACATGAGAAGTGAGAGATAATGGATGGATAGCCCTTCGGTTCCATTAATTTCCTTGTCATGTCTGGAGAATTTGAACATCCTTAGCTCATTGGGAAAGCTCCCTGCACTGAATCTATGTGTTAAAGACTCGGATGAACTGGCAAAATGTGTTATGATGTACATCACTGGAAGGAATTCCTATATCAATGAGAACAATGATCCATTAGAATATTAAATATTATTTAGTATTCACATTAAAAGGCAGAGGATGCTAAAAATGGGTTTTGATCCAATGCAGTTTTTTATCATTTAAAAAAAATGTCACATGATATTGAAAGTCAGTCTGTTAAGAAACATTTCTTATGTGCCTTCTATGTGCAAGGATCTGGGGTTACAATAGCTAAAATACCTCTGCTCTACAAGAGGTTAAATTATATAGGGTGAAAAATGTGCATACATACATACAAGTATATCTTGAATAAATTATATCCAAGGTAATGAGGGAGCACTAGCAAATGGGGAGGCAGGAGAAGCTTTATGTCCTGCTTGAACTGAGCTTTGAAGGAAAGTAGGAGTACTTCTGCTATGATGTGAGAGTATATTGTATGCATGGAAGATAGCCTATACAAAAACTTAGAGAAAGGAGATAGTCATATGTAAACAATAGCAAAAAGACTAGGTTTGCTGAACCATGGAATGCATAAAAGCTAATAATATTTAAAGTTGGAGCAGGATTTTAAAAGTCTTTAAATGCCAAACTAAGGAATTTGTGTTTGACCCTGGAAGTGGTAAGTCTTTGGATTTTACTGAATAAGGAAGTATTGTGGTTAGATCAAAGTTTTCAGAATATCACATGGAGGTTTGATTTGGGAGGGAAGAGACTTGAACTTAGGGAGACCATCTGAGTTGACTATTGGAATAATCCAGGGAAGATGACCTTAACTAAGGTAGTGGCTACATAGAGAGAAAGAGATTGTAATGGGAAGATTTTTTTTTCAGAGGCAAAATAGGTAATACTTATTTGATATGTAGAGTGAGAGGGAGGAGTAGAGAATAACTCCAAACTTGTGAACTGGGGTGACAAGAAAAAATCTGGTGCTTTTTCATCCATCTCTGCACCTCTCTATAGGGAAGTTCATGAGATGGATGGGTTTTGTGGAAAAGCTAATGAGTTAAAAATGATGATACTACACAAATTAATCAGTGCCATTCCAATCAGAATACCAAATGATTATTTTTTAGAACTAGAAAAAATAATTAAGTTCTTATAGGTGATCAAGAATTTGACAGAATGAAGGAGGGGACTGGTCTTGGCTACCATATACAGGACTAGACATGGCATGTCCACTCCATGCAAGAGTCGAAGAACAGATACTGACCCAAACATATAATTCTTTTCTAGTTTAGACATTTAGACTTCTGAGATGAACAAACCAGGAAAACACCTAATACTGTGAGAAATATACCTTGGACTGAGATGTCTAGAGAGCAAACTCTGAGGAAGAGAATAATTAGACAGCAAGTCCAGTTAAAACTTGGAGGAAAAAAAATGTCCTGGCCACAAGGGCTACAAGAGTATCTGGAAAAATGAAATAAGAGATACAGAATGGAATGGTGAGGAAGGAAATAAATAACAAATATTGGCAGCTTAGGGACAGAAAGTAGAAGACTTCACCTGAAAACTGAAAATCCTAAAAATTAGAATGAGAAAAAAAAGAAATCAGCAATCCAATATGACAAGAAATATTAAAACAAAATTGAAAAACTGAAAGAACATATAAGAAATATGTTACAAAAAGCAATTGACCTTGAAAACAAGCCAAAGAGAAATAATCTAAGAATTATTTGACTATCTGAAAATCATGGCCAAAAAAAAAATCTTTGATAACTATATGTCACCAATTAATTATAAATGAAAACTATTCAGAACCCTTAGAACTTGAATGCAAATCAAAAATAAAAAGAATAGGACTATAGAAATGTGCATATACTTTGAACCAGCAATATCGCTTCTAGGACGGTATTTCACATAGATCATAAAAAAGGGAAAAGGTCCCACATGTATAAAAATATTTATAGCGGCTCCCTTTGTTATGGCTAAGAACTAGAAATCGAGGAAATGCCCCTCAATTGTGGAATGGCTGAACAAGTTGTGGTTGGTATGAAATACTCTTGTGCTATAAGAAATGATGAATAGGAGGACTTCAGAAAAACCTGGAAAGACTTATATGAACTGATGCTAAGTGAAATAAGCAGAAGTAGGAGAACACTGTACACAGTAACAGCCGCAACGTGTGAGGACTGTTTCTGATAGACTTAGCTCTTCACAGCAATACTAGGACCTAAAACCTTCCAAAAGAGGCAAAATGCGATCCACATTCAGAGAAAGAACTATGGAATTGGAATGCAGAATGAAGCAGACTGTTTTCTCTTGTGAATATTTTAGTTTGGTTTGATTTTTCTCATAGTTTCTCCTGCTCATTTTAATTCTATGCAGCATGACTAATGTGAAAATGAGTTTAATAAGAATGTATGTGTAGAACCCATATAAGATTGCATGTCATCTCAGGGAGGGGTAGGGAGAAGGATGGGGCAAAAATTTAAGACTTAAAAAAGTGATTGTTGAAAACTGAAAGCAAATACATTAATTTCAAAAAAATTGAAAAAAAAAATAAAAAGAATACATTTTATCCTCCAGAAAGAAACCCTAAAATGAAAATATCCAGTAACATCATATCTAAAATCCAGAGCTTGAATAAAATCCAGAGATCTAAGAGAAAAATACTATAAACAGCCAAAAAGGAAGAATTCAAGTACCAAGGAATCATAGTAAGGATCACATAAGATTTAGCAGCTACTGTCAGAGAGGGGAGAAAAACTGTCAGCAAGAAGAACAGTAAGATGGAATCAAAGGAAAGGAAGAAAATAAAAACCCATAAGGAGAATGAAAGCAGATGCCTTGGAACCTCAACAAAGTGTTTCATTTATTAATCGTAAATGTCAAGTAAAGAGAAGAAAAAATACAAGGTGACTGGATGGTGGTAAATATACAGCTAGCCACCATAACTGTAGATGTAAATGAGATTGAATATCCTATATTTTAAGTCATAAAGCATTTATTAATCACTAATTACGTGCTAGGCACTGTGCTAAGTGCTGAAGATACAAACACCAAAAACCAGAGACAGCTCTTGCTCTCAAGGTGTTTATGTTCTAATGGGAGGAGAAAACCCACTGAGGGAAGGGAGAGAGGAGAAGGATCCCAATAGAAGCATGGTAGCAAAACTTAGGAATATGAGAGTATCTAGGTAAAGAACTTCCTCCAAATGGAAGTTCGTAGAGGAACTCACCAATAGAAGGAGGGGCAAGGCAGAGACAAAAGATCCTCCAGGATAAAAAAACAACACAGGGAACCAGGGGAAAGGGATCTTCCAAAGTAAGGAAACAGCCAAAATAGGGTAGCAAAGTTTCTAGAGTCAGGAACAGTGCTGGGAGAGGACCCATAAAATGGAAGAGGTTAAAGTGGATTAGAAAACAGAATCCAACAATATGTAATTTTCTCTTGAAACATAAAGATTCATGTAGACATAAAACAGGACAAAAAGTATAGTTTCCTTCAGCTGCACTAAAGAAATCAGGACTACCAGTCATGATTGCAGATAAAGCTACTGTAAATGTTGACCCAATAATAAGAAATAAGCAGAGGAATTACATTATGTTTAAAGGTACCACAGATAACATAGCAGTATATAGCATGTATATACAAAATAGCATAGCATCTGAATATTAAAAGGAAACATTAATCGAGTTTGAGGAGGGGAGGATAGAGAAGTAGATCATAAAACTGTGTTAAGTAGGGAGTACCTCTTTTCAGAGTTAGAGAAGTCTAACCAAAAGACAAACAATGAAGTTAAGGACCTGGAGAACTTTAGAAAATGCAGTTTCTGAATGACAATAGAAAGGAATTTAGCTATACACACAAAGAAATTGAGCCTATATTGGAGCATAAAGAACTCAATAAAAAAAAGTGGAAAAGCAGAAATAATAAATATCAGCACTTACTGATCACAGTACAATTAAAATGTACCCATGAGGAAAGAAAGTACTGGGAGGCTAAATAAGATAATTCTAAGTAACAGTTGTGTCAAAGAAAAAGTTATAGAAACAACTGAAAATTTCTTCAAAAATGACAATAATGAGACAGTGTATCAAAATTTGGGGGGAATATAGCTAAAATTATCTTTTAAGAGAAAAAGAATGAATCAGCGAATTAACAAACAAGTTAAATAAACCCCTAACTAAACAATAAAGAAGAAATTCTGAAAATTAAAAAAAATTAACAACATTGAAAGTAAAACCATGGAACTGCTAAATATTGGACTTTTTTGGGAAAAACAAAATAACAAAATAAATAGATACTGTGATTTTAAAAAAAGGAAAAATACTTTGTATAAAAAATGATAAAAGAGAGAAAATAAACAGAATATTAAGTATGTTTTCTAAGCTGTATTTTGAAATGTACTGAACTAAATAAAACAGATAAGTTTGCAATATAATCATAAATCAGATTAAATAAATTAAGAGAAAATATTATCATCACCTAAATATCTAGCATACAAAGCCATTGACATTATATAACCATTAATAATCTGAAGTGGGGTCGTTACCATTTCAGTTTTATATAGATGAGGATTAATTGAATTCAAAGGAAAATTGTCCTTTTATGGAAATTCTTTAATAGGTTTAAAATGGTTCATAATACTATTTTAATTTCTTTTGTCATATATGTCAGAACTGTTGAAGTTCATTACTCTGGGAAATAATTTTTGAATAAGGATTATAGTACAAATAAAAGGGGGGTTTTTAAGTACATTATGAAATGATTTTAAAATATTGTCAGCAAAGGAACCAAGATCAGAAGGATAGTCAGCACAAAACATTATTAGGTTCAGATTTTGCATTTCAATCTTCACTTGCTTCTGGGAAGAAAAAACTGTCAAAATACTGGGTTTCTCCATTACAAAGTGATAATGAATCTTGGCGGGGGTAGTGGGTAGAAATCTTTCATTTTCTGTTAATGATGAATTTCACTTTGTCTTTTATTCCATAAGTAGGCAGCTTAATAAAGATTAATTATTTATATTATAAAACAGTTTATATTTTAATAAGTTAATTAATATTCATTCTATATGAGAGGTGCCAGCCATCTATCACAGAACTTCATGAGGCATTCTCATGAACCACAGATTTCCATGATAGAAAATTTTTCTTTATCCCCAAATCTGGGGAAAGCATATCACCATGTGATGTTGTGGTGTCACTGGAACTAGACAATAGAACCTCAAAAATATATTTGCCTTTATTATGAAATATAAACCACTTTTCTTCCTGTTAGAAGACTTGGTAACCAAGGTAGTTTGTGGGTGAAAACACATGAATGTAAGAAAGTTTTCAGAACTCTGCAAATTCCCTATTTTTCATGGTCCCACAAAATGACCCTCACTGAATAAGAACTGTGCTAAGCACTAAAGATAAAATACAAAAATTAAATCACCTACTCTGAAGGAGTTTGCATTTTGTTGGGGGTAGGAGGAAGGCACGTACATAGGTAAATATATACAAAATGAACAAGGTAATTTTGATCAGGAAAATATTAGGAGCTTGGGGCATCAGGAGTAGATTCATGTACAAGGTGATTCTTGAGCTAAGTTTTAAAGGAATTCTAAAAGATGGGAGTAAAAAGTGAAACGATTCAGGCAGGGGCAAGTGCAAAGAAACAAAGATAAGAGATGGGGTTTTGTGAGTGAAGATAATCTATAAGGCTAGATGGATTGGTCCTAGGTTGTAAAAGCCTTTAAAAACCAAAATGACATGTTTATATTTGATCCTAAGCCAGTACAAAGCCACTGGAGTTTATTGAGCAGAAGAGAGACATGATCAGACCTGCATTTTAGGAAAGCCTGTTTGACCACTGTGTAGAAGGTAGATAAGAAGAGGAAAGAAATTTGAGGCAGGGGAACTGATTAAGGAAGTTCTTACAGTAGTCCAGGAGAGCGATAGGGACCTGAACTAGGGCATTGGCCTTATGATCCAAAATAGGATGTTGTGGAGATAGCATGGACAAGACTTGAAAACTGATTGAATATATGGAGTTGATGGTAACGCCACAGTTATGAACCCGTCTTTGCTGCTCACTAATTCTCTTTTTTTTATGATACTTTCCTCATGCCCTGCTTTATATTTATCACTAGTAAATTTCAACAAATTAAATCCTACACAGTGTCCTAGCCCTGGGGTTGGCAAACTATGGCTTATAGGCTAACTAAATCTAGCCCTGTGTGTGTTTTATAGGGCCAGTTTTTACATTTTTAAAAAACTATTCTTTACTTGCAGGCCATATAGAAACATGCAATAGGCTGGATTTGGCCAGCAGGCCACAGTTTACCAACCTCTCTTTTAGTCTATCAAAATATTTCTGAAGCTGTACTATTTTTCCATCATTTTAACTGTCCTTCACAGTGTCATCTGAAAGTTTGATAAGCATGCAATTTGCGCCTGTAAGTTACTGTTGAAAATGTTGATCAATCAATAAATATTTGTTAAATGACTATGGAGCAACTAGGTGGATTAGTGGGACAAAGAGCTGGGTCTGGTATCAGGAAGTACAAGTTCAGATCCTGCCTCAGACACTCATTAGCTCTGTGACTCTGTGCAAGTCACTTAACCTCTTTTTGCCTTAATTTATTGAAAAAGAAAATGGCCAACCATTCCAGTATATTTGCCAAGAAAAACCCAAATAAGATCACAAGAGTTGGACTAGACTGAGCAACAATAAATTGTTTACTCAGGGCTAAGTGCAGATTCCTGGGACGCTTCATTGTAAAAGTCATCATAGAATCCTTAATGTTTTTACCCTTTGAGTCCAGTCATTTGGTCGTTCTGCATTCCATTTAACTGTATTATTATCAAGATAGATGACTTTTTCTAGTATAGCAAGTAATGCTTTAAAAAATGCTTTAACTAGGGGGCAGAGCCAAGAGGGCAGAGTAGAAAGACATACCTACTCCCTAGCTCTCCTCCCATAGTTGATAAAATACCTGTAAAAAATGACCCTAAACAAACTCCAAAGCAGCAGAAGCCACAAAATGACAAAGTGAAAGAGATTTCCAGCCCAAGACATCCTGGAAGGCAGAGAGGAATTGCAACAGGCCTGGAGCAGAGTACAGCCCTCAGAGTGCAGCCCAGCCTTGGCCATGGCATGATCAGGACTCGAGGCGGAATTCCTGGCAGCAGCTGAGGTTCCCAGATTACTCAACCCACAAGTGCCAAAGACAGCTTCAAAGATCTAGCTCCCAGACCAAAGCAGAGGCCAGGAGAGGAGTAACTCCTCTTCCTTGATTGTACCATGTTGGAGGAACTGAGAACTTACAGATCCCCAGAGTATACCCTTCTCTTGATAAAAGACTCAAAAGTCAAGTAACCAAGTGGGAAAAATGCCCAAAAAAGGGGGAAAAAAACTAAGATTTTAGAAGGTTATTTCCTTGGCAAACAGATATTTTCTTCCATCCTTTTGAATGAGAAAGAACAAAGCATGCCATCAGAGGAAGACCTAAAAGTGAAGGTTTCTGCATCCAAAACCTCCAAAATAACTATGCAATGGTCTCAGACCATGGAAGAGCTCAAAAAGGATTTTGAAAATCAAGTAAGACAGGTGGACGAAAAATTGGGAAGAGAAATGAGAGTGATGCAAAAAAATCATGAAAAGCAAGTCAACAACTTGCTAAAGGAGACCCATAAAAATGCTGAAGAAAATAACACCTTGAAAAATAGACTAACCCAAATGTCAGAAGAGGTTCAAAAAGCCAGTGAAGAGAAGAATGCTTTAAAAAGCAGAATTAGCCAAATGGAAAAGGAGGTTCAAAAGCTCTCCAAAGAAAATAGTTCTTTAAAAATAAGAATGAAGCAG
Organism: Potorous gilbertii; assembly: GCA_028658325.1. Taxonomy (NCBI): domain Eukaryota; kingdom Metazoa; phylum Chordata; class Mammalia; order Diprotodontia; family Potoroidae; genus Potorous; species Potorous gilbertii. Next base: position 366,747,461 of record CM053770.1, on the reverse strand, counting down.
GTGGAAGCTAATGACTTTATGAGAATCCAAGAAATTACAAAACAAAACCAAAAGAATGAAAAAATTGAAGACTATGAGGTATCTCATTGAAAAATAGATGTAGGAGAGACAATTTAAAAAGTATGGAACTACCTGAAAGCCATGATCAAGAAAAAAGAGCTTAGACATCATCTTTGATAAAATAGAGGACTTTCATGCATTCTTGAGGAAAAGACCAGAGCTAAAGGACACACGACTTTCAGACACGAGTCAAGAGAAGCATGAAAAGGTAAACAGGAAAAAAAATCATAAGGGATATACTAAAGTTGAACTGTTTACATTCCTGCATGGAAAGATAATATGTGTAATTCATGAAACTTTTCTCAGTGTTTGGGTAGTTATAGGATTATACCCACATATACATAGAGAGCACAGGGTGAGCTGAAGAGGAAGGGATGATATCTAAAAAAAATAAAATTAAGGTGTGAGAGAGGAATATATTGGGAGAAGAAAGGGAGAAATGGAATGGGGTAAATTATCTCTTATAAAAGAGGCAAGAAAAAGCTTTTCAATGGAGGGGGAAACGGGGGAGGTGAGAGGGAAAAAGTGAAGCTTACTCTCATCACATTTGGCTTAAGGAAGGAATTACATGTACACTCAATTTTGTATGAAAATCTATCTTACACTACAGGAAAGTAGGGGAGAAGGGGCTAAGTGGGATGGAGGGATGATAGAAGAGAGGGTAAATGGAGGAGGGAGTAATTAGAAGTAAACACTTTAGGGAAGGGACAAGGTCTAAAGAGAGAATAGAATAAATAGGGGGCAGGATAGGATGGAGGGAAATATAGTTAGTCTTTTACAACATGACTATTATGGAAGTTTTTAGAAAAACTACACATATATAGTCTATATTGAATTGCTTGCCTTATCAGTGGGGATGGGTAGGGAGGGAGGAAGGGAGAGAGGTTGGAAATCAAAGTTTTAGGAACGAATGTTGAGAATTGTTTTTGCATGCAACTGGGAAGTAAGAAATACAGAAATCTATCTTGCTCTACAAGAAAAGAGAGAAGATGGGGATAGGGGAAGGGGTAGCAGTATGATAGAAGAGAGGGCAGATTGGGTGAAGGGGTAGTCAGAATGCATGATGTTTTGGGGTGGGAGGAGAGGTTGAAAACCAAAAATAAATAAATAAACATTTTTAAAAATTCTTAAACTAGCTGGAACATTTAAATCTATCAATTTAGTAAACTTGCCAAAAATAGAAATCAGGTAGGTCTGACATAACCAGTTTTTTATGAAATGTGCTATTTGTTTTTTTAATCATCTTTTCTTCTTCTGGATGCTTGTAAATGATATGTTTAATAGTCCATTATAGATTTGTTGCAGGAATCAAAGCTGTTTTATATAGTTTTCTGAGTAGTCCCTTACTTTTTTGTCATTTGTCATCTCCCATTCTCTTAAGTTAAAAAAGTATCACTAAAAAATTACTCAGCAGTTATTTGTTTGACCTTTAAAGCCCTTCATGATTGGCCCGTTCTTACATTTCCAATGTTCTTAAACTTTGTTACCCTCCAAATTTTAATCTGATGAAAATGGCCTCCTTGCTGTTTCTTGCACACAAGACTTTATCTCCCACACTGCAACACTCTTTTCCCCTCATCTCTGCCTCCTAGTTTTCCTGAATTCCTTCATATCTCAGCTAAAGTACCAGCTTCTGCAGAATCCTTTTCCTATTCTCTTTATTTTTAGTACCTTCCCTTTGAGCCTTGCCCTCATTAATCACTGATATATTATTGTATATAAGTATTTGCATGTTGTCTGTCCCCATTCCAGCTTCTTTCATAATTCAACTCTGGTATCACCTCACAGTGGAAACCTTTCTCTGTCCTTTCTAGTTTTTATTCTTTTCCACCTCCTCAAATGATCCCTTTTATTTGTATTTGTTTTTTAACTTTCCTGTTGCCTGTGTCTCCTAGTAGACTACAAAGTCCTTGAGAGCAAAGATTTGATTTCATTTTGTCTTGGCATTATCAGTCCCTAATAATAGCTGAAACATATACCTCAAAAAGCATTATTAAATGCTTTTTGGATTAAGTTCTTTTTGTTTGATATTACTTAGAAGCCTAGAACACCACAAATCCCAGTTATGTGAAAGTACTTAAAAAAAGATTTTAAAATTTTATTTAAATATAAATAAAATTTACATTAGTTTTTTTTATTTTTCATCTGCTTCATATGTACTTAGACCTCTTATATATAAACAATTTTAATTAATTCTTAATATTTAGCATGTATTGTCTGTCCTTTGTTAGTTTTATTTTCTTGGACCTTTTTATATTTTTATTAAAAAAAAATCTTAAGGCTGTTCCCATACTATCTAATCCTCAAGGCTCTGGCTCTGCATGATAGCCTGAATCCATCTAACCAAGAGAGATTGAAACTTGTCAACCCTGGTTTTTAATAAGTCAGAGGTTCTTACGGAAAGACACAGGCATTCCTTCCCTACCACATTGTGTATTAGTTTGCCTCTTCCAACTCTGACAGACTACAAAGCATTCTGAGTCAGATATAAGATCTGATTTTGGCACTGCAGATCAACTTTAAAAATTCTATATTTTAAAAGCGCTTTGTAGTGGTTATATGAAAAAAGAAAGGAATATTATAACTTTTTAGTCTTTCATATTATATTGATTAAGTTAAGATTAGGACAGCCAAATCTATAATACTGAACCTGGTGTTGTCCATTCCAGTTGCCATTTAAGAGGGAACATTAGTCATAGTCACATACCATGATTTTCATGTTCATTCATAACACTGTGTAATAGAGTCAAGGAAATACTTAGAATTTAAAGTCATTTTTGAAAATTCACTAAATCGATCTTCTCAAGGTTTTTGTTTTTCTCAAAATGCAAGCTTTGAACGTATTTTCCCTTTAGACTTCTAAGACATAGCAAAAACTGATTGTCATTTATCATTTTTAAAAGCTCTTGATCTAGAAAACTAATCAATAAAAATTATAAGGATTAATGTTTTAGTTGAGAGCTTTCTATTTGAAGAAAACTTGTAATACAGTAGTGTCTCAGAATCACTAGTGCTAATAATACTTCTTTGGTGAATGAAAACCTTTTTTAAAAATAGCTTGGCTGGTTATTAAGGAATAATTCCTGATAGTTGTTGTAGTTCCATCGTTTCTGTAATTTCTGAATCTTCATGGCCCCGGTTGAGGTTTTCTTGGCAAAGATACTCAAGTTGTTTGCCATTTCCTTCTCCAGGTCATTTTACAAATAAGAAAACTGGGGCAAAAAGGATTAAGTGACTTGGCCAGGGTCACACAGTAAATATCTATCATCAGATGTGAACTTAGGAAGATCAGTCTTCCTGACTCCAGGTCTGGCACTCTTTTCATTATACCACCAAGCTGCCCTCATGGTTGATATACACATTAATTCTTAATTCTTGAATTACTCATCTTGGAAAATAAGAATTTTGTATTGTTATATTTTCTTTTTTAAAAATGAATATGTACCTTTAACTTTTGTTTTTAAATTTCTCCTTGTATCTCTCATCCTCTCTCCTCAGAAATCCATTCCTTATAGGAAAAGATTTAAAAAAAAAAAAAAGGAAGAAAAGAAATTAGCAAAACCAAATGATGTATTTTTAAAAATGTGACAAAGTATATGCAGAATGGTTCAACCTCATGGGCATCCTATATCTGCAAAAGAGTTGGTGGAGTTAACCTTTCATATCTCTTCTTTGGGGTCAAGCTTGTTCTTTGGAACTTGGTAGCATTCATTCTAAATTATTTTGTGGGGTTTGTTCTTTCTCTTTACTTTGTTGTGTTCATTTTGCATGGTTTTCTTGTCTCTGCTTACTTGAGTTTTCATCAGTTCAAATAAGTCTTTTCGTATTTCCCTGCATTTGCCATTTCCTGTATCATTATAATATTCTATTGTGTTCAAGTAGCACAATCTTTGTCCCTCCCTTCTCCATTCTTTCTGTTATTCGATCATTTTTTTTTCAGTTGTTCTGGACTCTTTTTGACTCCATTTGGGATTTTCTTGACGAAGATACCAGAGTCGTTTGCCATTTCCATCTCCACCTCATTTTACAGATGAAGAAACTAAGGCAATCAGGATTGAGTGACTTGCCGAAGGTCATACAGCTAATAAGTGTCTGAGGCCAGATTTGAATTCCAGATGAGTCTTCCTGACTCTAGGCTTCACACTATATCCACTTACTTGACCTAGTTGCCCCTTCTTCATTCATTGCTACCATTAAAAAGATTCCACCATAAATATGCCTGTATGTGTGGAACCTTTGAATTTTTTTTTTTTTTAAATTACCTCCTTGTGGTTGCTATGTGCCTAGCAGTACGAAGTACTGAAAAGATATAAACATTTCAACCACTTGGTTTGCATAATTTTGAATGACTTTCCAGAATGATGCATTATTAATTCACAGCTCCACCAATATATTAGTATGCCTGTATTTTTATGGCTCTTTCAATATGAAATATTACCTTCTTTTCTCATACTGGCTAAATTGCTGAGTGTGATGTGACATTTCTTTTTTTAATGATTTGAAGGCTTCTTTCATACTGTTGTTAATGGTTTGCATTTCTTCTTTTCTCAGCTGTTCATATCATTTGAGCACTTATCTATTGGGAATATTTTGATATTTTGCTGGACAGTTTGCGAGACGCCAAATAGGAACACTTTGTCACTCGAATATAGAATGCCCTTTGGAGGGGTGGGATAGTACAGTCATTATTGCCATATATCCTAGTCCAGAGGTGTCAAAGTTGACCAAAAACTGCTTATACCATCCTTAATTTGTGGTTCTCTAAGTTAGTATGCAGACTTCAGGGATATGTTTCCGTTTGAATCTGATGCCACTACTCTAGTCCATTGTCAAGAATTTAAGGAGAAATAAATATAATAGTACCATTAGATATAAATAGATTATAATATAATTAGATATAAATATATTATAATATATAATGATGAAAATATAATTAGATACAATTTGGATAGAAAATTGAAAAAAACTGAAGAATGGATTATTGACTGATGCCTCTCAAAAACCAGCATTAAGAATAGACACAGGCTGTTAAAACATATAATGTGCCCTTATTGTAAGATATCTGACTCAGAATATAGTAGGAACTTCACTCACCATATATAACATAACTGATATCAAGGGATACATAATTGAGTTTCTTATACTATCTTAGGTTTATTAGAATTAAGGAGGAGGCTATAGAAAGGCAGAGTGGGGTGTAAGGTACAGTGGAAAGAAGGATGACTAGCAAAAGGAAGGATACAAAGAAAAATAAAGGAGAGAGAACTTGAGAGGATAGTAGAGACACTGAGCCTTAATGTGAACTAATTTTATACATATATCCTAGGCAACATCTTTCCACTTAACTTTCTTCACCATATGTTGGGATAACTTTATATTTACATGTTATTTGGTTTCTTTGGATTTTTATTTTTCCTGTTTGAAAGTTTATTTAATTTTCAGTCTCCTTGTGTGTTTTGTTTGTCATGTAATAAGGATGGAAAGAGAAAAGGGATGATTGTGTCTCATTTAGGGATTGAATTAGATTAATTCTGAAGTCCTTTACAATTCTGAGTTTCTGTGATGCTTGGAGTAGAGTGAAGGAAATGGAGTAGAAAAGAGAATTAGTGAGGAGGACTAGAGAGATAGGAATGGAATTTGACTTAGTAGACTACTGTTTCTGAAATTTGATATATTATATCTCATCTCTACGTAAGGCATACCCATTGCTGCTGTCTAAAATGCACTCTGCCCTCATTGCTTCATTTCAGAATCCTTTCTTCAGAGTTTAGTTCCAGCATTTCTTTACCTTTACAGTACAGCTTTCCCTTTTTGTGCCAGTCAAAAGTGCTCTTTCCTTCTGGATGTCCTATTACTTTGCCTCTATTACTCCCTGCCTTGTATCATGATTACTGATGTGCACATTCATCCAACCCATAGAAGATAAGTGTCTTGAGAACAAGAACTTACTATGTGTATCTTAGTATCCCTAACAGAAGGCATAATATCATGCCCTCATGTGATTATGATATTGGGGGAGGGGGGTGATGTGACTTCTGCCATGTAGGAAACACCTTCAGTTAACTCAGATTGCTAGTCTATGATTTCACTATTAAGTCCTAGGTCCTTCCCAGAAACACAAAAATTGTAAGTTATAAATCATTTTGATAAAGGCTTAGATAGCATGCTTACCACATTTGCATAACACATAGCAGGGAAGGATAGATAACATACTAGATTGCACAATGCAAAGAACATTGAGGAGAATCTGATAAAGTGAAATTTACTAGGAATAAATGTAATTTTAAATTACATTGACTTCGCTGATATGAAAATGGACTTCATAGCAGTTTATCAGAACATGGTGAACTGCAAGCTCAGTATGAGTCAGCGAAAAAGCTAAAGCTAATATGATCTTGGGCTACATTAAGAGAGTCATAGGTTCTAGAATTAAGAGGCAATAATCCTGCAGTACTCTGCCCTGGTTAGACCACAGCTGGAGCGTTCAGCTCTGGATGCCCTGGTTTAGGAAGGACCTTGGTAAGGTTGAAAATGCCCAGGGTATTTGACAAAGAGGTTTGAGCCCATGACATATGAGGATCAGTTGAAGGATCTGAGGATGTTTAGTATTCTTGTGAAAAAGGGATTAGACTTGTTTTCTGCCTCCAGAGGCAGAGCTAGTCATGAGTGGAAGTTATAGACAAACATCGGCTTGTTAGGAAAAGTCTTCTTTTGATTAGACCCCTCTGAAATACCATAGGCTGCTAGTGTTTGGGTCAACTATATCATAATCAAGATTCTTTTTCAAGTGTAAGTAGCAATAGATGGCTCTTGAAGTCCCTTCCAGTGTTAAAATTCTTTTATTATGGTAAATGTCTTCATCAAGGTCCACTCACTGTTAGAAGCAGTATTTGATTCTTTGACCAAGATATTCATTAAATCTGGGTCCTCTGTTGTCTGAATATACTCAAATGATCTAGGATCTCATCAATTTGGAAGTTCTCTCCGAAAAAGCAGATAGGAACTTGGAACTTGTGAATACTACCCATTCTGCCATTTGCCTGTATCCTCCTCTTTGCATGCTTCTGGTATCTTCCTCACAATATTTCTCCTCTTTCTCCAAAGATGCTAATGGAAGAATCCATGCATGTAATAGATACCTAATCAGTATTTATTGAATTATATTAAAATAATTATTAGGACAAAGAGTATCATTTACTATATATGATGTGTTTAAATAACATTATATATTATGTTATATATCATAAATATATTTTATTACATACTATTAGGGGAAAGGAAAAATACACCATCTTTTAGATTGTGTTCCTCTAAGTAACTGCTTCCCTTTAAGAAACAAACATTTTTTTTTAAAAAAGCAGTTTATAGAATTATACTGCAATCTTTACCCTTTTACCAACAAGTGTGACTTGCTGACATCTTGTTATCTTCCACAGTTGCTAACAAAGTGCTTTAGGGTACTTCTGCCCTCTTAAATGAGTCCACACTGGAAGTCTACCTGGAAGCTTTTGGGTGTTAGAGGTGGGAATTTAATCAAATAAACAAAAATGTCTGCCAAAACATTGTGGTATTTGCTGATAAATTATGTAACAATAAAAGAATACTGATAGGCATACATACAGTCACCCTCCATTTTTACAACGGGGCTTGTTAAAGCAGAATTATTGCTACTACAACATGACAGATATTCCCAACAGCTATATTTTTGCTAATCTTCATGTGATGAAGTACTACATTAAGAACACCTATAAACTAATTCAGTTTCCTAGCTACTATTTTTAAAATATCTCACTTAATAGCATACTTCGTTAAAAGCATTTTTCAGTGTAAATTTCTCATTAAATTATGTGTTTAGATATCTTTATATTTATTTAAATGTAATTAAACACCTTTTTCTGATGTAAAGTTTTGATGTAAATAATCTTGTTAATAATGTATTATTAGAATTTTATCTATAGTCTACTTTGAGGGCACTTAACTCTGGGGATTTTTTCAAATATATTACTACAGTATTTCTCGCTCAAAAGAGACTAGAAGTCTGATTTAGTTGAAACGTCACTTACTGTTGTTGTAAAAGCCCTTGATAGTGGTCTCTTATAGTAAATTAAATACTAATGATAGTATATGTGATCCAGTATTTTTATAAGGTCCGTTTTAATCAGGCCTAGCTTAGGGTCTAGTAGAATAAATTTACAAGTGTGCTGACAGTAAATATCTGCTTAACGGTCAGTCAGAATACAAGTTTGCCCTTCAGGCTCGTCTCTCCTGCTCCTACTCTCCTTATTGTTATTATCTCTTTTCTTTCTCTCTTCCACTACTTTCCCCCCCAACTCCTTGAGTGAATTTAGACACACTGATACACCAAAGTATAAATACAGCATTAGTTTGTGAAAAAAAAAACATGCATTTATGGATATCATTTCTCCTTTTCCACCAATATATTACTTTTTTTTAAAAGAGAAATTATGTAATCCTATTGCTAGGAAAGCATTAACTTGATAGGTGGTGAGAACACTATTTCTGATTTGATAAACTCCTTGGTTGTAATCAGTTCCCTAGATAATGAGAATTGTAAAGTGGACTAATAATTATTTAAATACACTAAGATCATCTGTGAAGCTGTTTTGGCCAAAGTAGTTTTTTAATAGTCCTAGTACTGTGTCTAGCCCAGACTAAATATCTAGGATTTGTATTTATTTTCATTCCTGCAGAAAGGAGACAATGTTCTTTTTTGGACTGTAATAACAGAAAAGAATGCCTCAGGTGTCCCACCTATCCAAATCTGGTCTCACAAAAGCCTTCACAGAGAAAAGGCACTACACATATACTATTACCATGGTTTCAGACTGTGTCAGGCAATCCATTAGAACAGTGTCCATCCCTCTGTGCTTCCAGTTGTGAAAATCATAATTATTTGGGAAAGTCCCAAGGGGGAGATATCTAATTTTTGGTTTTCCCCAACACAATAGGAGTAGTAAATAAGTACTCTCTGTGGGTAATTCAAGTCTGTAAACATTGCCAGAATTTATTGTATGAAATACTCAAATGGCAACTCCTTGAGCACTCTCTCAGTTTAGACTGCTGCCTTAGTAATGACAGCCTGTAATAGGGGGGAGGAGGGAGGATAAAGTCTTAGAAAGTTAAAATTAGAAAGAACTTTAGGAAATATTCCATCCAAGGCCCTCATTTTACAGATGAGTACACTGAGGGCCAGAGAAGATAGTCTACAGGTTCCAGGGTCACATATTCACTGGCAGATAGGATCAGTAGTGGAGAAGGAAGGTGATAAATCTGCCATTTTTTCTTCAGAATTGTAGTGAAGGAAATACTTTAAAGTAAACATAGTAATAGCTCAAAATACTGAGATAGCGTAGTAATATTTTAGTAGCTGTTTAAACAACATTAAGGTAGTGATACCCAGTTTCCTTCAAATTAATGCCATTCCTGTACATTGAAAATGAACCAGTATGGCACAGTAGAAAAAGCAGTAACTCTGTAGTAAGATGTAGAATTACGAGTGTGTTTAAAATATTTAGGTAGCATTTCTGTTATTTGAACTGCATACCAACAGGAAGAAGTAAGAAAATTAACTATTTTTGATGAATGCTATACTACGTAGAAAATGCATCCACAGATTTTGGTTTATCTATCAAAATAACAGCACATAATTTTAGATTTTAGAGTATTTTAGGCTAATTATACTTGCTTTATATGCTAATAATAATAGAAAAATATTTTAATAGATGAATGCATTTTAGTAAGCTTTCTCTAAGTTAAGATTAACTAGTAATTGCAGAAATGTTTTTAGTGATTCAATAATTTTTAAAACTACTAAGCACCTAGTATGTGAAGAGAATTGTGCCATTCACTGGGAGAGATATAAAATTTAAATAAAACATTTTCAGTCTTAAGGGATAAGACATAGACACATGGCAATTATAGTACAAAATTACATATGTTCATTAGAGAATTATAAAATGTTACATGAACTCCTGACAAGGTAAGGTTTTTTTACCCAACAGTGGGGCTTACCTTCACGTTGGAGGCATTTGAATTATGCGGGGGGTTGGGGTGAAAATAGTACAAAATTTAAAACGAACTTTTAACTATTGCAATATTTCAAAGTCTAGACCCTATTTACTTTTAAGGTCTAGACTATGCCAGCGAGTTGGGCAGTGGTAAATTTGCATAGCACCAAAAGCATTTTTTTGTCAAAGAAAACAAATTTTGAGAAGCATCAAACATTCTGAGACAGAAGAGCATTTAAATTTAGTATATCTATAAGCTGCAACTTGACTTTTCCTTTTAATCACAACTCTTTTGTCATGTTATTTATTATATATATCTGGAAATAGCATCTTTTCCCTTTGTATTATGAGTTAAGTGATGTTTTAACATGAAGTACAAAAATGATTCCTTCCTAACCTTTTGATTAAGATAAAATTATGAAAATTTCCACACAACATTACTTATTTTTCATCACTAGAAATCAGTATTGATGCCAAACTTATATTCATTCAGCACATACCAGTTAAAACTATTTAATTTCACTCTCTTATATTGTTCACAGCTGTATCTGAAAGCCCTTTCTGGTAAGGCAGGTCAGTATTAAATAGTTCCAGTATTTTTATAATAGAAACGAAGAAACTAAGATATGTCACGTTAAAATGCTTTAACTAAAAATACAAGGGAATTTGATTGAAGACTAGGCATTAGAACATTCCCCTTCCACCCAAGGTCTATTAAACTAAAGGAAGGGGCTAAAAAAAAATCTCAAAATTATTACCCCACATCTCTTAGTCATTTATTTCCATTTGTTAATTGTTAATCAAGAAAAATCTTAAGAGTCCTTGTACTAGGAATGTAAATCTTACATAAAATGTATGTATGTGTATATGTAAGCCTGTAATCAACATGGTCCCTCTTCACACGATGATGAGGAGTATGTGACTACTTCATAGGAAGTGTTTCACTTACAGTCTCTGAGGTCTCGGAGTCGAGACTTGCATCTTAGAATACGCCCTTATTTTTATTCGCCAACCGCTGCTGCCTTCGTGGGTCGGACAGGATCTTTACGGTTTATTTTCTTTCTTACTGAGATCGTTTTCATGAAGATCATAGAACTGGAATATGTTAAGAAGGTCATCTGGTCCAGGTATTCTTATGTATAAAACATCTTGAATCTCTATCAAACAGTCACTTTTCAGCCTCCAAGAGATTGTAGAAAAAAAGATGGTGTCGTTCATTTCTTGGATCATTCATCAGAAGTAACCTTTACTCAATCCAAACAGGGCAAGCTATCCGGAATCAGTTACACGCAGCAATCATCGAGTGATTCAGAAAAATGAAACAGGTTTTTACTTTCTTTGTTACTATTATTTCCCCATGAAAATACGTGAGACATTTATTGTTGGATACAATGACAAAATAAAACCCTTGATTTTTGACCTCTGAGGTTATGTTATGAACATGGCTGGAATGAACAAAAGTTGGTGTTTTCAGTATCATTGTATGTAAGAGGCATTCTGATGACTCAGGTCTGATTTTAGCTGCAAAAAAAATAATGGCAGAGTTGCAGAGGGGAGGAACAGATGTTTAAATTTCAGGATGAGTGGGTAGTTTCAAAGCACAAGAGTAATAGGAGGATGTAAGGCAGTGACTGAGGATCAGCAGGGAGATATTTTGATGAAATCTGTTGTTTAGCAAAGGAATGAATGGAAATGATTTGCATGGGATACAGGTACATGATGTCACTAAATAGTGATTCTTAGAAAGAAATGATATCGCATAGAAGAGTACGGAAATCTGACAAAAAATAAGCTGGAAGCAATACACACACACACACACACACACACACACACACACACATACTACGTATCTATATTCAGGTTATATGAAGAGACATTATGTATCTATGTGCATGTGTACACACACCCATATTTTCTGCGATGATTATGTCCTCTTTAGAAAGTGTTCTATGCCTATGTTTTCCATTATGAATTATAAGTCATTCTTATCTATGGCAGCTACTGCTTGGGTAAAGCCTTCTGTTAATGATTTTCAAATTAGTTCATGATATTGAATGATGCTTCAGTAAATGCTACTGTCTCACTACGTCACACTATCACATTTGTGAGAAAGTCTTTGATCAGAAGTGGAATTTGACTTTTTCTGCAAAAGCCTATCTTGACCAAAATGATCATATAATATTGTTTGAACTTTTTACCCTAAATTTTACATCTATTAATATCACAGTGATTTCTGCATACTTTTAATAATCCTTTTCTTTAATGTTGATTTCTCTTCTTCACAGGAAACAAATTAAAATTGGTCTGTGAGCAGCACCATGTGTATTGGTTACATTTAGTTAATAAAAGAGAAGATAATGGAAAGCTTGGAAGGGAAAAGTCAAAGCACTACTGTTCTGAATTCTATGTTTTTCATGCTAAGTATAGTCCATATACCCCACTTTTGAGTACCTTTATTACCAGCCTTCCCACCTGCAAGCAGTTTCCCCCTCGAGTCAGTTCCAAATGCCATTATAATTGTCATTTTCTGTACTTGTCCTTAGGACTATATTACTTTCTTCTTGAAAATTTTACATATTTTCCAACCATGGATTCACATTTCTCTTAGTGACCTTCAAGACCTTTCATCACTTCACTGCCTTCTTTTATTGTGTTTTTTATAGCTCTTATTCTATAATGGCTACCTATTACTATGTCCAGTCTGATTTCCTGCCTAGTACACAAGACCATCAAGTGATGTCCTCTTTCTCACCTCCCTTTGCTAATTTCTCAAATTTCCACTCCTCATTTACCAAGTAATATGTTGGCAAGAAATGCAGCCATTGTGCAACGGCCAAATCACGCCAGTGAAAGTTCAGGTGCTTTTAATGAACTATGATGATTTCTCCAACTAAACCTTACTCAAATAGATAAGAATAGGTGGATTGAATGACTTAACTATCACATTAGACATTGAAAACTTAAATTTTCATGCTGCCACTGATAGCTTTTTTTTAGTTTTGAGCATAGCATTTATCTTTTGTGCTTCAATCCTTATATCTCAGGGGGAAAATATGTTACAACCTATGTATGAATATTTGTTCAATCACCAATACCTTTCTGGCAATTTTTTTTAACCAATTTTGCTCCAAAAAGAATATTAAACTTAAAATAAAAGACCGATCTTTGTGACTCAGCTCTTCTGCTTATTCTCCTCATATGTAAAAGGGGGATACTGGTTATACCATATACCTTATAAGGTCTGTGGGATGATAGTACTTTTGTACAATAGGAAGACATTTATAAATTTGAGAAATTTAATGATATGTAGAATAAGGAGCCCATAGTGAAAACACTCCCTCTACCAGGACAGATTAGTAACTAATATGTAATTTATTGTCTTGGAGAGTAGCCTGAGGCACTGAAAGGGTAAGGCTAACATAGCCAGAATGTGACAGAGGTGGCACTTGAAATCAGGTCTTCCTGATGCCCTGGCCTACTACTTACCACTTTGTCATTCTGCCTCTTCAAAAAAAAAAATGGTGGTGATGGTATTGGTGATTTTCATAGGTATAGGGAATTCCAAGTTTAGAAATTCCCTGTACTGATGCAGATCACATTTTATTTAACTTACAGAGTTGCCTATAACACTGAGAGGGTTAAATAACTTTTTCTCATTGTCACACTCAGCATTTGCTAGAGTGGTGCTTTTGCCTGTGAGTTTCTGACTCTGGGGCTAGGTCTCTATTCACTGATATACTGCATCTCATCAGCATCATTTTCATTAACTATTAATATCTATACCTAGATTCCTGAGAGAGATCTAGAGAACTGGATATTCTCTAAATGTTTGGGAAATACTACCCTTTGGTAATTAGCCAGTGATGAGTGATGAAGGTGGCAGGAATGGTGGATCCCTTCTCCATGAGGGTTGCTACTCTGGCTGCAAAGTCCAAGATGGAAAGCAGGGATAGTAGTCTAGAGTGCACTGCTATTCTTGGACTTTTGAGTTTTCTTCATCAACATTTGAGAATTCTTGGTGGTCCAGAGCTCAGAGGTGGGGAACCTGTGGACTCAAGGCTACATGTGGCCCTCTAGGTCCTCAGCTGTGGCTCTTTGACTGAATCCAAACTTTATAGAACAAATCCCCTTAATGAAAGGATTTATTTTGTAAAACTTGGATTTAATCAAAAGATTGTGCCCAAGGACCTTGAAAGCCAAATGTGGCCTTGAGGCCGCAGGGTCTCCACCCCTGGTTTAACCCTACTGGTGCGTGCTATGTCCTCTTTCCATCAGGGAGCCTTGTTGCTTCAGTTATTCTGCATTGCCTCTCCCATGGAGGTAGTTAGTATTATTGTTCATAGTGGAGATGATAGCACCCCCTTTCCATAAGGGTCATTCCCCTCCATGATGGGTACAAGATCTTGATTGAAAGCAGCGCTAATAGTCTGAGTAAGATATTGATGTCATTGCTTGAAACAGGGAAAAAATGGATTTTAAGGGCCTTGGTTTAATGTAGAATTCTATCATGCATCTGATAGTTCATGTCAGTGATGATTTTATATTATCTTTGGCCATATCCAAAGTAATTATTCCAGTTCCATTTTATATTTTCTTCTTGCATGAGTCAAGTTTAAGCCTGAGTCTGTTAAACTCATTTTTCAAAGAATAATTTTCTCCCGGGAAACAAGACCAAACAGATTGATACTGGTGTGGTCTACGCAAACTTTTGTTAAGAGAAAGAGACTAGTTAGTGGAGAATTACATCCAGTTGTCCATTGAAGGTGATAAACATCTATTGTTATTGCATTTGCAGATCCTTTAGGAGGTGATTTAACTTGGAAATTATAATTATTTACATAGCATAAAGGGCTTTAAAAATAAATGGTAATAATTACATTGATGGAAACTTCCAATGTCATAACCTTATAAAAACTTACTTCAGTAAGGTACTATTTTCACTAAATATTTCCTTCTTTTATTTTTACAAAATAATATGCAAGCAAATTGGAATTGTAAATGCCCAAAGATCCTTACTACTTGATCTAAGATTCATTAAATACCCTATAGAAATGGTATTTTTTTATTATAATTAGCAGTTACCATAATGGAACTTACTTTATCAAGAGTTTATTTTTAATTTTAATTAAAATGCTTTAATCTTAAACCTCCCATTTTGGTCTCAGCTCAAGAAGGCTGACAATTTCTATTATGAATTCCTTTTATCATGAAATCAGAATTTGAATTCTTTAATTATACTGGGAAGCTAAATTCTCATAATTAAATTATACTGTATAATTAACTAGAATTGGTTAAAGAAAATAATGCACTTATAGAGGGTATGACTTTAAATGTTGAAGACTAATTGACTTTGTGGAAACCAGAATTACATTATAGTTATGTCTTTTATGTGACATATATATTGTTGTTATTCAGTTGTTTCCAACTCTTTGTGACTCCATTTAGGGTTTTCTTGATAAAGATACGGGAGTGGTTTGCCATTTCCTTCTTCATCTCACTTGACAGATGAGGAAACTGAGACATACAGGGTTAAGTGACTTGCCCAGGGTTACACAGTTAGTAAGTGTCTGAGGTCAAATTTGAACTCATCTTCCTGACTTAAGGCTTGTCACACTACCCACTGTGCCACATAGCTGCCCATTACATTATATACCATATTCACTAGACAAATAGATGATTTAGTGAACAGAGTGCTGGACCTGGAGCCAGGAGGATAAATACTTACTAGCTCTGTCACCCTGAGCAACTCACTTCACCTTTCTCTATCTGTTTCAATTGCCTCATCCCAAGTTTGTTCTGAAGATAAAATGAAATAATATTTGTTAAGTGCTTTGCAAATCTTGAAATGTCATATAAATGCCAGCTATTATTATTGCTAAGATAAAAATATTTCTCCTTTTAAAAAAAAATCAGTGTTTTCCTGTTGTTTTTTAAATTAGCAATAACTGCAATCTGAAATTTTTCTTCTTGGTTATCAGTAAGCCAGACTTCATAGAACAAATGTAATGGTTCTGCAAAGCATTATTTATTTTTAAATATCTTCTTGCATACGTGCTTTGTTTGTTCTAAAAATCATGCTGTCATACTACAGCTTCTGGATGAGCATTTTAAGAAATATTTGTCATAGTTTTAATTTAAGTTGAAAGTTTCCAGGAGAACTATAAATATTGCCTATTATCGCAGGACTGTAAGATTTGAAAGCTGGATGGGCCATAAAGAGATGATCTAGTCCTTTTTAGAAGGGAATAAATCAAGGTCCAGAGAAGTGAAGTGACTTGTTCTAAGTAGCAGCAAAATAACACTTTAATTTTCTACTTAAGAGAAAACACTTAGAGTAGATAGACCTGGTACTAAAAACATCTGTAAAGACAAGATAGTTTAATGTATCCTTTTCACTAGTTACAAGCCCAGCATAGACATTTGAATGTGCACTCTGTCTGTTGAAATTTTCATGTCTTAATGAACTACTGAGTCTTCAAGGATTTTTCTGACAAAAACTTTATGATTGCAATTTTGTACAAAACTTCTCTATCTAGGAGTCAGAATCTCCCTACCCATCCCCTATCTTAATGAAGTAGAGCAGTAAATTTGTCATAGCAAATACATCTATTGACTTGTAGATTATGTTTCCAAAATAAAAAAGAGATTAATGGATTTCTCAGTTAATGGTAGACTAATGGGGAAAGATTTCAGAAATTTCATGGTAATGGATCTTTGCCATAGCTTTTAATCTCAGCAAACACGAGGCTTGCATGTGATAAAGCATGAATTAATTTTCCAGCTTTTGAAAAAATTGGATCCTAAAACCACCACATACATATGACAATCACTTCAAAAAGTAATTAGCTTGCTATAAATATGAAGAGATTTCCTGTGAGAAAATTGCTCATGCTACATTACCAATAGAAAAATTTGGCAGACTAACAGATTAAAAACATGTCATGTCCAAGAATCATGAAACTCTTCGATTTATTTAGCTCTTTGTAGTTCCTGTGCTTAAAATATAAAATTTCACTTGGATCTGACTCTGAATAAAGTGGTAGATTTTTGTGCGAGGTATTATGCTCATCTTGATATATATATATATATATATATATATATATATATATATATATATATATATATATATACACACACACACACACACACACACATATATATGCACACATATACATATATATGCATATATACATATACATATGCACATATATACATATATGATTGGTGAGTTTTTTACAATTAATGCAGTTTTGCTTTTTGTTTTGTAACAGTTAATAAAATTTTGCTTTTCATTTTTTACAATGAATGCATTTTTTCTTTCACTTTTTTTTATTCTTTATGTCTATTAAATTTAGTTTAAAATTCCTTTATAAGCAACTCTATTATGATAGATCAGGAATTATTTAACCAGTTAGTTGAGAAGCATGTTTTCCTTGTAGAGGTCAAAGAACTGGCAGAAACTTGGTCATGTCCAGTCAATGAAGATTTAAGTGTTTAGTGTAGAAAATTTATTAATTGCTTACTTAGTATGTATTAAGCAGTGTATATACAAAGAAAGATAAAACAGACCCTGCCCTTAAGGAGTTTATTATCTAATGAGGGAAACTAATGATAATCTCATCCTCCTACTTGCCACACTGGAGTCATTCAGTGCCTTGTAAATTATTTCATATAGTACCCTAGAAATCATGTCTTTATGCTTTTCAGATGTGTTCTTTTTTCTTCTTTCATATGGAAAATATAGAAGGTTAAATTTACCATAAGTACCTCAAACCACTAAGTTTAAATCATCTTTCCATATATGTATTAGAGAAGTATCTGCCTTTACTCACTGTACCTTGCTATTCCTCTCCTATATAATTTATGTGACTTGGTTTAAGAGTTTAAAGAGATTATAATCCTCAATAACACTAGATTTAAAGCCAAATCTCATTTCAACTTTATTACCTGAAGGGTAGTATTGAATAGCTACATTCTCCTAATTGAGACTGATTGAAGATAGAATGAATGTAACAAAACCATTGATGTCTCCCAGGCATTGTAGTATTTGCCTTTATGGTACTGAGTGAAAATACTAGAGTTCAGCAGAGTAACACAGAAGTATGTGCTGTACAAAAAGTGGTCAGCCAGTGAATAAGTTGGCAAGCATTTATTAAGTGCTGTGGTGGGATGCAGATGTAAAAGTGAAACAATCCCTTGCTATCAGGGAGCTTGCGTTTTTACTGGTTGGGGGTAGGAGTTTGAAGGAAGTGTAAAGTGTTCACATATAAATAAATATAGAACATATTTAAAAGAAATAGTCTGTGATTGAGGTTGATACTAATAGCAAGAAAGGGACAGGATGTAAAGGAAGGCTTTGAAGGTGAGGTGACAGTTGAACAGAGCCTTGAAGGGACCAAAGAATTCTAAGAGGCATTGTTATCAGTTGAGGAGGAAGAAGAATGTTCCAGAAAATGAATGCTGGAAAGGAGTTGGTGGGGAATGCCCATGCAAAAGCATGGAGGTAGGAGATAGAATGTCATGTATGTGTATTGGCATATAGGCCAATTTTTCCTGGACCATAGGATCCATGAAAGGTAATAATATGTAAACAGCCTAGAAAGCTAGATTGGAACTGGATTATGAAGTACTTTTAAAGCCAGAGAAGTTTGTATTTTATGATAAGTAAGGGAGACACTGAAAAATTGGATGTATACTTTAGGTGGAGACATAACTAAGTGCAAGAAGACCCATTTAGAGGCTATTGTAATACTCTTGGAAAGTATGGATAAACTTGTTAGACTATTTCCTTTCTTTGCTAATTTTAAGAACCAAGATTGCAAGAAGTTGCGCTGAAACAAACAGTAGATGTGCATATATGTGAATTTAAACTGAATTAGAAACATGTGTGTATGTGTTTACATGTATTACATTTCTATTCAGTTCAGTTCAAAATTCATTTATTATGAAGTACCTGTTGCATGTTAGGGACATTGATAGACCTAGGGAGATAGAGAATTTGCATAGCACACTATCACAGCATGTACTGCCTTGGATATATTCTATTAGAGATACAGAGCATACCTTTACTGTCCTTTTTCTAAAGTATTTTATGAAAATAGAATGATCATTTTCTCCTAAGTTATCAATT
This sequence comes from Potorous gilbertii, assembly GCA_028658325.1. Lineage (NCBI taxonomy): Eukaryota > Metazoa > Chordata > Mammalia > Diprotodontia > Potoroidae > Potorous > Potorous gilbertii. Next base: position 366,728,243 of record CM053770.1, on the reverse strand, counting down.
TGTTTACCATTTGAAATTTAAACCTGCATTTTAGCGCCTTATGTCATAATTATGGTGCCATGACAGGGACCTGTGTCAAAATCAGAATTAGGATAAACATCAGAAAGTATACATTTTTTTTAAATAAACCTGTATAAGTAAACACTGAGAAACATAATATCCAAGATTTTCCTTAACTTTTTTATAAGCCAGGTATTTTTTAGTTTCTCGTGTGAAGACAACTTCACATAGTAGAAAAGCCTGAGATGTTGCTCAATTGCTGCCACTAACTGTAACCTTAGGAAAGGTACTTAACATCTCTTGGTCTTAGTTTCCTTTTCTGTAAAAAGAGTAAATGAACAACTAGTCAAGAAGATGGTATATGAGAATGTATACAATCTTGGGAAAAGCATGTAACCTCTCTGAGACTCAGATTCTTTATCTGTAAAAATACAAAACAAAACAGGAAGTGAATTTCTAATTAAGGAAGTAGTATCTGAGAATGGAAGTTAAATTTCTGGAATATGGTTTATGAAAGCCTGCTGCCTATGGGTGAAGTGCACCTCCCAAAGACTTTTATTTGCCTTGCAAATCTAATCAGAAGAATTCTAAATGGAAATGATAGAGGGAGGAAACTAGATGCTCTACAAAGTAGATACTGTGTAAAAAGAATAACATTTGAAATCTTCAGAAGTCCATTAGGAACAAAATCTAAGAAAAGAGCTAGTAATCACATCCATGCCCTGAGAAGTCTATAGACATTCACAAATTATTGATAACAAACCAGATGAACTGGAGACTTTAATGCAAGGAGGTAAATTTGATTTCATAAGTATCACTGAGACTTAGGAGGATAAGAACCATGACTGGAATATGACTCTGAAAGGGATACTTTATTTTTAAGACGGTGAATGATTAGGTGAGGAGGAGGAAGGATTAAGGGAGTAGTATATTTAATGAAAGCAAAAATCAGCATTATAGAGAACATTTGGGTAAAAATCAGTGTAGGCAGAAACACAAGTAATATGGTCATTGGAATACCTGGTTCCAAATACTGTGTCTGATGCTTACTCCATGTATGACTTGAGACAAATCACTTAACCTCCTTGGATTTTAGTTACTCATGAGTAAATTCATAAAATGAAGGAGTTGGACTCTGAAATCCTTCCAGCTTGAGATTTATGATTCTCTAGAGATAGACTAGGTTTCTGTGATTTCAGTGGCATGGGGAACTCCTATTAGTCAGTCATTAAACATTTAATAAGTGCCTGCTATGTTCCAGACGCTATGCTAAGTGCTGGGGATATGAAGAAAGGTAAGTCCTTGCTCTCAAGGAATTCCCAATCTGATCTAATGAGGGAGACAACATGCAAACAACTATGTACAAACAAGTTATATACAGAATAAATGGAAAATAATACAGAGAATAATCAGGAAAAGTTTAGTATAGAGAGTGTAATTTTAGTTGAGACTTGAAGCCAAATTGAGAAGGGGAAGCATTCCAGACTTGGAGGATGGACAGAGAAAATGCCTAAATCTGAGAGTTGCTAGAGTGTTGTGTTCAAGAAATAGTCAGAAGATCAGTATATTGCAAGGTGTGTGATGGTCGTATAAGAAGAAAGGAAAGGTACAGAAGGGCTCTGAATGCTAAACCCAAGATTTTATATTTGATACTAGATATAATAGGAGTCACAGGAGTTTATTGAGTAGGGTGGGGATGACATGATCAGAACTCTCTTTAGAAACATCACTTTTGCAGCTGACTGAAGGGTGGACTGGAATGAAGAGATGCTTGTGACAAAGAGATCTACCAGCAGATTATTGCAGTATTGTAGATATGAAGCGATGAGGCCCTCCATCAAGGTAGTGGTAGTGTCAGAGGAGTGAAGGGAGCATATAGCAGAGACGTTATGCAGGTAAAATTGACAGACCTGGGCAACAAATCAGATATAGGAAGTGAGAGAGTGAGGAGTAGAAGGTGGCACTTGGACTGTAAGCTTGGGTGAGGGGGGGGGGCGGGGAATAGTGGTTCCCTGGATAGTAGTAAGGAAGTGTGGAAGGGGAAGGGATTGGGGGGAAGTTAATGAGTTCAGTTTTGGAAATGTGGAGTTTAAGCCTTATAAAATATCCAGTAAAAGAGTTGTCTGTTAAGCAATTGGGGATGTAAGACTGGACGTTGTTAACTGAAAGATTAGGGCTAGATAAACACATTTTTAGAATCGGCATCAAAGTTGGGATACCATGGTTAGACGGTGTGACTTGGATGAAGATCTAATAAAGGATACTGAGGAATAGTCAGATAGGAAAGAGAACCAGGAGAGAGAAGCTAGAGAGAAGAGAAAATCAAGAAGAGGCTGGAGAGGTCAAGAAGGATGTTGATTGAGAAAAAAAGCATTAGACATCTCAATTAAGAGAGTTATTAACTTTGGAGAAGATAATTTTGGCTGAACCATGAGATTAGAAATCAGTCTACATAAAATTAAGAAGAGTGGCATCTGTTATGGACTGCCTTCTCAAGGAGATTATTCACAAAAAAGGTATGAGACATATGGAAAATAGCTAGAAGGAATGGATGAATAAAATGAGAATTTGGGAGAATAGGGAGACATGGGCTGTTTGTATGCAGGAAGAAAGCAGTAGATGGATAGATTTAAGGTAAGTGAGACAGTGGGGATGTAAGAGGGGATAACCTGCTGGAGAAGATAAAAATGTAATGGGATCACTTGTACATTTAAATATATTTGCAACATATAAAAAATTTGCAAGAAGGACCTTCTATTTAGAGAGGAAAAGGTGAAGGAAGAGAGAACAGCATAAGGCATCTGGGTGATGTGAGAGGGAGGAGGGAAAAAGAGGGAGATTTCAGCAAATGACCTCAATTTTTTTCAGTAGAATATCAAGGTTCTCACTTGGGCAAGGGAGTGATAAAGGGTGGAGGGATGAGCCATAGGAAATAATTATTGGTTGTATGCCTTTATCTTTTATGTTTTGGAATATTGCATTCCATACTGTCTGATCTTTAATAATGATAGTTGCTAAATCTTGTGTGATCCTGTGGTGCCTCAGTACTTGAATCATTTCTTTCTGATTGCTTCCAGTGTGTTTTCTTTACTCCAGAAGTTCATTTTGTTTGTTTTGTTATGTTATGATGAGCCTGAGAGTTTTCATGGGGGGGAGGGTCTTTCAGGAAGTAATTAATGGATTCTTTCTAATTTTCATTTTGCCCTCTTCTAAAATATCTGACCAATTTTCTTTCACAATTTCTTGAAATAGGATATTGAAGCTCCTTTTTGATCATAGCTTTCAAGTAGTATATGATGATTTTGAAATTATTTGATTTTTTTTCAGTCATTTGTTATTAATATTGAAGCTACCTAATAATTTCTATTTTACAAATATTTTGTAATATTTTAATATTTTTAATATTTCTTGTCTCCTGAAATCATTAACTTCTGTTTTGTCTATTCTACTTTTCAGCAAGTCTATTATTCGGATAACTGTTATATCTCTTGTTCTAAACTCTTAAATCATTTCCTAAGTCTCTCCTCCACAACTGTTTTTTCGATGAGAGCTATGGAGGAGAGGATAGGAACAATTCTTTCCTCCACCCTTCTAATTTTGTTTATAATATTTTAGTTCTTTTAGTGACTCTTGCATTACTTTTTCAAGAAATTCTAAATAATTTTGTGGATAGGCTATATTTTCCATTAAGGCTTTACTTATAGATATTTTTGAGTTCTTCTCTTCTGGGTGTGTCTTGAGTCTCTCTGGCATCAGTATCTTTTTTGTTTGTCTATTCATTCTTCGAGATCAAAGCAAACATTCTGAGGCCCTGCGTCTTGCCTGAAAGTTGAGTCTCAGATCCCCACCCCCAAGAATTGAGATCCGAGTTTGCTAGGGCCCTGCCACTTACCTGGTGGTTTTCCTTCAGGGATCATGTTAGGAGCAGCCAGACTGACGTTCCTTTCCTCACCTTTGAGGCCAAGTCCAGTTACCCTCCTTGTCTGGGGGTCATAACATACTGAGTTCTACAGGTGCTGAGCTGTACTTCTTCCAGACTGTTCTATTTGTCTTGTCTTCTCCACACAGTATTGTCTTTTTAATTTGTTGAGATTCCCAACATCTCTTTTCCCTTTCCCTCATGCCTTATGTAAAGGAAGGAGAGAGGGAGAGAGGCAACGGTATGGGAGCATGAGAGAGGGAACACAAGCAGTTTAAAAAAAAATAAGTAGCACTTCAGCAAAGTTCTCTAGTATATTGCATGTTCCACATTCGTCACCCATGGAGGTGCATTTTCATAGCTATTGTTTGAGCCCAACTTTGGTCGTTATAATTGCATGGTATTTCGTTTTTATTATTGTTGTTTATCTGCCCACTTACATTATGGTCATCATTGTGTATATTGTTTTCCTGGTTCTGCTTTACTGCAACTTGCATCTATTCTTTTGTTTCCCATGTCACCAAATATCTTACAGTACTATATTAATTCTTATAGCATCGTGTATTCTCTTATATTCCTATATCATAATTTGTTTAGCCATTCCTCAGTTAATAAATATTTTTGGTCCTTTGCTATGACATAAAGTACTGCTATAAATATTTGGTGCATGTTGAACATTTCTGTCTTTGACCTTCTTGGTATTTATGGCTAATGGTGAGATTTGTATATAGACATTTTAGTTACTTTCTTAGCAAATTCCACATTGTTTTCCAGAATTGGGTCAATTAAATCAATAAATAAACATTTCCTAAGTGCTGTGTGGCAAGCTCTTGCTAAGTGCTGAGGATACAAAAAGAAGCAAAAGACAAGCCCTGTTCTCAAAGACCTCACAGTCTGATGGGTGAGACAATAAACAAATAAGCTATTTCCAGGATAAATAGGAAATAAGGGAGGTACTAGAATTAAGGGGGATTGAGAAAGCCTTCTTGTACATGAAATTTTAGTAACAATGTGTTAACCTTGCAATTCACAACTCCTCCAACATTCACTAGTCCCATCTTTTGTCATTTTTGCCACTTTTCTGTGTGTGAGATAATATGACTTGTTACCCTGCTGGCTGCCCTTCCCCCTCAAAGAGCTAGTTTTTTATTTGTTAATATTCCTCAAAAATGAATATTTTTTGTGGTTATCTAGAAATTAGCTCTTCCACATAACTATTCCATATAACTGAAGCTTATTCTTTTAAGCACACTTTAACAAAAAATAATTTTAAATATGTTTTGAGTTTTAAAACCTTAAATATATCATATACTCTCCTGCCATCTTAGACAGATAGTTCGGAACATAAATTATTTTTTCCTTGGCAACCTAACGTCATCCAGTACATTGTTAAGATTGTTGTATACTTCCAGTTCTCTCAGTCCAGGGTATTGGAAAGGGTACTGAATCAGGAATCAAAGTACCTGGATTCAAATCCAAGCTCTGCTACCTACTACCCATATGACCTTGGGCAGTTGACTTAACTTCTATGGGCTTTATTTTCTTTATTTGTAAAGTGAGGGGATTGGATTAAGAGATCCTTTAAAATCCATTCTAATCCTAAATCTGCGATCCTTAATACACTGAGCCGTTTAGGATTGTTTGTACACATACTGAACTTTCTTACATTGCGATTCCTTTCTAGTTCTTATTTCTGCCTTTTCTGCGCCCTTCCTTACTGTTCATGTCACCTCTTCTTACAGCTAGAAGTGTCGCTCCTTTTAGTCTCTTCCTGTCTCATACCATACTATTTCTGATTTTTTCCAAAAAAAAAAAAAATAACAACACATAACATATCATAAAAGTATGTAGGCTCTCAAGAGGGTCTGAGAGAGCTTTGTGACATCAGTTTGAGCCTTTCTTTTTCCAGATGGTTAAAATTGTCAAATGTTTGAGTTCCAGATAAGTATGGCATTTACTCTGTTAATCAGTCTATAATTCTGAATGAGCAGAGAGATCTGGAAAGTTATGTTTCTTTTTTTAAAAAGTGAGACGAATTACCTAACCCTTGCACCACAACCTAATCCTCTGTGCATTGTTCCACACCCTTGAGAGTCCACTTGCTCCATCAATGGGACACTTTCCTATTTCTTGTTCCATAGCCATGTGAATCTCCCTGGTAAAGGCCTATGCACTATTATACTAATGTATTATATAAATGAGTAATGGAATTTATTATTTTAAGTCCATGGCTGTCTACCATCATTTTTCTGTCTCCACAATGATTATTGCTTTTTCCATTTTCTCTTATCTATTAAATATTTATCAGAGCTTCATCTTTTATATTTATTTGTATTTTTTGAAGTTGAATCTGATTTTATTTCCTGCACATATTATGTTGCAGATGGATTCAGTACAGGGTCCTATGATATATTTCTTCTTGTTAGCTGCTATTTTGAGGACCTCTCAGATTTGAATTGGAATGCATTAGCGTACTAATTTCTTTTGTAGTATCTGTGAAGTCATTAATAGGAAACTAAATTTTAAGAATGTTGAGCTCTTTGTGTACACAGGGCAGATACTAAGTACTATAAAATTTATCATCATATGTGGCCTGTCAGCCCTTTGGACTCTTTGTAGGTATTCTTATCAAAAGCACTTTTTTTAATTTTATGAGTTAGATTTCTTTTTTAATTAATTTTTTTATACACTATGCTCACATTGCAGTAATCCTATCCTTCCTATATAATGCCTTGTAACAAAGAAAAATAATTCATCAAAACCAAGGAACATAGTGACCTTGTCTGAGCATCTGTAGTCTACAGTTTGAATATATATCATAGTACTGTAGTGTTTCTGTATTCTCTACTTTTCATCATTTTATTCAGAATTTCTTGCTCACTTTTATATAGGTGGTTCAGTGGTTAGAATAGTCTCCTAGAATCAGGAAAACCTGAGTTCAAATCCAGGCTTAGACAAATTAGCTTTATGACCCTGGGCAAGTCATTTAACCCCTTTGTCTGCCTTAGTTTACTCTATTGCAAAATGTGAATAATAATAGCACCTATTTCCCAGGATTGTTGTAAGGATAAAATGTGTTAATATTTGTAAAGTGCATAGTATAGTCACTGATTCATAATGAATTCTTAATAAATGCTTGTTCTCCCTAACCCTCTCTCAGAATATATGTTTGTTTGAGGGAAAGGACTATCGTATTTGATTGCATGTGTATCCCCACTACTTAGCACAGCACCTGTCACATAGTACTTAATAATGCTTTTTAAAATTCATTTTTTTTTCATTTCTACAAGTTGCTCATGCCCATATAGCATGATACTATTCCATTACGCAAGGGGTCCCAAATATCTTAATGCATGTTTAAGTGTGATTGCTTAAATGTCTAAGCAATTCATGGAGCACAATTTGTTCAGCTTTTCACCGGTTGATGGATTCCCACTTTGTTTCCAATTTACTGCTGTTTCAAAAATGGTATTAGGAATATTTTTATGTATATGGGAATTTTCTTTCATTGACCTCCTTGATCAAGTGGTATAAACAATTTAACAACTTTCTTATGAGCTAAATTCTTGAGGAACATACTGATATTGCAATGTTGCTTCATCTGTACATTTGGCTAGAAAATTAAAGAACATTCTTTAAATTTCTTATTTCAGATAATATATGAGAAATTTGATAGAAAGATAAGCACTAAGATAGTGCTTAGAGGATGACATCCTAGAGAGTAATCTAAATTTGTAATACACTACCCCTCCCCACATCTACTTTCCCTATTCAAAAGAAGAATGGTTTTAAGTTACCCATGGAAATATGAAGGTTTAATGTTTGTAAAGACTTGAATTCAGACCAGTGGGGCTATTTGAAAGCATTTTTCATTAAAATTTTCATATTTACAATGTATATTACCTAGTGCTCATTCCCATAATTGGATAGCTGATACAAAAAAGAATCATATTCATTTTTTTCCTTCTATGAGCAGTGTTGATAAATGTTTGGTAGATGAGTCTTTCATACTCTTATCAGGTAATTCTTGGTTGGTATTGAACGTGGTGAGGGCAGCTAGGTGACACAGTGAATAAAGCAATGACCCTGGAGAGTTCAAATCCATCCTCAGACACTTGACACTTTATAGCTGTGTGACCCTGGGCAAGTCACTTAATCACAGTTGCCTTGCAAAAAAAAAAAATGTAATGAATATGGTGCATTAGATTGTCTTAATTAATTTTCCCTTGTTTGCCATCTGCTGGAGATGTGTTGGGTTTGGGGATTTTTTTTTTTTTGAAGGACAAGGAAAGAATAACTCATCCACATATTATACTGCCTGATTTAGAATATAAATTCCCCAGAGTCCTTTTCTGCTTAGTTTTAATAGCATACCAAATATATGCAAACACTTAATAATCTTATGCCAAACCTCTGTGAAGCAAACTGGGGGAGATTTTGATTACAGACCCTGCTTTGCCCTTACAGACTTTTTATCTTATTCCTCACAGTTCATGCTTCAGGTCTTTTCTTCTTAGCCTTAATAGAAACTCTGATCCCTTCCACTACCCCATATACAGAAGGCGGTTTTTCCTCCTACTTCTTTGAAATGATTGAACCCATCACTTAGGTACACGTGGAACTTGTCTTTCATTCCTTGAAACTCAGCATCATCATGTACTCTCCCTTCCCTACTCTCCCTTCCCAGTAACCTCAGAAAACTAATTCCTCAATTTTTTTCATTTGTAAATTTGGGATCATAGTGTTTGTAACCTGTCTAGAGGGAATTTTGTGAGAAACAGATATAATCACGTAGGCACCATACTGTGTAAGCCTCAGAGCATTTTATAAATGTCAGTTACTTTTACAAGTTAATTACACACTTGATCCCACTCCGTCCTTCCTTGCCTTCAGATGTCATTGCATGTCCCTTATACATCTTCAATTCAACAAACAATCTTAGTATCAGTATTTAATCAATGATAACACTATGCTATTGGCTGATATTAGTAAGTAAGTTCTCGTTTCTTTATCTCGATCATGAGTCTCTCCACTTGAGCTACCTCCAGTTTTGATGCTTCAGACAATGGTGTTATTTAATTCATAGCCATGTAGAATCCCCAGAAGCTGTCAGTACACTAACGAATCTGCAATTTCATCCATGTGGATTTTTCCCTTTATTGATCACTTGACCTAGAGTCTGGAAGACCTGAATTCAAATCTGCCCATAGATACTTCTTATCTTTGTGACTGTGACAAATCACTTAGACCCTATTTGCCTCAGTTTCCTTACCAGTAAAGTGGGGAAAATAATAGCACAATGTCATTATGAATATCAAATGAGATATTTATTCTCCTCCCTACTCCCCTAGGTTCTCAAGTTGTGTAATTCTAATATTTTTTTGTTAGAGTAATTGGTCTTTAAAAGGTAACTTTTTTGCCACAGAGCACTAAAAAGACTTTGTAATTTCCTAAATGCATTTTAGTTAGCCCATTTTCCTCCCTCTAGTTAGTTCTGGATCCAACTCGTTGTCCATCTGCACTGTGATTCAGTTTCTGCTGATTAAGTAGCTACTTCTGATTTCATTGTCTTCATCACTTCGAGGGGAGATAGTGGCAGTGGTTCAGCTTACCTGGTATATGTCATTTTGTGTCTTCACCTCAGGGAGCCTTGTTTCTTCAGCTGCTTAAATCAAAGTCTGTGGATCCATAGTTCCTGATGTCTTCTTGGTCATTTTGGGGGGTGGGTAGTCTATCTTTTTGTCATTTTTTTTAATGTCTTTGTTCTTTGATACCTGACTTTCTAGCACTAAATAGTGTACTATATTGTACAAGTCCAATTGTGACACTTCTAGCACTAATAGTGTACTATATTGTACAAGTCCAATTGCTCTTTGTGATTTCATCTAAGTATTATTTTACCTCTTCCTATAGAACTTCAGGATCTAACGTACATGTTAGTTCCAAATATAAACTGCACTTTTGACACTGGTAATAATAGTTTGTTCTAGGAACTCTTCTATAGATATTTGGGTTTTTTTTTTAGTTTGTTTGTTTTTGGTATCTGTTGTCCTTCAAATTTCATCTATTATTACTCTTTGGGCAACAGGACTAGTTTGTTCTCATGCCAAACCTTCTGTAGAGTTGCTTTCACTTAAATAGATTTCTGATGGGGGCGGGGAGAAGAAAGGGGCAATAGTACTAAAAAATTTTTATTATTTTCTTCAGTATCTTCAGATGAAATTACTTTCTTAAGCACATTACTTCAGGTTGCCTTATCTCTCTACTTGGCTTGGAGATTACATGTTGGTGGAAATGCTTTCTTAGCTTTTTGGCCATTATGGGAACTTTTTTTAAAAAATAAGTTGAAATCTTCTAGGAAATAGTGACAAGTCAGAATCAATATTACTACTTTTATCCATTTCCCATTTTTCAGGGTCAATACATTAGATTACTAACAAATTAATATTTATAGACAATCTTATGTAATTTTAGCACCATCTGCTACTTTTTTCAGCCATTTTACCAGTCTTCCCACAGAAGTAAAAGATGGGACACATGGGGCTGAGGACCATTTTGTATTTTTCTTAGTTGTATAGCTTATTGTGGCTAAAAATATCGTCACCTAGTTAGTCCAATCTCCTGGTATTGATAGTCTATGACTTTAGCTAGACGAATGCTTAGATAGCAGGTTCAGTCTGTCTCTGAGACTTGACTTGAAGCCTTTCCAGCGTGATAGAATCTATCACAATTTGTGTTCCATGGGTATAGCCTTTGACAACTCTGTATGACCTTCTTTATGGATCTTTATGAAGTTTCATTTTAATTATTTAGGGTTTTCAAGAACTTTAGTGATGAAGGAAATAACTGATTGGTTTTTCAGTGGCAAACTAGGCCACAGGGGCTACTGATGACTCTTTTTCTTTTTCAAAGTGCAGAGCTTTTTTTTTTCTTTATTTACAAATTCTCTTCCTTCCCTACCCAAGGAAGAGGCAAGAAAAAAAGAAATCTATCACAGATTTGTATACTCATGCAAAACAAATGTCCACATTAGCCAGCCTCCCCCCTCCAAAAGGCAAGACAAAGAAAAGTTTAAAAAATGTTTCAATGTGTATTCTTGAGTCCATCAGTTCTTTATCTGGAGACGGTTAGCATATTTCAAAAAGGGTCTTGGAATTACGGTGGAATTGTGTCAGAGTTGCTGAGTTGCTATTGCTCTGTAAATTGTTCTGCTGGTTCTACTCAGTTCACTTTTCATCATTTCGTAAACATCTTCTCAAGTTTTTTTTTCTGAAATTATAGATACTCTTTTTCAAATTATAGCTCTTGCCACAACTACTATTGAAACCCAAGTTGAGATAGAGATGAGGAAAGAAAATAATACTGACAATGAAGCAGTGAAGCTTGCCATAGTATTTCAGCTCCTTTGGGTTATCTGCCACTGTTTAAGAGCCATAGAGATAAGAAGATCATAAGTTGCTGGTTGAATATATCTTTAATTGGTCCTTGCCAGTTTATTAAAGTTAAATCTCTATTTTATGTAAATGGTTTTGTGCATTCCACTGTGTTTAGTTTCAGTCTCCTATAAGCTATAATGACCATATATTCTAATGATGTAGCTATGTGATCTTAAGTTACTTAACTGCTTTCCATATCAGTACATTCCTAAGTGGAAAACGTGTGTATGTGTGTATCAAAGATATTTGTTTTAAAAAATTAAGTAAATCATATTATGCCTTTGACTTATAGTAGCATAGATGTGTTCCTGGGGAGGGGGTGAAAGGTTGCCCTAAACTGAAGAATATTAAATCTCAGACAAGTGATATATCACACATATAAGAGGAAAAATATTCTCTTCACCAAGTTAATAGTACTTCAGATATACACCCCAATTCCAGGTGATTTTTCCATTGGTATCACTCCATATTCTGATGAATGAATGAAATGAAACACTTTTGGCTGTGGGCAAAGCACTGTACTCTGTGCTCAGGATAGAAATGTAAAAGCCAGACCATTCCTATCCTGAAAATACCTAGGTTCTGATAAGAGTTTGGAAAAATCACAAGAATGGTAAGTGGAGCCATAAGAGGAGTTGATTTACATACATGTTCCAGTAGACATGACAATATTGATTTAATTACAGTTTCCAGAGGAAGAGGTATAGAGGGGGCAAGGGATAGAGAACCATGTACACAAATGGCAGAAATACAGTGTCTGGGGTGGAACATGAAGCATGGCTTGGATCAGCTAGATAAAGTGGGCCATGTGAGTTTTTGTTCTCACACTCATCAATTTGTCCAATGTTTACCCTTCATGGAAATTTTGAAGCAAAATGGGTGTATATATATCTGGAGGATACCGATGTAGGACAGATGTTCCCTTCATATAGTCCCATTACCATTTTGATAGATAATCCTTTTGGCACAAAAATTAGGAGATCACCCTGGGAGAAATAGCACAGAGATCCTTCCCAAGAAAATGTAGCCACAGGTTTGCATACAGCATAAGCTTTCCTTTTTCTGTGCACTGTCAGTATCAGTACTCTGGCAGGGACAATGGGCCCCAGGCTATATTTCCCAAATGATGTGCCTATGGCATTTAGCAGATTTTCCCCAGTTCTTAGGCAATAAACAATAAGTGGTCATTGGATCTTGGTAAAGATTCCTAGTCTTAAACTCCTTCCAGTACTAAAGACTTTCATAATAACCAAAATAACCTCATTAATTGACTGACCACACTATTTGGTTCATAAGTTTGGATCCTCATAAATTAGATTTTGCTACAGGAAGGAAGGAAGGAAACAACTTTTAAGCACCTACTATGTACCAGGCACTGTGCTGAGTACTATGCAAATCTGCCATTTGATCTTCACGACAACTTTTTAAATGTAGGTGCTGTTATTAAACCCATTTTACAGTTAAGGAAACTAAGGCAGGCAGAGGTCAAGTGACTTGGCCAGAGTTACACAGTAAGTATCTGAGGCCAAATTCAAACTCAGATTCTCTTTACTCCAGGCCCAGTGTGCTATATCCACCAGGCCCCCTAGCCACTCACTTATATAAATGTGGGCCAAGAACCTGATAAAGTGTTGGGCTACACTGAACTATATGCTTCTAAGACCATGACAGACCTTCTGAGTTCATAGAATCATAGATTAAGAGCAGGAAAAACCTAAGAGATCATCTAACTCAAGACCTTCATTTTACAGATGAAAAAAGGGAGCCACAGAGATACCAAATGACTTGCCCAAGATCACACGTATACACAGTGGCAGATCTTGCGTTTGAACCTAGTGCTATGACTCCAAATCCAGGTCTCTAACCATTCTGATATACTTCCTCCAAATTAAAATTCTTTAACAAAAAAATGTCCCAACTCTCAGCTATTTCCTAATATGCAGAAACAGAAAATGTGGGGCCATCAGGGAGGTAGGGTTGCTAACAGATCCATTTGGGGCTATTGTTAAGCAGTTCTGTTGACACATGAATACATTTCATATGATTATCATAAAATTGTGGACTGGAAATTGGACAGCCATGGTGTTGCATTTTGGGCTTCACATTTATAATAAGCTGTAATAAAGTAAACATTTTAAATGAGTATAAGAATAGGCATTACTTAACACTCACAAATGTGTGTTCAGTTGAAATGCTTTTGAAGCTCAGTTTAACAAAGCAAACAAATTTCTTGGCAGTATTAACATAATTGTTCTCACTGTTGGATTTTGATTTCTAAAAAGTTCTTTAAGCAAAAAATGAGCAGTTAAGGAACAGATTAGCAAAAAGAAATGTATATAAGAATGAACTGCTTTCAGATATTTTATACATTAGGTATGTGGTCCTAAAGTCTCACTGTGCCATTTCGCCAGGTTTGGCAAACCACTTCCAGCCCAATAATGTGGAGTTTGTATTTCATGAGTTATTTTCTGTAAAATATAGTTATTTATACTCTTTGGTACAAAGGCTCAAGACTAAGGACTCCATCTAATTGTCTGCCAGTGAAACTAGAAGTTCCATAGTATGGGTCATTAAAATAGCTATTTTTCTTTTCTGAAGACTGAAAGACACTGACTAGAATGTCTTGTTTATATCAGGTTGATTAAACAGATCTTTACGTAGATAAAGTGACAATTGGAGCTGAATAAGTAGATTAATGAAAGGATTTGGAGAACCTATTGTTCATTTAATATTCAGTAAACAAAAATGGAAATTTCTGTAGAGAGAACATGAACTACAGTGGCAGAATAAAGCTGTGATAATTTGTTCACAGAGCACAGAAAGGTATCACTAGGTAATCCACCAGTGTTTTCCACAGCAACTAGTATATGGCAGAGGAGCAGGTGATACAGTGTTTTCTGCACATTCCAGCAATCTGTACTTCTTTCCAATTACTGGAGAAACCAATACAAGTATCTATCATATGTTATTACACTAATGTGACATAGCCATGAAGAGCAGGTTTGATGATGGCATAACAGTAAGCAGCAGCCAGAACAGTGGGGGTTCAGGGTAGCAGGTGCACTTGGCTAAAAGTTGTGAGAGGCACAGCATGACATTAGTAGGAAGAACACTATACTGAAAAACACTCACTGATTTCAAATAGTCACGGAGCATAGCTGACTTAGTTCAAGTAAAAGTAAAATTCTAAGAGATAGAGGTCAGGAGGAAGGGTATGTTATGCATGGAGAACAGCCTGTATGTCTGTCTAAAGGCCCAGAAATTGTAGATGCAATGTGTGTGAGAAAAAACAAGAAAGTCAGGTTGCAAGCACTAGTGTGTCCATAAAAGAAAGAGAACAGGCTGGATTGTGTTAGGAAAATTTGAAGGGATTTCGGGGA
>CM053770.1:366684200-366713008 GCA_028658325.1 Potorous gilbertii | reverse complement strand
AAATCATATAGAAAGAGATTTTCATTGGGAATTCAAGGACTTAGTTTTTAGTCCTGATGATGCAATTAACTAGTTGTGTCACCTTAAACAAGTCACTTCACTGCTCAAAGCTTCTGTTTTCTCATCTTTAAAATGAGAAGGATGGGTTGGGTGACTTCTAGGGCCTCTCGATTCTGAATCTGTTATCCTATGTTCTTCGTTTCCTTCTGTCTCTTTGCTGTACCTTCTCTAGAGTCACTTCAGCTCTGAAATTTTAAGATTGTAATTCTCTTACAGTCATGTTATTAATTATGCATTGTATTAGTTGACAAAGGATATAAAAAGACAAAAGATGGTCTGATCTCATAGAGATTTTACTTTGGCAAGAGAGGGAAGGAAGGAGAACAATGCAACAAATGCACAAATATTCAATAACTACATAGCTGTTAGGGGAAAAAAGTTCACTCTGAAGTCCAGGGAAGGCAATAGCATTTCTGACTGTGAGATCAGGGATGCCTCTGAGAAGGAGATGGTATTTGAGCTAAACCTTGAAGAAGTGAAAGGATTTCAACAGGCAGATATGGGGAAAAAACGTATATGTAGGGATCAATATAAACAAAAGTAGAAAAATACTAGATGTGTGCCAGCAGTGGTGAGTAGTCTGATTAGAATGAAATAGATCAAATGTGCTGAAGCGTAGTGGAAAAAAAGATTATTGGAATATTCCAAACAGGTGGTGGTGAGGTTGTATACTAGTATAATGCCATTGTGACCAGAAAGAATGAAATACATAGAAATGATCTATCCTTCTAAATATTACTTTTAAAATAATCTTTAGTATTCCTATTACCTTTCAAAAAAGGTATAGTCAGCTTTGTCTGGCATTTAAGGCCCCTCACATCTGGCACCACCCTATGTTTTCAACTTTATTCCATACAACTAATGTCCGTATGCTCTGTGCTTCCACCATATCCACTGCTACTTACTTTCCTCATTTTCCCACAACCCTGACTCCATGTTCACCTGCCTCTGTGTCATGTGTTCATATTGTTCCTTGTCCTCATATGTTTTCCCTTCCACCTTGTTACCTGTTGAATCAGTGTCCATCCTTTAAATTCCAACTTAAGTGTTATCTCCTCAGTAGTCTTCCCTGATTCTCCCTTTGTTTTGTAACTCTCCAAAGCCGTTATCTTATAATGCTGGATGTTATATTTTTTAGCTCTCCATGAGACTAAATGCTAGAAGAAGGTATGGGCTATGTTTTCTTTTAAGATTCATGTCTCCTCCAGCGTTCTACGAATTATAGTCACTGAATAAATATTTGTAAAATGGATGAATGACAAAATTAGGGAAGTCAGAGGTAGAAAGAGTACACATGGTAAACTTTGTGGGTTCTATTTATTTATTGCATTATTTCTTCTGCCTTCATTCCTTTTTGCTAGAAAAAAATATTTGCATGAAAACAAGATTTATTTAAATTAATCTATTCTTGGTATCTTTTACTTTACTTTTAATTCTTTTTTGCTATACTACAAAGGAAGAAAATTGCATTATCAAAAATAGAATTTAACTTCAATTCAAACATATTTTTATTCAATTCCACATTTAACCTTCACATCATAAGAATGTACTTAGGAACAAAAAAACCCCACTTTAATTGTAAACAAAATTAACCAATGAAATCTGACTCTCATATAGCTTCACCCTCTTATGCTTATTGAGCCTTCCTTTGTAATATGTGTATGTATGTGTATGTATATACATACATCACATACACACATATGAAAACAAAATAGCTCAGCAGAACAACCAACATTGCAGCCAATTCTGACAATGTATGCAGTATTCCACACTTATAACACTCCCCACTGCAAGCAAGAGAGGGAAATGCATTTGTATGGTCTTAAAAATGTTGTGAGGCAAAGGTTTGCTTTTTGAAAATTATCAGGATCATCAAATTATTTATTTGAGTCTTCAGATCTATAATGTCTTCTTAGACTGACTTTAAATTAAAAAGAATACAATGTGTGGTTCTACTAGGTAATCCATATCATAAGCCACCTCAGCCTGTGTAGGATTCATCCATTTTCAGTCATCCTTGAAGTGAGTTTATCTGGGGAAATCTCCCTTCCTTAAGCCATTACTTACCCAAAACATTAAAAGTGCTGTCTTACTAAGAAGCACTAAAACTGATACTATTACGGAATGAAAATACTGTATTAGGGAAGCCTCTGTCTTCCTTATTCTTTAAATAGAGATTATAGATTGGAAATGATTTTACAGTTGAGATTCTTCCTGTCTCTGCTGTGTGCTTTTCATCATGATGTTATCTGAATGCTAAATTAAAATTTGCAGGACTTTGGCGATGGAATTTTAAGAGACCTTAGAGATTAAGTATAATTCCCTTGCTTCACCACTGAGGAAATTGAGGCTCAATTAAGTTAAGTGATGCGTAGTAGAAACAAGTCCTTGAGCTTCCAATCCTCTTCTCTTTCCACTTCTTCCCATACCAATCTCTTCTGTTCCTTTCAGAACCAGTGTTGAGAGAATCTTCCTTAGTATCAATGTGTGTACTGTTGATCAAGAATAAGATCTTCCATACAGCCCTCAAATTTTATATTCCTTCAAGCTTCAACTATTTTTAAATTTACCATAATCTTACTAACCCTGAGAATTAAGGGAACAGACTATCCAAACTGTAGAGTAACTTTTAAGAAATTCTGTTCAAGTGATTGGTTTTTATTAACCAAAACTAAGCTAATAGGATTGTTAGGGATTCAGATGTAGGATTGTTTTAAAATTTTAAAAAAAGGAGTTTTGGATTTAACTTGTTAAATATTTGCCTTTTTAGCTTGATCATATTAATCTCCCCCTCCTGATTCATAGAACTTTCTGCGTCTTCCATTCTTCCAATAACTATTTATTTCCTTCAGTTTCAATAAATATTTAGGGTCATCCTAGAATTATGGATTTAGAACCAGAAGAGAGATTAGAGATCATTTAGGCCAACCCCTCCATTACACAAAGGAGAAAACTAAGGCCCAGAGAAATAATTTTCCTAAAGGTAGTAAATTGCAGTGTCAAGATTTGAACTCAAGTTCTCTAACTGCAAATTCATTTTCTTAAAGTTTAGGTCCAGTTATGACACTCCCTTCCCCCCTCCCCAAATAAACTCCATTGGCTCCCTCATTCCCTCCAGGATCAAATACAAAATTTTCTGTTTGGTATTTAAAGCTCTTCATAACCTAGCTCCCTCCTACCTTTCCAGGCATGTACTCTTTGATCCAGTGATACTGGCTTCATTACTGGTCTAGGAATAAGGCACTCTATTTCGTGGCTCTACATAACTATGTAGAACTAGATTTTCTTATCCCCTATGCCTGAAATACTCTCCTCCTTCAATTTTGCCTGCTTGCTTCCCTGACTTCTTTTAAGTCCAAACTAAAATCTCTTCTTTCACAGGAAGCCTTTCCCAGTCAATCTAAATTGGAGTGCCTCCCCTCTCTTAATTATTTCCTTTTCATCTTGTATACAGCTTGCTTTGTACACAGTTGCTTGCTTGTTGATTCCCTCATTAAATTGTGAGGTCTTTGAGGTCAGTATCTATCTTTTGCATCTTTTTGTGTCCCTAGCATTTAGTACATTACCATTTAATAAATGTTCATTGACTGACTAGCATTTTCTTTCTTTCTTTCTTTCTTTTTCTTTTTCTCTTTCTTTTTCTTTCTTTTCCTCCCTTCCTTCCTTCCTTCCTTCCTCCCTCCCTCCTTTCCTTCCTTCCTCCCTCCCTCCCTTCCTTTCTGTCTGTCTCTCTGTCTCTGTCTATCTACCTATCTGTACAAACATATGCAACCATTATATGTATTATATATGCATACAGAATTTTGAAGTAAGATTCCCAATATACTTGGTGAAGGGTTTAAAAATTTTAGATCAAAAGGAAGTTGTAGACATACCATGCTGTGCTTGTGCATAGGACAGAGAGATATGCCTTAGATGAGAGTACTGTTATGTGGATTTGGAACTGAGGAAATGACTGGATTGAGTGAGTCATTAAAGTCATTAAAGCGTCAGTATCAACTTGGATGGAAGTCTCTAATGAAATGTCCCAGGGATTTCTCCTCTTCCTCTGGTGTTCAGTCTTTTTACCAGTGATTTGCATGGACATAAACGTTGTGTTTGTTAAATTTACAAATGATACAAAGCTTAGAAATAATGGCTAATATATTGACAGTCTTGATCCAGAAAAATCTCAACAGGTCAGATCCAATGAGATGAAATTTAAAAGTGCATTATATTAACTGTTATTAATGTTATTATTATTAACAAGGACAAATTAAAGTTCTGTTTGGGTTTAAAATATCATCATAACCACATGACCTATTACTCTCCAAAACAAATACTGTACTAGACTGAATCAAAAGAAGCAGAACAAGGGAGGTAGGTTCTGCTATACACTAGTTTGATCAGGACACATTTGAAATACTGTGTTCACTTGAATACTGTGGATATCACATTTTAGGAAAGACATAAGATGTATAGCATCCAAAAGAGTTCACTTAAGATGGCATTGTGGACGCAGATAAGAGTCACTCAATAAACATTTAATAGCACTTTCTATGTGCTAATCAGCATGCTAAACTGAAGATTTTGAAAAGAAGCAAAAGAAAATTCTACATTCTCAAGAAACTTACAAGTTCATGGGGGAGACAGCATGCAAACAGCTATGAAGGAAGCTATACACAGGATAAATGGAAGATAATTAATAGAGGGAAGGCATGGAATTAAGAAAGTTGGGGGAAGACTTCCTGTAGAAGGTGGGATTTTAGTTGGGATTTAAAGGAACCTGGGGCCGTGAGTAGTCTGAATGGAGGAGGGTGAATATTCCAAATATTGGGGACAGCCAGAGAAAATGCCTAGTGCTAAGAGATGGAATGTCTTATTAATGGAATAGCCAGGAGGTTCGTATCACTAGATGGAAGAGTGTTGGTGAATAAGATGTAAGAAGAAGCAGATACAAGTAGAAGGTTTTGAATGCCAAACAGAACATTTTGTATTTGCTCCTGGAAACAATAAGAAACCACTAGAGTTTATTGAGTTGAGAGTGGGGTGTTGTGTGACATGATGAGACCTCTATTTTAGGAAAATGACTTTAATGGCTGAATGGAGAATGGATTGGAGTGGGGAGATACTTGAGGCAAGCAGACCCCATCAGCAGACACTTGCAATACTCCAGGCATGAGATGATGAGGGACTGCATCATAGTGGTAGCAGTGTCAGAGGAGAGATGGGGGAGATGTTGCAGAAATGAAATCAATAGACTTTGGCAGTTGTTGGTATATAGTGGCCAAGACATAGTGAGGAGCCTAGGATGACTTCTGGCTTGCAGGCCTGAGGGCCTGGGCAGGTAGTATTGCCCTCTACAGTCATAGAAAAGGTAGGAGGGGAGGAGTGTTTAGATCATGAGAGAGGAGGGAAAGATAATGAGTTATGTTTTGGACGTGTTGAGTTTAAGATATTTATTGGACATCCAGTTTTGAGATGACTGAAAAGCAGTTGGAGATGTGAGATTGAAGGTCAGCAGAGAGTTTGGGGCAGGAGAAGTAGAATTGAGAAATATGAAAGCAAGACAATTCCTGCCATCAGGTAGCTTACATTTTAATAAAAGGAAGACAACACATATAGGGCAAGAGCCTGTGAAGGGTATTTGGTCTGAGAATTCCTAAGGATGGTGAATAGAACAGTAGGGCATTTAATTGATATGCCCTTTCTGGAAGTAATGGTAGTATTGATCTGAAGAAAGAGATGAGGGGAATTGGAGTATATTTGTGGATGCAGAATAGAAAGTGTTCCAGGTACAGAAGCATGGTTCGATCTGAACTGTTCAGATACAATGGATTTCTACCATTCAGGAAATCACACAGCTCCATAGGGGGAGTTCAGTGGTATCATCAGTACAGTGACTGAAAATGGTGGGATAAATAAGCATTCCATAGGAAAATTGGTTAAAGGAATTGGGGATATGTAGCCTGGAGGAAGGAGCCCAGGGAGATGATCATTGTCTGCAAGTGTTTAAAGGGCTGTCATGTAGAAGAGGAAATCAGCTTTTTCTGCTTGGCTTCAGAAAGTTAATCTAGAAGCATGAGATGGAAGTAGCAAGAAGCACATTTAAGCTTAATGTAAAGAAAAACTTCTGAACAACTAGAGCTACATAAAAATGGATGGTGGGTTATTGTCCTTTGTTCTTGAAGAGGACCAAAATGAAATCACTATGTTGGAGTCAAGATGCAACATATGGGTCCGTGGCTGATCAGACCCATATAACCAAGAAGGCTCTACAACATTGCTGGCACAAATAATCCATAGGAACATTGGAGAGGAGATGTCTCTAAATTTGCACATCCCACATTTCTTTTGAGCTACTGCAATTCTGCTTCACTTATAGAGCACACTGCCTTGCTTCTTTGATGTGGGCATGCTATGCCAGTGTCTCCTATGTCTCACAATTGATTCCAGAGTTCATCAGAGAGTATCTGATGATACTTGAGAGTATCCTTATATCGCTTTTTCTGATCACCATGTGAAGGCATACCTTATGTAATTTGGTCACCCCGTCAGAGTTGTGCTCTCTGTGAAGAAAAGTTTGAATACTTGGCAATTTAGAAAGGACCTCAGCATCCAGTACATTACCTTGCCAAGTGACTTACAGAAGTGTAGTTCATTCTCCCTCACCGAAGGTTGTAAAGTCAGCTTTTAGGGAATATTGTGAAACAGGAATTCCGGCCTAGATTATACATACCTCCCAGGGAGTATGAAAAACTTGTTTAATGAATAGGGAGAATAGTTAGTAAATAGCTATACATTTAAGTTGAAATATTATTGAAAAATAATTGTAGACTGGAGTTGTAAAGTTTGTGGTATTCTTAGAGAGGCATATCTCACTAAACCATGTTCATTGTGGTTATTCAGTCATGTCCAACTCTTTGTGACCCCTATTTGGTGTTTTCTTGGCAAAGATATTGAAGTGTTTTGCCATTTCCTTTGCCTGTCCATTTTACAGATTAGGAAATAGAGCCAAACAGGGTTAAGTGACTTGCCCAGGGTCACACAGCTAGTGAGCGTCAGAGGCCAGATTTGGACTCAGGAAGACAAATCTTCCTGACTCCAGGCCTGGTGCTCTATCTACTGCATCACCTACCTGTTCTGTAAATATGTTCACAAGTCTCCAATTCCCCTTCTCATAAGTTATCTCTTTGAATCAGGATTCCCAGTCCCATTTTTAAATCCAAAGCAAGAAACAGGCTGGATGCTGAAAATGATATGTAAGTTATCTCTTTCAAAAAACTATATTGAGAATAAAAGTTTGACAAGAAACTTAATAAAGGGCCTCACTGATTTATTTGTCTATGTTTTGATAAACATTTAACATTTTTATAATACTAAAATGGTATTTAAGAAGTATATTTTTTCTTTATGGAAAATTAATCCATTAATTTTATTTTTTACAAGCATATATATGTATGTGAACTATGGAATTTTTTTCCTTTCATGTTGAATTGTGGGCATGAGAAGGTTTAATAAAAACTATATAGTACAGGAAAAGAAAAGGCAGTATCTCTTTATGTATGAAATGTTTTTGATTGCATGGATTACCCTCAAAGTGGACTCTAAGGGTGCTTCCAAAGCTTTGATTTGTGATCAGTAGTTCTTTTGGGAACTTTGTTCTCAATAATTTAAACATCTGATAATCTCTGCTGTCAGGTTTGTTTAGCACAAAGAAATTTGGTCCCAGCCTCTGCCTACATTAGAATTTAAATTTAGTAGAGTAAAATAAAAGTTTTGCTGCCTGTGGTTACATTATGTGTTCATATAATCCCACGAATTAGAGAAGAGCAAATATCATGGTGGTAGTCGTTCTTATATAATATATAAACATCATGATGACTGTCATTAAGATATATATATATACATACATACATACATACATAGGTATCTCCTTTATTGATTATAATAAATATTTATATTATTTCCTTCTCACCTTTCATTCATCAATATAAAGATGAAATAGTTCAAAGTAATTACAGTGACAAACAAGAGAGTGTTTTGAAATGAAAATTAAGCTTATTCTCTAATACCATTCTCTTAATTTGGTCCTTGTAACTTTCCTCAGTTTCTACCAGTTAAGGGACACTATTTGATCTGTTCAGGTCATCTAAACTGCCTGGCTCAATGGGTACCATATCCCATTGAATTACTTTCTGGTCAGAATGATGAGCATCAGTTGGGATCAGTGAAAGAAATAATCTGCTGTTTTTGGACATAAAAATGTATCTGGGTCAGTGTAGTGGCAGGTGTTTGCATTCTGGAAAGCTCTGTCTCCTAGATTGCTAACGCATGGCCAAGTGAGTACACAGAGAGTTAATAATGCTGCTTAATTGCAGCAGTCAGATAGAGCAACACATAATTTATAGCTATTCTGAGACTGGGAACACAAGAATGATAAACTATATGATAAAGACTTGTAGAGATTGCTAGTTAGTAAAAGTACAAAGGAAGTAGTTAGATATGTTTTTCACTAGCTATTGATTTTTGTAAAAAGCATATCATATAATTTTCTTGATGTCTTATCAAAGCATCCTGTCTTTCCAAAGTTTTTAGTTTTGCTTTTACTGAAAAATATTTGTGATAACTTTAAAAAGATTTCATTTTCAAAAAATGAAAAATTTGCCTCATTTCCTCAGTCTGTTATAATATAATAGCTTTCATCTGGATTCAAAAGATCTGGGGTCCAAATCTTGTGTCCCTTTACTGTACTTACATTTGAGATGACTCTTTGGGACAAAAACTTTTCTGGGCCTTAGTTTGATCTAAAAATTTTTCCATCTTTAAGTTCTATGGTCCCTTAAATGTAGATACCTGAAAAAAAAGTTAATTCATTTTCCTCTGTTGCCTTATACTCATTTGTTTATCTAAAAAAAGTAGTAAATTGTAAGTTAATAGTAGGATACATATATCAAAGATAGATTTACTGAGTGACTAAAAGAGAAATGTCTTATGTAACTGACACACTAATCTTGATTTTCCCTTTGAAGTGAATGAGATGGTAAGTCAATCCAATATGACCTTTCTTAAAGGGAAACTAATTAAATTATAAAGTTTCATGTACATATCCAATTAGTAAATCCATAGATTGAGAGTTTTTTAAAAATTTCTTCCTTACATATTCCTAGGTACTAATTAAAGTCCTAAATTGCTATAGGCACAGAAATGAGAACATTTCAAAGAACGTTGATGATGCTAAATGATTTCAGTCTACCAAAAGATAAAAATAGAATTAAAATATTACCACAAGTGGCATTTGATTTGAAAGTTGAGAAGTAAGCTCAGGTTTCTGTTTATGAGGAGCTTCCTAGGAGTTCAGTGAAATATCTCTTAAAGGTTTATAAGTCTCCATGGATACTGAGTGACTTTAATGGTATATGATGTAATCCATAGTAAATCATCTCTGATAGAAAGCCAGAATGGCAACAGAATTAAAGTTAGCTTAATATTAAAATAATACGAATTCTTAAATAGAGTGGTCAACTTAGGAAATAGGTTATCTGTTAGGCAAAAGATTAAGAATTACATTAGGTTTTTTGCAAGTTTTTTTTTTTTAAATTGGAAAAGGGAATTCTTTAGTCTTTGAAATGTGACTTGAAGGGTTGAGTCCTTTCTAAAAGGTGTTGAAATCCAGAAAGTGCCTTCCTTTCTTAAACTACCACTGACACACACACACAGTGGAAGGGGTTTGTCCCCATGGTAACATATTTGCATTTGGCAAACCAGAAGTGGCTGGTTTTTTGCTTGGTGGTATAATTGCTATATATTGACAGCAGATTTCAAAACTATTTATAAAATGTTGGGTAGATGAGCATATGCACAAGGGGGATGCACATACCACATCACTAGGCTTGATTAGACATTTATGGTGACAGAGAACTGGGCATGGATTACTGAGGTGTTTTTGGCATTTCATATTATGTCTGTCACAGTGAAGGCACTAAGGTTTTCAAGTGATTTAAAACATTTCTCTCAATTCTCTTTTTAAACCAGGTGACAAAAGAACTAAAACAATATGACAATAAAATTATAGAATGCAAATTTGAGAACAACAGCTGGGTCTTCATGAGACAGAGAATAGACAAAAGCTTTCCAAATGCTTATAATACTGCCATGGGTAAGTACACTATGGTAAGCTTCTGGCCACTGTTAGCTTATTGAGAAGAACATGGTTATGATGTGTGAACTAAGACTATAACTGTTCCTTTGTCCCTGTTTATTAGGACTGTGAGATTATCAGATTTAATACTTGGTTTGATTGGGGACATCTCACTACAGACCTGTTTAACCTTTATTGTAATTTGTCGTCATCCTTCCCAAGACTATATTAACTTGAGTTGATGTACCAAGGAAAGATGCTTTGGCAGGATAACAAACTATACAAGTTGAATTTGTTGAACAAAAAAAGCCATGGTAATTTCAAATCTATTCAAAACAGCAAAAATCATTGTTTGCCAGATGGGAAAGGACAAAATTAGTAAGGGAAAATGTAATTTCAGGCTCCTAAAATAGTTTTACAAACAATGGAGAACAAAGTAAATGAAAGCCATAAAAATGCTGTTCTTTTACTATTGTGAAGACTTTAAATTCTTCAGATAAAACTTGATTGTTTTTGGAATTCAGAAAACTGGATGTCTTTTAAATGGACAGACAGGAATTAATTGAAGTTTATAAGGTAAGTTTCTTTTCCTAAGAGTGGTAATTTTCAACTTAAGTTTTAGGGCTCTTAGGAAGTGTGTTAACTTTCCATCCTTACCTTTTAGTACTGACAACCATTGTGTCGAGTATAAGGTTCACAATGAAAGAAGATGATGGTGATTATTAGCTTGTGAGGAAAAATGGGCAGAGTGACTTATATAGTTTATAATGTGCTATTCAGTCTACCTTTTTAAAAGATGATTTAGTAAATCAGAGTTGCAAAAATGCATGTTTTTACCCTTATTTTCACCCATTGAAAAGCTGACATCACTCTCCAATGTTAATGTACCTAAAGTACATTTAGTGTTTTTAAAAAACAACTTTGTATTTACATTATATTAAAGTTGATGCAGCAAAGGAAGGAGGTCTCATAAGTCTTTGGGAAACAAAGTATTCCTTTGAGAGATAATAAATGCCTTCAGGAAACAGAACCCAGGACACTAAATAACCCCTTTCCTTCCTCCTGTTTTACGGTTACTAGAGAAATTTTTTTCACTTGAATGAACTGGTGCTCCCTGGGAATCCTGCCCTAAAACTTGACTCTACCTAGTACTTCCATTTGTCCAAGAGAGCGGCCTTCCTACCAAAATACCTTATTGATAAAGCAGAATTGGACCATAAAAAACTAATTATTGACAAGTGTTTCCCGTTTTGAAATAAACTATTTAAGGTTTCTCAAAGTTAGGTCCACCTAAAGAGATAACTGGATAGTTGTATTATAAATAACTACATTTGCTATGAAAGAGAATAGAGGCTTCCTGAGGATAAGGGCTTTTTCTGTTTTCCCTTCTCTTTCCCACAGCTTAGAATAACGCAGGGATGTGGAACCTGTGGCTTTGAGGCCACATGTGACCTTCTAGATCCTTGGGTGCAGCCTTTTGACTGAGTCCAGATTTTACAGAATAAATCCTTTTATTAAGAGAATTTGTTCTGTGAAGTTTGGGTTTAGTCAAAGAGCCATTCTTGAGGACTTAGAGAGCCTTATGTGGCCTTGAGGCCACAGGTTCCTCACCCCTGGAATAGTGCCTTATACATATTATAAATTCTTATTAATACTTATTTGTATTTAGTAATACTTGTTGAATTAAATTCATATATTAAAAAAATGAACTTTTTCTAAAGTATTGCTATTAGAACTTCGTAGATGTGATCTCTGGCTAGGATTAGAATTGATTTGGAAAATAGGGATATATTACACCAGCTGCTTTCCTATTTTGAGGAGGGAAATGTGAATGCTAGTTTATATAATATGTATCATAGTTTTATAGTCTTTTCTAAACTAAAACTATAAATTTCTTTTAAAAATTAAAAATACTACTACTAAGTTTGTGTATCAAGAAGGAAATGTTTATTCACCTAGCAATTTAGTTTTTATTCAATAGAATTATTAAAGTGATCATAATCTATATAGCTAGATGTCAGAAACAACCAGATGGGATGTGTGGAAGTGTGTATGGGGTAGGGCGAGGTGTGATTCACTATACAGAGCAACTGTGCTGATTTTTTACTACCATTGTGTCTATGGACAAGTCGCTTGAATTCTTTTAGTCTCGGTTTCCTCTGAGGTCCCTTTCAGCTCTAGATCTATGATCATTTGATTCTATGTACATCTTCAGTGTACCCCTTTATATTAACTAGTTTATTAATGTTAAGTTGTTCAGTCATGTCATTCTTAGAGATTCCATGCGCTCAAGCAGTTAATATGTGTTTGAGGTCACATTTGAACTGAGGTCTTTCTGACTTCAAGGCAAGCACTGTATCTACTGAGCCACCCATCAGTAACTTGCATTGTAATTCTGTTTTATCTTAAAACAAAATTATTGAAGCCTTTTGTTGTTGCACATTCTTTTTCACATATATCCCTCCCTCCTGCCTCATAAGTTATCCCCTATAACTAAGATTTTTAAAAGCAAACAACAAGCAGTTCAGCAAAACTAATTAATACATCAATTGCGTGTAACAACATATGGTATATTTCACATGAATAGTAAGACCCTTTCCTCTGAAAAAAGTGGGGAAGAATCCATTTTTCGTAACTCCTGTTTGGGGCCATACCTGTTTGTCATAATTATACAGCATTCAGTTTTATTTTATTGTTCTTTAACAATATATATCTTTAAAATAAATATCTTTTTAAAAAAATATCTTTACCTTCTTATCATTGTGTATATTGTTTTTCTGGTTCTGCTTACTTCACCCTGTGTCAGTAGTGTGAGTCTTTTCATGCTTCACTGAATTCTACACATTTGTCTTTTACTATAATATTCCAGTGCCTGTCACGTAGTAAGTGCTATGTAAATGTTAGCCACCACCATTACCACCACCGCCAACCCTACTACTACTACCACTACCACTACTACTACCATCACCACCACCACTAAATTAATATTTCATAATTTAACTACTTCCCCAGTTCTTTGTTAAAACAAAAAGTGTTGCTGTATATATTTTGATATATATTTTCTTCCTTGGAGTACATGCCTAATAGTGATATCTCTAAGTCAAAGAGTATAGATGTTTTAGTCACTTAAAAAAAAAGTTTAATTCCAAATTGCTATCCTGAAAGATTGTACAATTTCACAACTCCACTAACTGTTACTATGCGTGTTGTCCTGTGTTTTCTTTTTTTTATTTCTTTTTAGTATTTTTAGTTTTCAGCATTCATTTCCACAAAATTTTGAGTTCCAGATTTTTGCCCCATCTTCCCCTCCCCAGTACCCATAATGCATTCTGATTACCCCTTTCCCCAGTCTGCCCTCCTTCTTATCATCCCTTTGTCTTATCCCCTTCCCCTTTACTTTCTTGAAGGGCAGGACAGATTTCGGTACCCCACTGCCTGTATATCTTATTTCCAAGTTGCATGTAAAAACAATTTTTTAACATTTGTTTTTAAAACTTTTGAGTTCCAAATTCTCTCCCTTCTTACCTCCCCACCCACCCCCATTGAGAAGGCAAGCAATTTGATATAGGTTATACATGTGTAGTCATCCAAAACATCTCCGTAATGGTCATGGTGTGAAAGACTGTATTTCCCTCCATCCTATCCCCTGCCCCAATTATTCTACTTTCTCCTTTGACCCTGTCCCTTTTCAAAAGTATTTGCTTCTGACTGTCCCCTACCCCATTCAGCCCTTTCTTCTATCATTTCCCCCCCCCCCTTATCCCCTTTCCCCCTGCTTTACTGTAGGGTAAGATACCCAAGTGAGTGTGAGTATTATGCCTTCCTTGAACCACATCCGATGAGAGTAAGGTTCGCTCATTCCTTCTTACCTTCCCCCTTTTCCCCTCCATTGTAAAACTTTTTTCTTGCCTCTTTTATGTGAGATAAATTTACCCCATTCTGTCTTTCCCTTTCTTCTCCCAATATATTCCTCTCTCACCCCTTAATTTTATTTTTTAGATATCATCCCTTCATATTCAACCTTGTGCCCTCTCTGTCTGTCTGTCTGTCTGTCTATCTATCTATCTATCTGTCTGTCTATCTCCTCCAACTGCCCTAATACTGAGAAAGGTCTCATGAGATACAAATATCATCATTCCATGTAGGAATGTAAACAGTTCAACTTTAATAAGTCTCTTATGATTTCTCTTCCCTGTTTACCTTTTCATGCTTCTCTTGGTTCTTGTATTTGAAAGTCAAATTTTCTATTCAGCTGTGGTCTATTCATCAAGAATGCTTAAAAGTCCTCTGTTTCATTGAATGTCCATTTTTTTCCCCCGAATGAGTATACTCAGTTTTGCTGGGTGGGTGATTCTTGGTTTTAATTCTAGCTCCTCTGACCTCTGGAATATCATATCCCAAGCCCTTCAGTCCCTTAATGTAGAAGCTGCTGCATCTTATGTTATCCTAATTGTATTTCACAATACTTGAATTATTTCTTTCTGATTGCTTGCAATATTTTCTCCTTGACCTGGGAACTCTGGAATTTGGCTACAATATTCCTAGGAGTTTTCCTTTTAGTGTCTCTTTCCAGAGGCAATCAATGTCTTCTTTCAATGTCCATTTTACCCTCTGGTTCTAGAAAATCAGGGCAGTTTTCCTTGATAATTTCTTGAAAGATGATGTCTTTTATGCATTTTATGATTGGATTTTCGGGTAGTCCAATAATTTTTAAATTATCTCTCTTGGATCTATTTTCCAGGTTAGTGGTTTTTCCAATGAGATATTTCACATTGTCTTTTATTTTTTATTCTTTTGGTTCTGTTTTATAGTTTCTTGATTTCTCATAAAGTCATTAGCTTCCATTTGCTCCATTCTAATTTTGAAGGAATTAGTTTCTTCAGTGAGCTTTTAGACCTCCATTTCCATTTGGTCAATTCTGCTTTTTAAAGCATCCGCCTCCTCATTGGCTTTTTGGAATTCTTTTGCCATTTGAGTTATTTTTCAAGGTGTTATTATTTTCAGTATTGGGGGGATCTTTTCATGATTTTCTTTCATCACTGTTATTTCTCTTCCCAGTTTTTCCTCTACTTCTCTTACTTGATTTTCAAAATCCTTTTTGAGTACTTTCGTGGCCTGAGACCAATTCATATTCCTCTTGGATCTTTTGATATAGGAGCTTTGACTCTGCTGTCCTCCTCTGATTGTATGTCCTGATCTTCCTTGTTACCAGTAAGATTCTGTACTCTCAGTTCTTTTATGATGTTTCCCATCTTCCCAACCAAATACTTGACTTTCTAACTCTTTGTCAAGGTAGGACTCTGCTTCCAGTGTGAATTAGGGTTGGGGGTGGATATAACATCCCAGGCTTCAGGAGTTTTGTATAAGCCACTCGATGCCCCCCACCAGAGCCCTGGAAGCAGTCTCTGCTGCTACTGCCCCCACTGCACTGAGACTGGGGCTGGACCTTGCCAAGACTGCAAGCTCCTCTTTCACTCAGGTCCCATGGAGTTTTCCTAGTGATTTTCCTGGCATTTGTGGGTTAAGAGTCTGGAAACCTCCACAGTTGCCAATGACTCAGTCCCCTGAGGCCTACTCTGGGAGGTCCATACTTCCACAAAATGCGCTCCACTCCCCACCAGTGTGAAAGACCCTTCCTGTCAACTTTCCAGGGGATTTGTTTCACTCTGTCATTTTGTGGGTTCTGTAACTCTAGAATTTGTTTAGAGTCATTTTTCTAGGTATTTTGAGGGCTTTGAGGGGGTGAGCTCAGGGAAGTCCCTGCTTTTACTCTGCTATCTTGGCTCCACCCTCCATCCTGTATTTTTAGTGATATTTCTCTATCCCATATAGCATCCAAAGTAGCTTCTATGGAATTGCTACCTAGTACATAGTAAGCATTCAATAAGTGTTTGTCAAATGAATGAATGACTACTCTGAGCAAAACCAAGAGAGCAGTAATTTCCAATTTAATATTAATCTTCATTAAGATTTGTTTGCATCACTTCATTCCAGTGCAACAGTACTTACTGAAACAAGGTAACAAGGAGGGTGGGAAAACTAATCTGTTTTGGAATGTGTTGTGCATGTCTTCTGAAATACAAATTCATTTTATACTTTTTCAGTAATATTCCACCATAATGAATTGTCTTAATTAGCCCCAAAATGAGCTGTTTTTCTTTTCTTTTTGTTCCTAGCTGTATGTAATAGCATCTCAAATCCAGTCACCAAGGAAATCCTCTTTGAGTTCATTGACAGATGTATGACAGCTTCTCAAGGACAAGCACGGAAGCATCATCTGGACCCAGACACAGAGCTCATGCCTCCTCCACCTCCCAAAAAGCCACGTCCTGGCATCTAATTTCAGGGTGTAGAAACAAATAAGTGGGAAAAGCCTGATGTTGCTGTACAATTTTGTAGCCCAAGGAACTTAAAAAAAACTGGTGGGCTCCACATTTGAAAGGAGGGAGAAAGAAATAACAAGAACTGGTATTGTAGCTCTCCTGTAAATATGTGGTGCATTTTCTCCAGTGCATCATGGACTTGAACATTCTCTTTTTACTTGATAAACACAGGCTTACCTTGTAAAATCTGAAGTTTGAATTATCCAAAGGTTTAGATAAGATTAAAATCAATGGAAAGAGGCCTTGTTTATATATGGATAACTTTCACTTTTAATTTATAATGTTACTAATCTGGAACTGTGAGTACAGGAAACACTGTATTTTTAGGGACTATCTTTCAAAAAGAGTAAAGTTACAAAATTCCTTTTTTAAGCAATGGAGTTAATCTCATTTAGCATAGATTTCCTACACTTCAGAGACTGATGTGTTTAAAAATAATAGACTTGTTTGAGTATAATACTAATAAAATGAGTTTTGTTCATTTTAATATTATCTTTTTGTGGGAGGGAAATAGTTAAAAAAAAAAAGTGAAACTTTATTGTTGTAATTAACCTCCTTTCTAAAGGAAACCTGTTAGGTATTTTTATCTGTTTCTATTATTTGGGCTCTCATATCTAATGTATAGTGTGCCAGTTTTAGCTTTGCTTTTCAAGCTTCTCCATAGAAAGTGAGCACACACCAAATCCCTGTATATAGTTCTCTCATACAAGACTATTTCTAATGCCTGGGCTACTACAGCTTAACCCTCCACAGTGACAACACATTGTAAATGACATTAAAACACACAACTCACTGTGATATGCAAGAGTGATAACCAATACAAATGATCTTGTGTTAGTTCCCCTGAACAAAGCAGCAAAGGAAATGCCAGGTGATTTCTCTGATTAGACAGTAATATCAATGAAATACAATACTGTCATGGGAAAATGGTCTCCCACTGCTAAATGCAGAGGCAAAAACTGGATATTCACTGGAACTGAACATCAAGAAAACCAAGACATTTATTTTCAAAACCAATGTTGATTGTTCTATACCAGTGACATTATTCTTGGGATACCAAATGAGCAAATAAATTGATTGGTGTTTGTACTTGGGACAGATCATCAAACCCTCTTCTATAATTGTGATTGAATAACTTCATTTTGATTGACATGTAGAGAAATCATTCTAAGATTAACCCAATTAATAACTAGTGTATTTTAAGAAATTTAGATTTTAAAGGTTTACTGTATATGTATTGAGAAAGAATTTTCATGGACCACATTTTATATATGCATTACTGTTCAGGGGGTAATGTATGTTTCTCAAGATATACCTACACGTGAAAAATCCAAATGGGTTATCTGGTCTGATTACCTGACAGGATTTCATCTGCCAGGATTCAGTTGGTTATTACCAAAAATATGTTTATATTCTTGTGGATTTTAATGTTTCTAAACAAAATTTTCTCTTGTATTGATTTTTCTATATGAAACACTAGGGCCATGCTTAGTGAAGGTGTTTTTATTTGTTCCATTGTGTTGTATAACGTGTCATGGGTTCATCCCAACTGCCATTTTTGTGTTTCTTTCCTAGGGAGTTTGTGTGTATTAGGATACTGAAAGGGTTAAGTTAGCTGCTTAAGTGACAGGTGAAAAGGGGGGAATGCTCATGTTTCCATAATATCTTTTATACAAAGTAAAATACGGGGAATTGCCTATGCAAGGTTACAAAATTGATTCTTTCCCATGCTAATAAGCCTTACACAAATTTGATGCAAAGATCCTATGCAACCCTGAAAGCTACTCCATGCATCATTGGGAACAGTGACTTCCTTTCATCTAGCTATATAGGTTTCTTACCAGACTACATGAAAATACAGTCCTTTTATGAAGAGAATTTACAGTTTACTTTTGTCAATTATCTTTAGTATAACTAAAATGTCTATGGTAATTGTAACCTTTTAAATGAGGTAAGTGAAAGGAATGTCTCCTCTTTAATACATCGAGATATTTTCTCTCCTTGTCTATATGCATTTCAGCAGAACTTTCCTTAATCCTGTCTGGGTTGTTTTTTTTTTAAACTGCGGTGCAGTACAACAGTCTGTCTTCCAATCTATCCTGTTTAGTTCCTGAGTGCATTCACTACTGTCCTTTACATCTTTAAAAGCAATGTAGAAGTCAATTATAAAATTAAATTTCCAGTAAAAACCTAAAGTGAGACTTTAGGACAGCTAAAAAGAAGAGCTGACTCTCCTCTTCCCATCTCATCCTGCTTCACACCACGTAAATTCTGGGACTAATCTTGTGGACAAGACTGAGAAACTCTTCAGCTCTTAAAACAGAGAATGTGAAGCCCTTTGATTTGTGGCTTGGAAAAGGTGTGTAATTGTCAGTTTTTGCATATATCATTTACTTTCAATTAAGTGCTCAGAAAATGTTAGGAAATGTCTCCTAAAATTGTGTATCAAAGAGTATTTTAATAAAGCTACTGATTTTAAATAATGGAAGCTCACTTGCTGTGAGCATTTGTTAGCACCTTGATGTTTGGAGGTGATTTTTCCTCCCACTCATCCCTATTGCTGGCAATGGGTTGTGCTGCCACCAGCCACACTTCAGCTTTTCAGACACCAGAGATTTACCATGTAGGCTAAAGAGCTCATACGTGTTCCCTAAGAACCCCAACCTTTGATGTCAGGAAAAAATTATGAAGGTTGCTCTTACTACTGTTGGAAAAGAATGGAGCGGGGGAAAACAGACAATTTTTATTAGCATTTATGTTTATTTGTTATCATCTTAGCATTCTACTGTATGAGAAAAAAGAACTCTGTTACATGTTATTTTTTTAAATGCATTTTAATTTTGACAAAATACTTAGCAATAAATGTTCTGAAATGACAAAATTATGGTGTATCAAAAAACCCATCTTGTGTTGACTGCACTTTTGTATCTTCATGTTTTTCATCTTTAAGCTCCTGTTATAGTGATAGCATGGAATTGATAGTATGGGATGAAGTTATACCCTAGAGATTGCTTCTGGTTCTCATGAGTGATCCACCTTTTGATAATGAGAATCAGATTATAGAATTATATTCCTTTAATTGGGGCTGAGGAACTTCTCAGCATGGAGATTCCCCTTAACAATACAGAATAGCAATTTCTCATCTTCGAGTTGTCTGGGTGCTGAGAGATTCCATGACTCACTCAGTGTGACATAAACCATTGTGTGTCAAAGTAGGGACTTGAACTCAGGAAATCCTGACTTACAGACCTGCTTCCCATCTACTATTCTATTTTATGAGATTATTTGTGAAGAAAGTATCTGTATGCCATATAGTAACTTTATAGCCATATTGTATATCACAGTGATCCATGAGAAAGGTGAAAGATGTCAGTTCTTTGAATGTCTAAAAGCACTCTTAGGAATTAGGGCAGGGAGTTGAAGGGAGTTTCTTGTTGGTCAGCTCTTGGAATTCATTGTAGTGTGTTAATGCCTTTATCAATTTGTCCTCACATCCATGTCATCACTTTTATACTAGATAGCTGTGAATACTTAGAGCATTCACCATTTCTCACAAGAATCTGTTCAGAGGCCCAGGCACTCTGACACTTCAAAGAGCTGTGTCTTATCTGTTCTTACCTTTTGCACTGAAAATTAATATTTTCAAGGGAAACTTCCCAACAGAGAGCCATCTAGACCCTGCTCTCTTCCCTGTTTCAGTACACTCCAGGAAGGGATTGCAGCAGGGAATTAGCCTCCAACTTGTGTTTTTCATCCTAACTCCAATTTCTCGGGGTGGTTCCTTTGAGCATATTATATCTCAGTTAAGAAAGCCGTTTCAATCCTGCTGTCATACCCTTGCACAAATTCTAAAGGTTTTTTTTAATTTTTTAGTAGCTTCTTATAGCTTTTCAATCATTTTTTTTTAATTCCAGGTACTTGGCACTTAGTATAATTTGGTACCTCTCTCATTTTTATAGTATTAAAAGTATGTGAAAAGTGTTCTTGTTACTGAATGCTGTCTTAGGAGGATCTAAAGAAGTAATAAATTTTACAGAATTGCCTCTTAGGAAGACTGTCAGGGGAATAGAATATTATAATCACAATATATGCCCTGATATATTGGGGAGCTGAAAGCTACACAAAACCTGGGCCAAAATGACGAGTACCAGTGAACCTTTATAGAAAGCTTCCTAGGTAAGCTGACAAACAGTTCCACCTGTCTATACTGTTGAGGACCAGGAAAGGACCTATGGAGGATTTATAACTCCATTCAAGTCAATCATCTTTCTTGATTAGCAAAGTTGGTCATTTTTAGATTCTTATCTGCAAATACCACTACTGGTATGCAAGCATAGGATAACATGGAAGAAAGACATCCTTTAGTACAGCAGTTCCCAAAGTGTGGTCTGTGAACCTCTATGGGTCTCAAAGAGCCTTTTGTGGGGTCCTTAAGGTCAATACTATTCATATTAATACTAAGCCATTATTTACTTATTACTAATACCATATTTTCTTTTGCAACTGATCATCTGCATAATGCCAGACTTTCTTCATAGACTTTAACCCAAACAACATATCACAATTCATTGAATGA
Source organism: Potorous gilbertii (assembly GCA_028658325.1). Taxonomy (NCBI): domain Eukaryota; kingdom Metazoa; phylum Chordata; class Mammalia; order Diprotodontia; family Potoroidae; genus Potorous; species Potorous gilbertii. Next base: position 366,691,869 of record CM053770.1, on the reverse strand, counting down.
CCAAGTCCATAAGAATCCTTTTCAGGCTTTTTTCAGTCATGTCCAACTCTTTGCGACCACACTTGGGGTTTTCTTGGCAAACCACTAGAGTGGTTGGCCATTTCCTTCTCCAGCTCATTTTGCAGATGAGAAAACAGGCCAACAGGGTGAAGTGAGAGTGACCAGGGTCAGCTAGTATGTTTGAAGCCATATTTGAATGTAGGCTTCCTGACTCCAGACCTGGCACTTCATCCACTGTGCTACTTAGCTGTCCATGAAATTTCTGCTACTACCTTATATTAAGCTAGATCTTTGAGATTTGCAAAAAAGAAATGTAAATAAGGACACTTTTTCACTCAATTTTTTGTTTAGGAAAAGTTATTTTTCATAAAAATGAGTTAACATGTAATATTAATTACATGTTAATAAGCATTTTAAATGAATATTTTTAAATTTTACCAGTTTCATTTTTTAATATGGTAAATTGATAGATATAACTCACATTTTAAAAAGCTTTTTATTTTCAGTTTTTAAAGATGTAAAGCAATCCCTGATACTAAAAAGCATGAGAACTACTAGGGTACTAAATGCCTAGTCAATGGAAGGTGTTAAGTAGAGCATCTCTCAAAGTAGCCCACTTGACAGAGTTGGCCAGTATTGTAGGTTCTTTTGATATATTATTTCCAGTAGCCAAATGTAGAACAATTATGATTGTACAACAGTTCTTGTGACATTTCTAGCTATTGCATTACTAGTTTACACTTTAACTTAACTGTTCAATTTGTGTCAGTGAAGTGTAATGATGATGATAGCATTTATGTAATGCTTCTATCATATTTTATCCTAGGAGGTAGGTTCTGTTAATTAGCTCTGTTTTATAGACAAAGAAACTAAGACAAAGGTTAAGTGACATCCCCAGGATCACACAACTAGTAAGTAGTATAAGGTCAAATTTAAATTCAGGTTTTCCTGACTTCCTCTTTGCACAGTACAATTTGAGGCCATCAGGATACCATGAAACATTAATAAAAGAAAGCTGAACGAGCATTTATTATGCCTATGTGATGGGCAGAGCACTGTGACACAGGATTTGAAAGTCACATGCTCAAGAAACAGTGTGATAAGGGGAGGAGGGTGTCACCATAACATGGAGATTTACCATCCTTGCTTACAGAGGAACAGGAGACAGCATTGCTTAATTGGAAAATATAAGCTCTTTATAGATAAAGTCCACCCTTTCCTCTCCATTGTTATAGTCCCACAGTTCAACAAACATCAAGTGATTACTTCATGGAAGGAGTTGTTCTAAGTGGTCAAATAGAATGATGAAATTTTATCAAAAGTTCTCAGTCTTACTAGGGAGAGTACAACCTGAAAATAAATAAGTGTTCTACTGAACACAGTGCACTAGCAGAAATCCCAGAAAGATGCAGAGAATCATCTCTAGGGCAATTTGAAAACTTCACAGAAATGGCACCTGAACCTAGCTTTAGAAGAAAAGAAAGGTTTTGGTTTGTTTTTTTTTTTAACCAATAAGGAGAATATGTGTTTCAGGCATTAGAGATAGCCTGCATGGAATACAAAAGTGGAAAAATGGTAGGTCCAACGCATATAACAATAGTCCAGTAGATTGAAGCCCAGTGTGTGAAAGTAATGTGAACTAGGACTAGAAGGGGAATTTGGAGCCAGATTACAGAAGGTATTTAATGTTAAACTAATTGAGTTTGTGCTTTATCCTAGAGATAGTAGGGAAACATTGAAAGGTTTTTAGCAGAGGAATGATATGATCAGGCTTGTGTCTTAGAAATAAGATATGTGGAGGACAGATTGAAGAGAGGAGAGACCAGTGCAGAGAATAATTCAGAAACTATTGTCCAGACAAAAAGTAATGAAAGGCCTGAACTAGGGTGATGGTAATGTGAGTAGAAAGGAGGGGAGAAAAATAATAATAGCTCCTATTTCTACAGTCCTTTAAGATTTGCAAAGCACTTAACATACATTATCTCCTTTTAGCTTCCCAGCAACCCTGTGAAATAGGTACTGTTAGTGTCTCCACATTACAGAGGAGACTTAAGCTCTGAGAGGACTTCATTTGCAAGACCAGTTGCATTATCCACCACATCATGCTGCAAGAAATTAAATTTGATTTAGTAAGCCTTTATTAAGCACCTACTGTGTATAAACACTCTTCTAGGCCCTGGAAATACAAAGACAAGTCTATCTTTGAGGATCTTACATTCTACTGAAAGGAAATAAGTGTAAATAAGCAAATGCAAGAAAACTTAAGAATACTAACAAGATATGAGGAAAGACTGCATAAGTGGTGGTATCTGAAATGAACCTTGGAGGGTTCTAATAGGGAAAGGCAGTGGTGCAATTCAGGCTTGGACAAAAGCCTATGCAAACACAGGTTGGAAATGGAATGCTGAGTCCCTGGGATAGACAATTCCCATTATCAAATAAATCCAGATGAGTCTAAAAGGATTAAAATGGCAAGCTGAGTAGGTTGTATTTGTTTTCCTAGAGATATCAAAGAGCCATTGAAGATTCTTCATCAAGGGAGTGGTGCTGTTGAGTTTTGGGTCTGAATGACTGAGGACATATAGATGCCATCGAGAGAAATAGCAAAGGTGGGAGGAGGGGCAGCTTTAAGAGGGATGATGAGTTTAATTTTGGACATGTTGAATTTAATATACCAGTCAGTGTAACATCCAAGAGGAAATGTCAGACAAGCAATTGGAGATTCAGAACTGAATTTCAGAATCTTCCCATAGATCAATTAATTATCAAACATTTATGAAGTACCTACTAAGTTTTCACCAAGAGAATGTCATGAGAGAAGAGAAAGTCTTGGACAGACTCTTGCAGGAAAACCACTCTTAGGGCACAGGGGGAGGAATAGAATTGAATTGAATTCAGCTTAATTGAATTGAATTAAAGGGGTCCATGAGGGAGCAGGCAGGTAGGCAGGAAGAAAACTAGGAGACAGCAGAGTCACTGTTGCCAAAAACTGGAGAGAGTTTCCAAAAGGAGGAGGTGGTTAACACTACCAGTTTCACATTTTGCAGAAATGTCAAGGAACCAATCAACAAGCATTTATTAAGCACCTACTCAGTTTCCTCCTCTGTAAAATGAGCTGGAGAAAGAAATGGCAAACCACTCTGGTATCTTGGCCAAGAAAACCCCAAAGGGGGTCATGAAGGATTGGACACAAAACTACTGAGCAACAAGAACAAAAGTGTTAGGTGTACTGTGCTGTGATGGAAAATGAATACCGAGAAAAACTATCTAATTTAGTGATCCAAGTAATTGGTGACTTTTAAGAGTAGTTTCTGTAAAGTTGGAAACTAGTAGGAAACTAGATTGTAGCAGTTAAGAAGAAAATAGGAAGTGGAGGCTACTATTTCTGGTCATTCAACAATGAAAGGATGGGGAGGAGGGTAGCAGGGTCAAAGTGATTTTTTTTTTTAAATATGGAAGATTTGAGCATCATTTAGGTATCAAGGGAAGGCTTCATTCGGGAAGAAGAGATGGAAAGGTAATGAAAGGAATAATAAAGAAAATGTTTGACTGGACAAGCTCTCAAGGAGACCAGATGCATCACCTGAGCCTGGAGCAATAAAGACCAGTGAAGAATATACAGAGATTTCTGAAGTGTCATTTGAAATGGATGTGCTGGAGCTCAATCCCAAGGAAATGAGCACTGCCATTAAAGTTTCATTGTGAGCATTTACACTGTAGAATCAGATAACACTACAAATCAGAACTTGATTTAATTTATTGTTTTGTTGATTGTTTAAACTTAAAGTGATGGAAAAATCACTAATTCAGATTAAACTTAAAGGTATGTCTTTTGTACACTAAGCGAACCAATTGTAAGCATTTAGCAGCACACCCTGGGTCGTACAGGAAGAGGGATAATAAGCTTCCATCAGATAGCCTCAGTTTTCTTAATCAAGAAGGCGGCAAGCATGTCTGCTAAGAGAAATAGTATATCCCTGCTCTACACTTGCTCCTGAGAAGTGTGGTATCTGGATATGGTCCAAAGGGTATATGAAGACACATCCAAATTTGTAGGCATCCAAACTAGGGACAAAAGCAAGTGGGGTGTGGGTGGGAAGGTTTATTTATTTGAAAGATAATTGCAAATTATGTAACATTTTAAAAAACTCTTCATTTTACTGGATAAGGAAACAGGCCCAGAGAAGTTAATGACTGGCCCAACATCACACAATTGTCAGAACAAAGATTACATATTGGGGCCTCTGATTTCCAGACCAGTCTTCTTTATACACAACACTTCCTTTACACAGAGTATATGCTCAATCAGTATTGACTTGGAGGGATCAGTACTTGTTGGAGAGGTGTGGATACAGTCAAGAACCTTCTGATAGAAATGCTGATGTAATCTGAACTGAAAGTAACTGGAAGAGAAACCTGAGCAGTGGAAGTAAGAAGGAAGGTCCCCTCACCAGCCAGCAGGAAGCAAACCTGGCTGATCTGAACAGGCCTGATACTGTAGGTACCTTTCTGATACTTACTCTATACATTTGTTAAGCAGCCTTTGGATTGTACTCTGGCTTCCCAAAATGGCTTTCTTATTAGGACAGGCGCGTACTGACCAGTGAGCATCAATACTCCCTTGGTCATTATTTCTTTTAATCAGTTAATTAGCTTTTCTCATGTAGATGAATTTAATTAATTTCACATGTAGAATAAATTAATACATTTCCTTAGTATAGACTAGTTTTTCCATGCACTTGATCACTGCTGGATAACCTGACCTTTGACCTGTAGAGCTGTGAATTCTCAGGAGTCCAGAGAAGGAACAACAGGCTTAAAGCTTTCCTGCCTATGAAAATATCTTCCTATGCTACAAGATTCAGAGATGGCTAACCTCAATTGTACATCCTCAAACATTCAACAAACATATTCATTATATGATTCTAGGGGCAACATATTTATCTTACTCATTAAGTTGAACTTAGACTAGGTAATGAAGTGAGCGAGGCTGGATCCTAAGTCAGGAAGAATTAGGTTTAAATCCAGCTTCAGACACTTACCAGCTAGGTGACCCTGGGCAAATCACAAAACATCTCTCATACTTAATTTCTCCATCTGTAAAATGTGTATTATAATAGCACCTACTTCACAGAGTTACTGTGTAGATCAAATGAGATAACAGGAATAGTGCTTTGCAAACCTTAAAATGATATTAATATTATTAGGGAACCCACTGACTAGTCAGTCCTCACTCAGTACGATCACATAATATTAAGAAGCAGGACTGGGAGTATTTTGTGTAACATCTTAGTACAAACACAATTGTAGGATCAAAGAACAAAATAGGCAGGAAGAAAACTAGGAGAGAGCAGAGTCACTGTCGCCAAAGACAGTTTCGCTGGAGACAGTTTCCAAAAGGAGGAGGTGGGCACCGTGTCACATTTTGCAGAAATGTCAAGGAACCAATCAACAAGCATTTATTAAGCATCTACTCAGCTCCTCATCTGTAAAATGAGCTGGAGAAAGAAATGGCAAACCACTCTGGTATCTTGGCCAAGAAAACCTCAGATGGGGTCACGAAAAATCAGACAACAGCAACACATCTAATTAATCAGCCAATACACATTTATTAAGAACCTACTACATTCCAAGTAAAGGATATCAAAGATAAAAGTGAAAGTTTCTCCCTTCAAGGAGTTTACCTTTCAATTCAGAGACCTACAGTAAATGCAGGTAGATGGCACAGTGCATACAACAGAGTCTGGAGTCAGGAAGACCTGAGTTCAAATCCCAATTCAGACACTTACTAGCTGTATGATTCTGGGCCAGTCACTTACCGTTTGCTTCTGTTTCCCCATCTATAAATTGAGCTGGAGACAGAAAAGGGAAACAACTCCAGTATCTTTGCCAAGAAAGCCTTAAATGGGGTCACGAAGAGTAAGGCAAAGGTATGTGAAAAGACTGAACTACAACAAAATGCAGAATATGTGTATTGAATACAGTGGGCAATATGTGTGAGGGACTATAGTGAATACTTAGAAATAAAAGACATGGTGAATACCCTTAAAATGTTACACATGAAAGATGTGCAGTTTCATGTGCAATCGTTTTTTTCAAAATTTTGCTTTGTTATGGAAATGCTTATTTTATTCCATAAATTAAAAATACATCAATGTGAAAAAAGTTTACAATATTTGGATACAGTATACACACATTAAAAAATATCTATCACCTATAGCCACTTGCCCACATATCCCAGTTGACGGCTATGCATATTTACATTGCCCATAATAAACAATAAATGTTTAGTTGAATTAATAATAATATGAAGCAGCATAAGTACAGTATGAACAACGAAGACTGTAAGGAGTTGAGAGTAGGACAGGTCACAGTGTTTAATTTTCAGATTCTGACTTCCACTTTTCTGTGTTGATCTGAAGTATACTTCTTTGTGACCAAATGGAATTCAGGTCTCTCAACTCAACCTGTTTGCACTCATGTGTACCAAAGTAACTTTCAGAGGAGACGAGGGATTGTGATAGAATCTTGATACGCTGCTAAAAATGCCGCCTGTTTGATTTGTGGTTTGTGCACCCATCCGAAAATCAGTTTATAAATTTCCAAAATAATGTTCAACATTTAAAAATTACTCCTGTTTCTTGTAAAAAAAAAATTGTAAATTACAGAAGGGTCTCCTTTTAAAGAGATCAAACCCACTAATTCTAACTTTGCCATTCTCCCTCATGTAATATTTATCTGAGTAATGCAGGCAGAGAAGGCACATGGTTCGGTGGTCAAAGAGTTGTCCTTGGAGTCAGGATGACTTTGGTTCCAGTTCTGTCTCTGATACATACTAGCTGTATGTTAGCCAGCATTACTTAATTTCTCAACCCAAGTGATTCTTTTTATTTATTAATATAGTCAAATATATTTATTTAGTCTCCAATTATTTTTTAATCATTTTATCAACCTCTTATTGAATATATATGTAAATATAAAATCTTGTAGTCTATAAAGCAGGTTTCTAACATTTCTGCTTTTCTACATTTATGAGGCTTTTAGACCCTAATACATGGTCAATTTTTTAAATATATTTTTTATAGTTAAATTTATTTATTTAACTTTTTACATTCATTTTCACAAAATTTTGGGTTCCAAATTTTCTCCCCATTTGTCCCCTCTCCCCACCCCAATAGACCAAGCATTCTAATTTCCCCTATCACCAATCTGCCCTCTATCATCCCTCCCTTCCCTTGTCCCCATCTTTTCTTTTGTCCTGTAGGGCCAGATAACTTTCTATTCCCCATTACTTGTATTTCTTATCTCCTAGTAGCAAGAACAATATTTGACAGTTGTTCCTAAAGCTTTGAGTTCCAACTTCTCCCCTTCCCTCCCTCCCCACCCATTCCCTTTGGGAAGCCAGGTAATTCATTATAGGCCATATCTATGTAGTTTTGCAAATGACTTCGATAATAGTTCTGTTGTGTAAGACTAACTATACTTTCCTCCATCCTATCCTGCTTCTATTGCTTCTATTCTCTCTTTTGATCCTGTCCCCCCCCAAGAGTGTTGATTTCAAATTGCTCCCTCCTCCCATTGCCCTCCCTTTCATCATCCCCCCTACCCTGCTTATCCCCTTCTTCTCCACTTTCCTGTATTGTCAGATAGGTTTTCATACTGAAATGAG
>CM053770.1:366651172-366676382 GCA_028658325.1 Potorous gilbertii | reverse complement strand
ATAGATATCTATATAGAGATAGAGAGATATACATATAGACTAGATGAAATGTTACTTTAGAGAAGAGGGCACCAACAATTATATAGATGTTTTTAAAGTTTGTGAAGAACTCATTTGTTCCTCATGAGTCCCAAATATAAGCGCTATTAATATTCCCATTTTACAGATAAAGAAACTGAGGATCAGAGAGCTTGTGACTTGCCCAGGTTTGTAGTTAGTGTCTAAAGCAGGATTTGAACCTACCTATTATGGCAGGAATATATTTCTGACTTGCACTAGTCTCATGAGGGCTCATTATTAGTTCCTTCTTAATTTTCTTTTGCTATTCCCTACCCTTCATCTCTTGCCCAAAGTAAGCCATGACTAATGGTTATTAAATGATGTAAAAGAATTGTAAATTTAGAGTCAGAAAAGCCATTGGATATCATTTAGTCAAAGCTACTTATTTTAATGACAAGAAAACTGAGACCCAGAGAGAGCCATAATGACAGTCAACACACAGCAAGACAGGATTCAAACCTAGCTCTTCACTGGAAGAGCCACAAGCAATAATCCCATGTTCATTCATTGGACAATCATTCATCAGGCATCACTACGTGCCAGGAACTATGATAAGTACTGGGAGATCTAAAACCAAAACACAAAATCATCCTTGTCCTCAGTGGAGATTACATTCAGTTGGGGGGGAGGCTGAAACATCATGTAAGGAGAATATTAAAAACAAAGTACATATAGAATAGATGCAAAGCAAATTCTCAGAGTGAGGGTACTAGCAACTTGGTGGGGGGAACAGGGAGAGGGGTAGAATTCAAGATAACCTCTTGTAGGAGAAGTTGAACCTTGAAAGAAGACAGGAATCTTGTGAGGCAGCAGTCTTTATACTTTTGCCCAGGCTACCTGTGCTGTGGGGAATTGGATACTTAGATATGGAAGGGACCTTAGACAACACTGAGTCCAACTCCCTGCTTTTACAAATGAGGAAACTGAAACTGGGAGAGTATAAGTGACTGCTGAACCAGATCATGAAGGATTTTCAAGACCATATAGAGGAGTTTGTTTTTTATCCTAAAAGTAAGAGAGAGTTTCTAAAGTAGAGGATCTTGAGCAGTGTTATCTGGTCAGGTCTATGATTCAGGAATATAAATTTGGTAGCTGTAAGGAAAATAGATTGGAGAGAGATATCTGAGAAAGGGAGACCAATCAGGAAGTTATTGAAATAGATCAGAGGAGAGGTGATAATGGCCCTGCAGGAAAGGACTCAGAGTAACATATATGGTGGAGGTAGAATCGAAAAACCTGATTTGGATATGAAGGGTGATAGAAAAGGGAGAATCAAAAATGACTCTGAGATTGGGAACCTGGGTGAATAAAAAACAGTTATGCCCTTAATAGAAATCAGGAGGTGAGTGTGGACTTTGAATGAAAGATACTGAGTTTTGTTATAGATCATGTTGAGCTTAGGATGCCTATTGGATATACTGTTAGAAATGTCCGCTAGGTGGTATGGAACTAGAGCTTAAGGGAGAGGCTGAATATGTAGATATAGGAATCATCAGCTTCGATGTGATAGTTAAACTTCTGTGGGAGCTGATGAGATAACCAACATAGCAAGAATGTCAAAAGAGAAGACAGCCCAGGGACACACCACACATAGGAGGTGGGACATGGATTGTTGTTGTTCATGCTTCATTCTGGAAGAAGACCAGTGATATCATAGGATGATGTCTTGACTATGAAGAATGTTGTGTTCATCCTTTGTTATCGAAGAAGACCATGCCATCATAGTAATGATGACATGATTTGCACTTGACTTTGTTTTGAGTGAGAGAGGGCTATGCAGGTCACCAGCCTCACTTCTCTTCCAGAGCCATCTGGATCTAGGGACCAGATATTCATCAGGATGACTGGAGATGGCCCAGGATGCAAAGGGAGACCTTGATCTTTTAGGCTAAGATCTTTTCAGCTTCTCACTTAAAGTGAGGTAATGCCCATTCAGTGAATAGGCCTCTTTAAAAAGTAGTCAAAGGGATGACCCCCTTTAATAGAAAAGAAAAAAAATAAATAGATAAATCATGTTGGGAGAGGCAGGAGCCGCAGGGTTGTTGTTTAGAAGAGAAATTGTTACTGTTAACATTCACTCTAAACCAGGAGGGTCCAAAACAGCCATTGAATGGAGGTTGGGCAGGGATCCTTCCTTGTTCAATCCATGGGCTTCAGAGTGAATGGGGTCTGAAGTTTTGGGGGAGATGGAAAGGGAAGGGAAGGAAAAAGGAAAGGAAAAGAATCTAGCCAATGTACCCCAAGTTAACTGGCTAGCTTCTGGCCATCAAAATTTACCTTTTTTTAGAGAGGAGAAGGAAAAGGAAAGGTCCTGAGTTACCCAACTAGCTGATTCCCCATTTAGGCAGCTTGGTCTACTCACAAGTTGTGTTTGTCCTTCCTTCTCAAGAAGGACCATGACATCAGAGAAACGATGACATGACTTGCAGTTGACTTTGTTTTGAGTGAGGGAGAGCTGTGCAAGGTCACCAGCCTCACTTTCTCCTGCTGAGTCATTTGGATCCAGGGACCAGATATTCATTAGGATGATTGGAGACGACTCAGGATGCAATGGGAGACCTTGGAGAATGGAAAATGACTTAGGTAGGAAAAGAACAAGGGGAAGGGAAAAAATGCACCTTCTAGAAGAAGGTGGCTAATAGTATCAAATGCTGAAGAGAAGTCAAGAAATACGAGAAGAAAAAAGGCCGTGCTGTCCTCCCTAAGAATGCAGCCATGAGTGCTCCAATGAAAGGTGACTTCGTAATAAGTAACTAGTCCTCTCTTGAGAAATAAACTTTTTTCTTTTCTTCTTAATAAATTTTATTTTAGACTGAAACATCAGAACACAAATACAGAATAGAAAAAAAGAAACAAAAACATATAAACTTAAATATAAAGTGAGAAAAAAACATCATGTCATGTAGCCTTCTGGGTGGTTTGGGGGAGAGAAAATGAGAACAAAGTAAAAAATTGCACACAACAAATGAAAACTTACCAAGTTGAATCCTCTCTGATCAAAATAGGTAACAATAAATTTTCATTTTAAGAAATCCTGTATGATAAATAATACACATTATGTTGAAAACTGTCCATCTTTTCTTTACTTGGTAAGTTTTCATTTGTTGTGTGCAATTTTTTACTTTGTTCTCATTTTCTCTCTCCCAAACCACCCAGAAAGCTACAGTTAAGTTTGGATATGTTTCTCTATAGCTATAGATATATAGCTGCTGCACAACCTCAACAGGGCATAGGGTATAATTTGTATTTTTGATGACTTCATGGGTTTATGAATTTCAGTGAAACATTGGCTGCAAATGTGATGTAATTTCTTTCAGGTGGGGGGGGGGGGGCGGAGCAGAGCCAAAGAAATAAAGCAGTAGCAAAGTCTCCTTCAGTCTAATCCAAGCTGCTTGATGTTTTTTTCCCCTCTTTTCACAATCCCTTCCTACCACTCCCCCATCCTATTCATATTCTGATCTTCAATACACTTGAAAAGATGTTATTTCAAATGTTCCTACAAAAAAAAAAATCGTTCTCGGGCTCTTAGAGTCTGCTGTCAAAGGACTGAATCTGCATTTGTAGCTAGCTGGGTGGCTGCAGATGGGGCTGTGCTCCAGGCTGGAGGAGATCTCACTTGGCATTATAAGTATACCTGGCAATAGCAAAGAGACTATTAACTAAAGCTGCCTTCCTTTAGGCCATTCTAACTAAAAAATCCTAACCATTTGGTTATTACTGGGTTGAAGTTTACCTTTTAAATTTTACCTTCTTTATGGAAAAAAGTGTGTGTTGGGAGTGGAGAAGTTAAGGATTTATTGAGCAAATCATTAGCAATGGAATTGCAAGGGAAATACCTTACTTGAGAGAACTAGCTTTTTTGAAGCATTTTAACAGTAACTCTTTTAGGTACAGGGCAACTAGATACACAGTGGGCAGGACACTGAGCTTGGAATCAGAAAGATTCAACTTCATGAGTTCAAATTCAGCCTTAGAACTTAAGAGCTGTGTGACCCTGGGCAAGTCACTTAACCCTGTTTGCCTTAGTTCCCTCGGCACTAAAATGAGTTGGAGAAGGAAATGGCAAACCATTATAGTATCTTTGCCAAGAAAATTCCAAATGAGGTCGTGAAGAAATTGAACGTGACCAAACACTACTGTATTCTAGGTCAAACAATGAATAGTATATTAAAATTAACAGCAGTCTTGCTAACAGTCGTGCTAATTTCAAAGGAACTTCATCTAGCAAGCCTAGGAGGGTACTTATTTGACAATACTCCATGATAGCAATTAGTTCAATACCTCTTTTTGCTACTGGATGAAGTAGCTGAACAGGCATGAGTATTTTGTCCACCAGCACATCATACCTCCTCTTAAAAAACTCATCAATAGATGAGTGGGCAAAAAATTCACCTACAGAAAATACTGGTGATGGGCCTTTCTACACTCAGCTGGTGGGTCCTCAGACAACTTGCACACAGTCTTTGGATTCATATTTGAAGCCTCTGCAGCTAGGTAGAACTTTTCAAAGCTAGCAACAGCCATCTGGAATTCAAGATCATTTCTACTCCATAATTCCATTCCAGAGGGTGGGGAGGGTGGGGAGGTATCTGAAATAAGAAAACTATGTTTTTTGAAAAACATATTTCATAATTCAAATTACTTAATATTTAAGGCCAGCCCAAAGAGGATATTACCTCCATAATATCTCTGGCAGCTGTCCTGTTCTTTCTGCTCACATAGCCACCACTCTAGGTCAAACTCGTCATCACACCTTGCATGCTCTGTTGCAACGGTCTCCCAATTGGACTCCTAGTCTCCAGTGTTTCTCCTCTCCACACAGCTGCCAATGTGAGATACAAATCTCAAAATGTCACTCCCTTGCTTAAGAGTCTTCAATGACTCCCTGCTATCTCTAGGATAAAATAGAAAATATAAATTCCTTGGTATTACAAGTCTATCACAACTTCAAAACACCTTTCTAGACATATTATAATATATTAATTATATTATTATATTACATTATATTATGCTATATTTTATTGTTATGCTATGTTATGTTATGTAATATTATGTCAGATTATATTTTCTTTCTTTTTTTCCATTTTAATTTTCATTTTCTTAAAACACAGTTCATATCACATAAAACAATTCCAACTTTTGGTCAGGTGATACTTCTTTTAAAGCATTTACAATGTAGACCACAAACGAATTTTTTCTTTTTAACATTAACCAACTGAGACACAAATAATAACTATGTATGCTAACTTCACAAGCCCTTGACCTAATTGTCTCCACACTATTACTAAGAATTAAAGGACCCTAACTTGTTGGTCTAAAGTCCTAAGCCTAGTAGCTAAATTTTAGACTTAACCTCGGATATTTCTTCACCAACAATCTATAATTTAATAGATCTGGTATGAAGCTCACAAACCTTTTGACTATAGGAAATTGCCATCAGGAGTAGGGACATTGCAGGGAAACAACATCTCCCCAACTTTATGTCAGTTCCAGGCAGGAGTAGATTGTCAATTTGCATTCAGTTAGGCTTAAAGTCAGCCAGGTGTCAGTGGGGAAATTGAGTCAGGAGAATCCTACCTCAGTCCAGGCTGAACAGCCACTCTCCCACTCTTCTCATGAGATCACCTTTTTCAGTTCACACCAGCATCTCACAGTCTTACTGGCATCATGGATTGGAGGCTCAGACTGCCTTTCTTGCTGCCCATATCTGGAGTTAGACTCAGAAGAACAGTCAGTTAATAGTCCCATAGCATCTTAAAATAGCAAGTTCCAATAACCAGGTTTCAGATATGACTATAATTTCACTTTGGCTAAGGAACATCTTTGGAGGCAAATCTTAAGGGGCTGACATGCCTTTCTATACATGTTCTAGTTCCTGATCAAATAATAATCATAAAATCTGTTATATTTTCCAGACTCGTTATAACTGCTTTATGTCCTCTTGCCAAACCAGTCTAGTTACTGTTCTCTGAATTCAGCACTAAATCTCCTGCTTCTGTGATTTTATATAGGTTGTCTCTCATGCCTAGAATGCTCTCCCTTTTCACCTCCATCTGTCACAACCATCAGTCTCCTTCAGAACTCGGCTCAGGTGCCATTGCCTACAGAAAGCCTTTCCTGATCACCTTAACTATTGGCACTTCCTTCCTCTCCCTCAAGTTATCATGTATATGCCTCTTTTTATTTTTCATTTATTTTATTCTGAAATAATCAAGAAATAAAACAAGCATTTCTTAACAGTAGAATAGAAAAAAAAAGATTGCACAAGAAAGTTCAAATCTATTATGTATGTTGATAAAGGTATATACTTCTGTTTTCATGTTGTATTTTACTCCTACACAAGAAGAATGTAAACTGACTAAGAGGTCATATTTTGTGTTTTGTCTTTATATCCTGACTGCCAAACACAGTAACCTGCACACAGTAGGCATTCCATAAATGTCTGTTAGATTGGATTGGAAACATAGTTTTCAGTTATCACAAAATCACAGAATTATCTAGAATAATATAAATTAGTGTTTACATAAGCAAATTAGGAATGGAAGCAGAATGAAAATCCAAAGGAATGATGACTTTACAGGCTATTTCACTGTCACAGATAGGAAACAGTATCTCAAAATCTTCTCCGATAACCTTAGAGTGAGAACACCTCAGTTCAGTTGCTCATATTGCACTGACTCCTGAGCAGAAGTTTTTAAACAAAGAAAGAATACAGGCATAATTTTCCAATGTCTTTTTTTGCAGCCTTGGAGTTGTAGGTTCAGATCCATATGTTCATCGCAGACCTACCTACACCTTCATCTTCCCTAGAATGCATCTCAATAACAAAGACGTTCTTGATGGATCCTGTCTGAATCTATGAACAAACAAAGACAATTTTCTTTTGTCAGATGAAGAAAATGCCTTCTCCCTATTTGCCGTCTCCTCCTGCTCCCCAATAACACTGTCAGTCAGCAAGCATTTAAATCCTTCTTTCTGTGCCAAGAGACGCTGATGGTGTCTCTTTCCAGCCCAGATGCTTTGAATCTGTTTTGAATTTTTCTACATAGGTATGTGTTTGTCTCCTCTGATAAAGTAGGCTCCTGAGGTCAGGCACATTTTTGTTTTTCTTTTCCTTAACACCTGGAGTAGTGCCTGGCACATAGTTGGCATTTAATAAATGCTGATTGAATAATTACTTAACACTTAATCAGTGATTGTTGATGAATCAATGCTTGTTGTGGTCAATCAATTAATCAATCAGTAGACATTTATTAAGCTCTTGCGATGTCCCAGGCACTGTGTCAAGTGCTGAGGCTACCAAAAAAAAAAAATAAAGACAAAGACAGCCCCTGACCTTGTGGAGCGCATCCACCTCCAAGAACCCTCAGACACATTTCCTGCTTTCCGCTCCCCCTCCCTTGCTAGATAAGCCACTTTATTCCAAAAAGTACTTCTTGGAATAGAGACATGCAGTACAAAGCAGGACCCAGTACTGAACTGGATAGAAGAAACCAGCCAGGCACCTGTGAGGTTGAAAGTGAGAGTGAAAAAATTGGCCATTTTTTCCTCACTATCTCTTTTCAGACCATTCAGCGCCTGACATCTGAAAGGAGAGGTTTCTGATGGAATGGAGATGCTTTCCCTAACTCTGTGTGGTCGCTAATTAAACGGCTCACTCGGATTCCCTGAGCAAAAAGGGCTCTTCACACTTCTGGCAATAGCTACCACACCTTCCTTACCTCTAATCAACCCAGAATTTTCCCAATATCAGCCCAACGTGCACTGGGGCTGGGTCATAAGTTAGGCAATCTGACATCTGGGAATAACCCCCTGAATCCCATCCTTCCGAGTTCTTGGCCTCCTTTGCTCAGGAGAGAACCATTAACAAAGCTGTCGATTGGCAATAAAAACAAAAAAAATACATAACACCAAAAATAGTCTGGGACCTCAAGGAGGCCAGTGAAACCATCTGCCTCACCATCTTGGCAGCTTTGTTCTTCTTATCCTCTGAAAATTCCCAAGTAAGAGCGAGATCAAAAGTGCCCAAACGGCAATAATAAAAGTTTGGCCAGGCATCAGAGCTACCTACAGATGGAGGCCTGTGAAGGGAAGTCAAGCAGAGCACCTGAGGAGAGGAAGGCAATCCCTGCCTCTGTAGCTAATGGACGTTGTGACCATGTGACTGTAATTGACCAAAAAACGACAGATGCTGAAGGAGCACCTCACTGGAGCAGGTTGGACCTGACCAAACAAGGGTCACAGCTGGAATCACATATTGAGAGCTGGAAGGGACCTTGAAGGTCATCTAGTTTAATCCCTCTTATTTTGCCTTTGAGGAAACTGAAGCAAAAAGAATGTCGCCCAAGTAGTAAGTTACAAAGTCAGCATTTGAACTCATGCCTTTGGCACTCTAAACATTTTTTTAGGCTCCTAAATAAGGAGAGCTTCACACTTCTTTAGCTTGAAGGCTTTCTTCCTTCCAGATCACTTTCCCTCCTTTGCTGGAGAAGTTGGCCTTTGTAAACAAGCAAACACTTTCAATAATGTGAGTTCCCTGAGGTGAGTCCCCTGAGGTGAGCCCTTAATCTGCATCTTGTCTAGACTTTCTAATGCGCCTCCCGAATCCCGCCAATCTTATCATTGTCTGCATTTTTGACAAGCAAATAAGCTCACCCTTATCTCGCCTGATGTCTCAGTGTGCCTTCTGCAGCTAGTTAGTAATTTCAGATGTTGTGGGAGGGAGTTCTCAGTGGTAGAATCACGCTTTCAATCTGAAATTAAAGCTCAATTTAGTTTAATTGTCCTTGATTTTATCAGCCATGTGAAATGGCTGATTCCATATGCAAAAATAAGTAGTAGAGACAGTCAGAAGTTCCTTCTTCTAGAAGATAGATACCATAGATTCCTTTGCTTTCTACCATGCTATTTTCATTCACTAAATAGTGGCAGATTCTCTCTCTCTCTCTCTCTCTCTCTCTCTCTCTCTCTCTCTCTCTCTCTCTCTCTCTCTCCTTCACTCCCTCCCCCCTCCCTCCCTCCCTCTTTCCTTTCTATTTTCTCTTCTTTCCCTTCACTCCCCCAGCCCTCACCAAAAAAGGAAAAAAAAAGATGAAATGTCTCCTAGTGTCTATCTCCTGTCTGTGTGTTGCATAATTTTAGAATGAAGTTCCTTAAGTCAACCCAGAAAATGCCCAAAGAACATTAAATACAAATAAGGGGAGGCTAATAAAGATTCCTAGGAGAATGCGAAATGGTTCGTGTTTTATTTCTCCATTAACATTCTCCTTACATCTGAAAAAGGCAACCAGATGATTTGGATCCTGGAATGGCATTGTTGACTGTTCTCAGCCATTAGGGAAGAACTCCAAAATATGCAGAAACAGGCAGCTTTTTAGAAATTGAGAAAAAGACACCCAAGGTCCCCTTTTAAAGTGCTCAAACATTCAAGAGCTCAGAAGGCCTTTGGTGTAATGGAATCAGCTCTAAAGCAATATCCAGAAGACCTAGAGAAAGATAGGCTGAGGACATGCTGTGTGATATCATCTCCGGTCTTCAGATTCCTCATCTGTATGTAGCAAAAGTAACTGCTGCAGGCCCCATGGAGCTCTGCTACTCCTCCTCCAAGTCACCTATTAGTTCTGACCCTGTGCATGTAATCCAGTCTGGTTTCAGTCTTGAGGAATCTTCTCTGCAATCAGAGAAGTTAGACTTCACTTTCTCACACTTTGGTTCCTTAAATCCACCTCCCTGGAAGCCCTGGGGAAAAATTGCTCATACCTTAGATGTTGGCTGATGTCTAGGATCTCCCTCAGAGGGGTAGGAGAGTAGTGCAGTATTCATTGTATAACATGAAGCAGGTAGGGGACAGGTATTTATTTCCTACAAGGAATTTAAAAAGACACAAAAGGCTCATAGTGTGCTTGACATGACTTAAGCAAACAGTAATGTAACTTGGAACTACAATTATATTCTTTTGGGATGGAGAGTCACAACATCAGAACTTCAGACCGTTTGGGGGACTTCTGAATAGTACTAGCCACATTCCCCTTGTTTCAGCCCTCCAAATGACATTTTGAATAACTTATGGTCATCTTCTCCA
Source organism: Potorous gilbertii (assembly GCA_028658325.1). Taxonomy (NCBI): domain Eukaryota; kingdom Metazoa; phylum Chordata; class Mammalia; order Diprotodontia; family Potoroidae; genus Potorous; species Potorous gilbertii. The sequence goes on along the minus strand of CM053770.1, from coordinate 366,666,241 downwards.
AAGAAGAAACTCCCCTTGTCACCAATTAGCCCCCTCAGTAAATCTAGGACCTCTCAAACTCACAAGGTCACTTCCAAGACTGAACTCATCCATCTCAAGAGCAACTTTGCGACATTTCACTTTGCCTTTCTGACATTTTGATTCCTCATCTGTAAAATGGGAATACCAAAGTTTGCTCTTATTGTCTTCATGGGATTCTTGTGATGGTTAAATGAGAGAAGGTTATGCAAATATGCAAAGTTCTAGATCATTTTTTTTAAAAACCAGATTTTGGATTTCATTGATAAAGGGAACTCCCAGGAGTGAAATTCTCTCTTCCAGTTCAGGTCTCACTGGTTTGCAATTTATGATCTTAGAATTTCCTGAGAACCTGAGAAGTTAAGTGATTTAGGGTCACATAAATTGTGTCAGCAGAGATACTGAAGCTTAAACCAAGTCTCTATCCGTTATGCCATGCTATATCTCAACAGATAAATACAGGGTGTCCCAAAAGTCTCAGAACAGTTTTAAGCTTAAAACTGTATTAACCATAATAACTTGTAGTATGTATTTTCCTTTTCTCTGCTTCTGATTTTGCCAGAGGCATGGAAAAATATGAGAGTGTGTGAGATAGATTTCCTGTTATTCATATACTATTGTGAGTCAGGCATGACTAGGGTTCTTCTATGAGACCCGCTGATCCTAAGGGCAAGAGGTGATGACCTTCCCTAAGCAAAGCAGATTTGGCAAATTCCCATAATGCTAAAGTCATTAACCTGTGTTTTCAGCCCTTCAGAAATAGCGGAAGACCAACTGTTTCCCCTCCCTGCTTCCATCCTGTTCTAATGGAGTCATGACTGCGCAAATCTTACAGTCAACAGCCCTGTACTGCCCTCTGGCCCCAGCTGCAGGAGAAAAGGAGTCAGCTCTTCTAGAACCTAATAATAAAAATAATTTATATATATATATATATATATATATATGTGCATATGTGTATATATGTGTATCTTAACATGTGCCAGGCACTATGCTAAGTGCTTTACAACTGTTATCTCATTTGATCCTCAAAACAACCCTGCGAGGTAGGCATTACTATTATTTTCATTTGACAGATGGGGAAAGTGAGGCAAACAGAGGTAAAGTGACTTGCCTGGGATTACACCTCTAACAGGTATCTATGGCTGAATTTGAACTCAAGTCTTCCTGACTCCAGGCCCAGCACTTTATCCCCTGTGCCACCAGGGGGACCTTTGTAAACATTTACCGTAAGACCCTGGCCCTCACCATTTCATTGCTTGGTGATGGGACTTTTTCTGGCTTAGGCAAATGTTTGCCCAGATAATTCACTGATATCCTAAGTTAGCTCTTCTCCCTAATTTGGTCACAGTCATAAATAAAATACTCAAAAGATCATGGAAGGAAGATGAGCAGCAGTGAATGAACGAATGGAAACATTTATTTTTGCCTACTTATAGGCATGTCAATGTTAGCGATTGTTTTTTTACTATTACTGCTATTTGTTACTGTTACGATTTATTGCTACTGTTACTGTTACTGTGTGCCAGGCACTGAGAAAACAAATACAAAGAAGGAACTCACTTTTTAGTAAGGGGATACAATATGTAGTCCTATATGTACTAAATATACTATACATATGTCCTATATATAGGATATGAGATAATGGAGACCAGGGAAGAAGGGTTTGTTACGAGGAACCACAAGGATTGGGTGTAGAACCAAAGGACAATTGCATTATCATAATCTTGCAAGTAGTGAGGTTAGTAAGAATGTGATTATTGTTCCTGGAGTAAGAGCGGTATGGAGGGGGAAGGAAAGCGGCCGCATGTGCAGCAGGAGGGCAGATGGCAAGATGCCTGAGACAGGCCATGGTTTCATGGTGGTTATCTGGTTAGGATGTGAAGCATGATCTGTGGCTATAGAGAAACGGGTTCCTTGACTTTTCACTTAATCACTCACGTGTCAGGAGGCAGAAGGAGCATATCCAAGATTCATTTCCCTGTGGAAATGCCCACAAGATGTTTCATACTACAGATAACTTACCCAGATTTCTTATATAGTTGAAAAACAACCACACAAAACCAAGCCAATTTAGGTCGTGCATGAGACAGCTCTTGGAGAGAACAACTGAAAGGCTTTCCTTGTCAGTGGCCAGGTGCTGGAGAGCATCCTTAAAAAAGATCTGGCATCCCTGCACTGCAGATGATTGAAGTTCTGTTGGATCAGACCAGGGTGCAGGAACTGAAACTAGTTGTTATTTTCTCACCTTTAATTATCACCAGCGCAGCATTTCGTGCCCATAGATTAGAGGGAATTGTAAAGGGCATCTACTTTATTGCTTTTGTTTTACAAATGACAAAACTGAGGCCTAGACTAGTGAGTTGATTTGCCCAAAGTGCTAAGTTCTTGATTGGCAAGGCTAGGATTTGAACCTAGGTCTTATGAGTCCAAATCCAGCTCTCCCTCTCTCTTTCTTCCTCTCTCTCTCTCTCTTTCTCTCTTTCTGTATATACATGTATATTTTACCATGCAGTCCTTTTCTGAAAATCAGTTTTGCCAGTTGTTTGGGGGCTTACCTTTGGAGAGGCCCATCACTGTGTTGTTTTAAATAACAAAACAGATGAATTTCAACGTGGTCTCAGAGGAAATGCCTCATCCTAAAAAAAAGTCCTGCTGCCAACTGTGGGATGATCGTTTCCACTCCAAAAACCACACAGAAAGTGTTGGCTTTTCAAAAACATAAACAGTAGGAATGTGATAAACTGCCTCATCACACCCAATTCACTCTGACTTAAGAGAGACAGCATTTTCTTGGGGGAGATGGCAAGCAGGAGGAGGTTCAACTCCTATCTTGTTGTTTTCTCAATATAGTTTGCAATTTTTATTTAAAAATGAAGCTTCCTACTTGCCTTTTCTGTTTTCTCACCCAAAGGAGGAGACTAAAGCTTCTGTAGGTTAAATGCCTTTCCCAAGGTCATCCAAAGGGCAAGATCAGATCAGTCAAAGGAAAGAAAACACAGGATCTGAGGCACAGAAGCCACCTTCAGACCCCCAGCTCTGTTACTTACTCCTTATGTGACTCTGGAGCAAGACACCTTTCCTTTAAGGAGTGCTGGATTTGAAGTCACAGGGTTCAAACTTCACCATTGCCACTAACTTGTGATCTTGAGCAAGACTCTTCTCTCTGGGCATCAGTTTCCTCATCTGTAAAATGCATAGGCTGTGCTGGGTAACCTCTAAGGTCCCTTTCAACTTTAAATCTAGGGTTCCATGTACCTTTCTGAACCTTCAGTTTCCTTCTAAAATTGAGAGGTTAGATTAGGTGACTGCTAAGGTCCCTTCCAGTCCTAAGTCTTCTCTTCTAGGATCCCTCGGTGACTATCCCCAGGAGTTTGGACCATAGCGCAACAGCATTTCTTAAAGAAAAAAACAGATGATAGTTTACCCTTTATTCTGTATCCATGTTACTGCTGCTAACATTGCTGATGCTGAGGCTTTCTGCCCTTAGCAAGATAGGCACACTTCGATTTGTATTCAGTAACAAAGCTGAGCTGGCCTTTGTCTGGAATCCACATACCTGTAGGAATGTATGCATTCAATTTGTGATATTGTCACAGCAGATGATCTCTGCAGAGACAGGCTGGGCACATGTAGGCACGAACCAAGGCTGCGGCTGCTGTCATCCAAAGCATCTGAGCTATTCTTCTGCAGTCTGTTTGGCTTCATGTTTTCATGCTCAACGAAATGTCTATCTAAGTATGGATCTGTGTTGCCTAGTGGAAACCGACTCCTTGGGGCTATGTGGTGAGAGGGGACAGTGGGAGAGTAGGTAGCCTCTCCTCTCTTTGCTTTATCCATACCTGGAATACAGAGTCGTGGTACAAAGTCTGTATCATCGGAGACATAGAGAACTTAAAGTTCACATAGTCCAGCACCCTGATTTTATGCTATGGAGAATCGGGAACCTGATTTGCTGAACTCTTTTGTAACTATTTAGTCCCTTTATGAAAATAAGTTTACCAGGACTTAAACAAGGATTTAAACCCAAATCCTGTCTCCAGATCCAGCCCTCTTCCCACTATCTGTTCTCTCTTGCAGGTTGCTTTATCCCCTAATATACCTCAAATGCCATGTCCTAGATGCCTCTTAGCAAAAGGATTTCATTTTCACCAAAACTGTCCCTCCCACCTCCCCATAACTGACCCCCAATATGGACAAAATCCTAATTCTCTTTGTCTATCTTTCCTCTGTGCATATAATGTAGAAACAAATGCTGGTTCAATAAGATGCTAACCTGACTCCTAATCTCAGTAACATCCGGGAGTGGATGTGGATGGATGATTGCCAGAAAGTCCAAGGGCTTGGCATAAAGATTGCCAGTTAGGAAACAGACTCTTTGTTGGCTTCCTGTCTACAATGCTCCATAGTAGATCAAGAAGTCATACCATGACATTGTCCCTGAGAATGGATCTGCAACAGTGGCTGAATTACACCGTGCTGAAATGGTCTCTGTTCTGTGATTTGGGAGCATGACTCACTGTGCTAATTTTCTTTTGCTAGCTCTTGAAAATGAACACCCCCTCTTGACTGCTAGGCAGCCCCCGGGGAACTGAGGGCTGCTCACTCCCCTGAGTGATCAAGTTTACCTGATTTGCCCGAGAACATCTTGATGGCAAGTCAAACAAACGCTGTTCAGGCTGAAAATAACTCTGACAGCAAGGAATACTAAGGACTCCTTCTCCAGATGGCACAGGAATTTCTAACCCTGCTGTACTTGGTCGTTCCCACCTATTTTCCTAAAAAACAAAGTCGTAAAGTTGATTCTCACTTTTGATCCATCAACCAGCCCTTGTTGAACACATACTATGTGGTGGCCCATGTAAGGTACGTAAAATTATAGGAGCAGGGGACTGGGGACATATCATCAAGAGTTTGGATCCCACCTTCACCTCTTGTCACAGTTCAGTCAGTAAGTATGTATTATGTGCCTACTGTGTGCCAGGCACTGAGCTAAGTGTCAGGGATACAAAAAGGCAAAAATAGTCCCTACCCTCAAGGAGTTCATAATCTAATGAGGAAGACAAGAAGCAAATAAATATGTGCAAATATATATTGTATAGATGAGAAATAATTACCACAGGATAAGCATTCTATTTGAGAGAGATTGGGAAAGACTTCCTATAGAAAATGGGATTTTAGTTGGGATTTCAGGGAAGGCAGGCGATAGAGATAAGAAGGGAGAGAATTTTAGGCATGGAGGACAAGCAGCAAAAATTCCCAGAGTGAGGAGATGGAATGTCTTGTTTGAACAGCAAGGGGGGCCAATGTCACTTTATTGAAGAGTATATGAGTACATTGAAAATATATGAGTATATATTGAAAGAGTATAAGAATATATTGAAGATGAATAAAATTTAAGAAGACTAAAAAAAGAGCGGTCGGTGTGTGTGTGTGTATGTGTGTGTGTGTGTGTGTGTGTGTGTGTGTGTGTGTGTGTGGTTATGAAGGGTTTTGAATGCCAAATAGAGGATTTTGTATTTGATCCTAGAGGTGATGACAGGTAGTCACTGGAGTTTATTGAGTAGGGTGGTGACATGGTCAGATCTGTGCTTTGGTAGCAGAGAAAAGGGAGAGACTTGAAGCAAGGAAGACCCACCCCCAGGTTACTGCAGTAGAGCAATCATCAAGACCTAGTGATGAGCTCCTGGACCAGGGCAGTATCTAAGAGAAGGGGGCATATTTGAAAGATGTTACAAAGGAGAAATTGACAAACCTAGGCAATAAACTGGATATGGGTTGTGTGAAGGATAGTGAAGAGTCAAGGACAGTCCTTAGATTTTTGAGATGGCAGTACCCTCCAGGCTAATAGGGAATTTAGGAAGAAGGAGGGTTTGGGGCAAAGATAGTGAGTTCAGTTTTGGACATGTTAAGTTTAAGATGTCTACTGGACATCCAGTTTGAGATATCTGAAAAGCAGTTGGGGATAGGAGACTAGAAGTCAACAGAGTAGTTAAGGTTGGATAGGAATTTTTGAGAATCATTAGCATAGAGGATAATTAAAACTATGGGATCTAATGAAATCATTGAGTAAGGTACTACAGAAGGAGAAGAGGGCCCAGGATAGAGGCTCATGGGGTTACAGGGCATGTGCTGGTTGAGAATCTAGAAAGAGTGGTCTGATAGGAGGAGAATCAGGAGTCATGTCTCAAAAACCTAGAGAGAAGAGAATATCAAGGAGAAGAGAGTGCTCAATAATGTCAACAACTACAACTGTAGACAAGTCAAGAAGAATGAGGATTAAGAGAAGACCATTTGATTTGGCAGCTAATACACTGTTGGTGGAGCTGTGAACTGATCCGACCATTTTGGAGTACAATCTGGAATGTGCCCAAAGCGTAATAAAATCACATATACCCTCTGACCCAACAGTACTACTGTTATTAGGTCTGTTTCCCAAGGTGATCGGAGGGAAAGGAAAAGAACCTTTATGTTCTAAAATATCTATAGCAGCTCCTTTCTTTCGTGGTGGCAAAGAAGTGGAAATTGAGGAGATGCGCATCAATCAAGGAATGGCTTAACAGGTTGTGGTGAAGGATTGTGATGAAATAGTACTATGCTGTAAGAAATGGTGAGTAGGTTTGATTTTAGAAAAACATGGAAAGGCTTCCATGAAATAATGAAAGTGAAATAACCAGAACCAAGAGAACGTTGCACACAGGGACAGTAATATTATTCAGAGAATAACTGTGAATGACTAAGTTATTCTGATATTCTAAGTCCTCAAATCAGCTACAAAGGACCTAGGAAGGAAGATGCTATCTACCTACAGAGAAAGAACTGATAAATAGAAGTATGCATGTATGATTTTACATATATGCATATATATGCACACATATACATACAAACATATATCTATATCTATATTTGAGGCACCTTAAATATATTTTGAGACACCTTCCTCACAGATTTGTTGTGATAATCAAGTGACATAATATATATAAAGCACTCAGAAAACTTCAAAATGCTTTATAAATCCTACACATTAGACTTATTATCATCAATACTATCATTATTGGATGTCTTTGGATGTGTGGAGGAGGGAGGATGAGCCCTTTCTATCCCTGGGTGTCATTATAACTGACTGATGAGATTTACATGTAACAAATTCTTTTCCTTGTCGTGGTCACCTGTGCTCTCCTTGGAGAGCTGGCTCATGTCCTCTGCTCTAAGGGGAATGAGTGGGATGAGGAACCCATATGGAAATGTTCATGCCCTCTATGGCTTGCATTGTTTTCATATACCTTGGATATTTCCTTGGTGGGAAAGAATGACAATCTTCTCTTTACGTCTTTCTTCTTCTCTCTCTCCATCTCCTCAGTTCCATGTTGTAGCCCTGTCTGGGCACACTCTTTTTCCCTAACAACCTGATTCCAGTGGTTGGAAATGTCCTGTCGAAGCTGATGTCGAATGGTGGCTAATACAACGTGAAGGAGCAATGAAGCTCTCAGCTGTCAGGTCGGGATATGAATTTAAATCACACCTCATTTAGCTGGGTGCTTCCTTTTGATTTATTGGCAGATGCCTCTTGCTGTTTGAGCCTTGTTAAATTGCTAGCAAACACTTCACTGGCCAGCTGTTCCTATTAAGCCCAAAGAGCACCACAGAGTAGGGTCAATCCTCTTGTATTTTTGATGGCTCTTATATGTCATCCCTGTGGAGTTTCTGCAGTGAGGGCATTATGCCTATGGCCTTGGGAGATGGCTGGTTAATGTGAATAAGGGATTCTTCTGCGTGGTTGTGGGTGGGGAATGGGAAGGAGAGGAGGGAGGTTCTTGGGGTCATGATCCCTGTTCCCTGTGCTTCATACTGATTTCTTCTAAACCCTATTATAGGGGAGAAGGGGAGTTCACTTCTCAGTCCTTAGGTTCATCTCAAATTATCAACAAAAGCCAGAACTAGGGTCGGGCAATCAGAGCTTTGCCTCATGGAGCTGACTTTAGAGGGTACCAATTTTAAAGACAGCATTTTTATAGAACAGATAGCACTTGCTCCTGTAGTGATGAAACAACAAAGCTTAACCTCTAGATAGTAAAAATAATTATTTAAAATAGGAAGCTACCAGATGGTAGACTGGGGAAAGCTTGGCCTTTCTCAGTTCCCTCCTACCTCAACTGAGGTTATGCTTTCTGTAAGCCTGTGGTATGTTGTACTTGCTCCAGGCACAAAAATTCCTAGTTACCTATCTGGATAGAAAGCATTTTCTTATCACAGATCTGTATATTTATTTATTTTTTAAAAATAATTTTTAATTTTTTTCCAGTTAAATGTAGAAACAATTTTTAACATTTATTGTTTTTTTTTTAAAGTTGAGTTCTAAATTCTCTCCTTCCTCCTCTTCTCCCCTCTTCCTGAGACAGTTAGCAATTTGGTATAGGTTATACATGTGCAATCATGGAAAACATATTTCCATATTAGTCATGTTGTAAAAGAAAACACGGGCCAAAAAAAACCCATAAAAAAATAAAGTGAAAAATAGTATGCTTCAGTCTGGATAGCATTTTTTCATCATTAGTACTTTGGAATTGTCTTGGATCATTAGAGCTATTATATTAATATAGTCATTCAATCAAAAAGGCAAGCAATTAAGCCTCATCCTCTTACTATGTGCCTGGCACTGTGCTAAGCACTAGAAATATTAGAACGAAAGTAAAACAATTCCTCCCTCAAGAAGCTTACATTCTATGTCCCGATACCTATGGACAAATATCTTACTTCATATGATCATAACAGTGAGGTAAGGGTGAGTTTAGAACTGAGTCCAGATGCAGGTGCCCCAGATATCACACAATTGAAATGCTCTCTTAAAAGTTGCTCCTATAAGTTGAATCACATTTAAATACACTGGGAGTGAGGGAGGTACTATATTAAAATCCTACAAGGAATCATTTTGTAAAATGGAAAACTCAGTCTCTGGGATTATCTTTAGTAAATTGAAATATTTGTCTATTAGGTTTTCTTAAAGCAAGGCACAAATGTATCTTGATTCCAAACCAGGGTATCTATCTGTTCGAGACCCTAAACTTCTTTGCCCCAGATATCCTTGGCATGAGATGAAATCTAGTTTTTCTTTTGTTTCTTGAGCTAATTTTACCTCCCTCTTTTTCCAAATAGCCAATGGCTCATTTCCAGGGCCCTCCCCTTTTTCCTTCACCTTTTCTGTCAACCTCATCAAATGGCTGCTGGTCCCTGAGAATATTTTTCTTTTCTTCCTCAGAATGTCCCAATGCAGCTGCCTTTTTACTCCCAGCTTTCCAATCTTCCTTCCTATACTTAATCTCTATTTGCCTCAGTTTCCTCACCTGTAAAATGGGTACAATAAAAGCATCTGCCTTGCAGGGTTGTTGTGAGGATCCAGTGAGGCAGTATTTATCAAGCACTTATACAGTGCCTGGCATATAGGATGCTAGACAAATGTTAGCTATTTTTATCATCTCTCTTCTGGACGGTCTGCCTTTAGCATGTCTGACCCTGAGAATCTTAGTGGATTCTCACATACCCTGTTTTAGAGAGTTATCCCCATAAAAAAGGCTCTTGCTGTCAAAGTCTCCTAATAGTCAACTCTATGGTGGTTTCTCGAAGGCTGTTCCCTGCCCCCATACATGTTTTATTACCAGTGCCCATTTTATTTTTATTAGTCTTCTCAGACACATCATTACCTTGGGTGGTTATAGGTCCTCAGGATTTTGATACTGACCCTCAGCTGTGTCTGACTTTTCGTGACCACATTTGGGATTTTCTTGTCCATGATACTGGAGTGGTTTGCCATTTCCTTCTCTAGTCCACTTTACAGATGTGGAAACGGAGGCAAAATGCAGTGAATTGCCCAGGGTCAAACAGCTAGTGAGTGTCTGAGGCCAGATTTGAACTCAGGAAGATGTCTTCTTTGACTCTAGGCCCTGTTCTCTATCCACTCTGCCACCCACCTGCCTTGACCCCCTGATGGGGGCCTCCCTAATACCCCAGAGATTATCATGGTGAAAGGGAATTTGAATTCCTTTCCCTTTGCATTTGCCCTTCCTGAATCTGGTTTGTCATATTTTCCTTCTAACCCTAAACTCAAAAAGCCTTCTGGGAGTTTCCCTTCTTGGCTTAAGCACTCTTGGACTTAGGAGAGACGAGTCCTCTTGATAAAGGGCTTTCTTGTGACCTTTGTACTCCATCAGATCATTAATAAGACTGTTGAGTAAGACTAGTGTGTGTACTAATGACAATTTAGGCCCTGTTTGAGGTTCTTTGAATCCTGTTCCAATGTGGGTCAGGATTACTTCTTTGTTTCCCTTTTATTTCTTTAAGAGCAAGTTAGGGGTGTCTAAGTGAGGGCAGAGGAAGGGGGCAAATTGTGAGTTCACTTTCCACAGAAGTATGTTCTCCTTCATCAAAGGAGGGCTAGTACAGTGGAAAGGGCCCTGAGTCTATAGTCATAGGATTTAGATTCAATCCCAAATCCAATCCTCCCTACCTATGTGACTTTGGACAAATTACTTTCTCTGCCTGGGTCTTAGTTACCTCTTTTGTAAAGTTTAGGAGTTGATTTCCTTATCTCTATATAATCCTATGATCTCCCTTTCTTGAAGTCAAGTCAAGTCAATGAGCATTTGTTAAGCACCTATTATGTGTCAGGTATTGTAAAGATCTGGTCTTGAATTCTTTGTCTGATGATAGCTGTGTGACCCTGGAGTAGGGGAGACAGAGCTGAACTGGGAGTCAGGAAGGCTTATATTCAAAAATCTGCTCTCTTTGCTATCTCTATGACTCTAGACAAGTCACTTAAACTGTTTGTGTCTCACTTCCTTTATCTGTAAAATGAGGGTGTTGGACCAGATGGTTTCTAAGATTTCTTCCATTTCTAAATCTATGGTTTTGTGGACCCTCAGTTTCCTTTTCTGTAAAATAGGAATAGTATTAGCACCCACTTAAAAGTGTTGTAGAGATCAGATGAGATGATTAGCATATGTAAAACATTTTGTAAACCTTGAAGCTCTACAAAAATGTGTTAATTATCATTCCTTCCACTGTATCTCAAGACCTGAATTTCTTATTCAGCAAGAATAAAGTGAGAGGGGTAATGAGTTCTTGGGTTTTAGTGTGAGAGTGTGTGTGTGTGTGTGTGTGTGTGTGTGTGTGTGTGTGTGTAGAGGGGACACTGAGTGGATGGGAGGGACAGAAGGGATAGGTAAGGAATATTCTCAGCTTTCCTCACCTGTCTTCTTTTCTCATTTACAACAGCATCACAGGGCTATGGGTGACTTACTCCACAGAACTAGAAAGCCAGGGGAGAGTCATAGGACACTGGGGTAGATGGTGGGAAGGGACTAGCAATTAGCAGAGAGAGATAATGGATCCAAAGCCCAATTGAAAAGAAGATGGGGGCTCTTGAAGACCGAACTCCTTCCCTCCTCCTCACGAAGACCTTCATCCATAGGGTATGATGGTGGCCCAAAATTTCTGTTCCTTTTTTTTTTTTTAAATTAATGAATTAATTTATTTTCAGTGTTCCACAATCACGACCATACAACCTAGATTTTTTTCTTTCCTTCCCTCCTCTTTCCTCCACCCACCTCCCCCGTCCCTCCCTGAGACAGCATACAATTTTATATAGCTTCTACACATACATTCCTATTTAATACATTTTCACCATATGTTGTATGAAGAATTAAAATAAATGGGAGAAATCATGTAACAAACCAAAATGTAATACAAAAGAAAACGATCTGCTACAATCTGCGATTGAATTCCATAGTTCTTTCTCTGGATGTGGAAGGCATTTTGCCTTAAAAGAGCATTGGGGATTTTTTAAGTCCTTACATTGCAATAAAGTTCTAAGTCTACCAGAAGAAATCCTCACACACTGTGGTTGTTGTGTGCACAGAGTTCTCCTGGTTCTGCTCCTTTCACTCAGCATCAGTTCATATAAGTCCTTCCAGGCCTCTCTGAAGTCCTCCTGTTCATCATTTCTTATAGCACAATAGTATTCCATTACATTCATTTACCACAACTTGTTCAGCCATTCCCCAAATTGCTCTTCTTGACCTAGCATCAGAACTGGATGCCAAGGAGAGGGAAGGAAGGAGGAAAGTTTCCAAGCTCCCAAAGAAGACGAAGGAATTTTGGAATCATGCCCTTATCTTGAAGGTTTGTAGAACAATAACATTAATGCTGTGGCTGCTAACTAGCATTTATATAGCACTTAATGGTTTGCGAAGAGCTTTGCATATTTTATCTCATTTGGTCTTCACTATAACTTTGTGAGGCAGGTGTTTTTATCCCCATTTTACAGATGAGGGAACTGAGATGATAGAGATTAAGTGCCTTGTCTACAACTACCCACATAGTAAATGTCTGAATCAGTATTTCAACTCAAATCTTCCTGACTCCAAGGCCAGCACTCTTACCAATGGTACCACCTTGTGGAATCAAATTCAAGCTGAACATTTGGGGAGATCATCAACTGCAGGGTATTTTCCCCCCTTCTGGGAAGAAAGGAAATAATATGTTAGAAACTTAAAAATGGAAAATACTGTGAAAAGTTATGGAGTCTAACCTCCACCTCAAGAAAGGATCATTTCTTATCTCATTCCAAAGCTTTTCTTCTCCTTCAGTCTACTGCAGGGTGACTGCTCTGGGCCACAAATATGCAGAACCAGAGAAACCAAGATGGGTATTTTGTTTTCATTGACATGTTCATTTTTTTTGAGCTCTGTGAATTCTGTTATGCTTTGTAAGAAGTAGAGATAACATGCAAGATGCATCAGATAGAGGAAATTTCAAATGATCTGAATTGGCATAGTGATCCAGAAACATCCCTCACAGTGTACCTAGGTGCTTTGTGTCAGGAGAAAACCTCTGGTACAACGAAAACATCCATTTGATGTTCTCCCTTCTTTACCTTCCCTTTCTACCCCAATACCGAATAAGGGACTAGGAATCTGATATCAGAATTTAAATTAAAGGTCAGTCCTTCTCTAGGGTTGAAGGCAGTTAGGTAGTATAGAACACAGAGTGTTTGTTGGATGTAGACTTAGGATGACCTGACTTTGGATCCTGCCTCAGACATTTATAAGCTGTGACCCTAAGCAAAGTCACTGACTCTGTCTCAGCCTTGATTTCCCTGTCTATAAAATTGTCAGAGCAATAGCGGTTACCTGATAGGATTGTTGTAGGGACCAAATGAAATAACACATACAGAACATTTAGCAAACCTTAAAATGACTCATAGAAGTGCTATGATTATGGTTACAACTAAATGATTGGTCACCAAGTGATGAATCCTTTGGCCATGGTGAGTCATGGCCCCGCCTACTAACTAGAGGAGGCTATTCCATTTACAATATATTCAAACAGAGAACAAAATACATTTGATCGAACAGTGATGAAAGATGGAGGAAACATGAGCACCAATAAAATCACAGTTTTTATAGTACTGAAGAAATGATGACTACATCTGGCGCTGTAAAGCATGATGCCAACAAGTACTTGCACAATTCTCTTGTAGGTGCCAGTGATTTAACTCAAAGCTAGACATTTGCTTCTCATGAAAATTGCTACATCAATGGCTTCATGATAACTTGGGGGAAAGTAAAAGGTATTAGAAGAGCTGGTCATAATTTTCTGCAAGAGATTTAGTTGACATGATCAGAAAGATAGACTTTCTGGATTGAATGACCAAGTACTATAACTAGCAGTAAAGCGAGTGAATTTCTTTTCTTAGAGCAGTTTCACAGATAGACTTAGACAGTTATTACCGGATTGGAAGTTCCTTTGTTCTTATCACAAACATTTATTAAGCATCAAATTCTTGTGAAACAGTAAGCTAAGCACGGGAGGAGAAACAAGGTTTAGCTAAAGCAGGATCTCTATAAGATGCACATGTGGATATTTGTTTCCCTTTATTTTTAGTTTCTAGAAGAAAACAAGCATTTTCATCTAACACTATGGTATGCAATATTACACAATAATTATATTACAGGATTATGAATCCAGAACTGCAAGATCGTCAAACCTGAAATTCACAACTCCTCAGTAACCCCTGCCCCTTGGGCCCCTCCCAGCTCTGAATAGAGAAGGTAGGGAATGAACATTGGAGATCTCCTCCCAGATCCTCCATTTAATAAAGGGGCCCAGGACAGACACTTCGTAATATTCTACCCATCACAGATTACCCCTTCACTTAATTTTATGCGCTGTTTTCTCCCATTAGATTGTAAGTTTCTTGATGGCAGGGACCATCTTTCACCTTGCATTGTATACTCAGCATTTAGTACTTTGACTGGTAGCAGTAGGTTTCTTAATAAATGTTCATTGACTGGTCAAACTGTAAAGGACCTTAGAAGCCATATAAAAATAATATCAGCTAGCTAGCATTTATATAACACTTTAAGCAAAAGCACTTTATATATGTTATCTTGTCAGCTATTCTAGTCCAGTTTCCTCATTTTACAAATGAGGAAACTGAGGCCCAAGATGGCCAAATGACCTGCCCATGGTCACAGGAATAGTGAACATCAGAGATCCTCAGACTCTAAAGTCAGGTAGATCATGATAGAGAAATGAAGCATAGTTCTAGGTGAAGTCAAAGGATAAATATTTTTACTGATGGGGTTGGAACAGGTAAGACTTCAAAGAAGAACTTAGCATTTGCAGTGGCCTTTAAAGGAAGGAGTAGGAATTCAACAAGAAATGTATGAAAGGGCATGTTTATAGGTAGAGAAGGACCTGACAAAAAGGGAAGAAACTAGCACCTCAAACATACTTGAGGGAGGAAAGGAGAAGGGATGGGATCAAGGAAATGGGTAAAGAGGTTAGTTATAGTAAAAGTAAAAAGAAAAAGAATAAAGACATTGCTTCTGTAACTAGAGGGAAGGGGAGAGAGTTAGAAATGATGCTAAGGTTTGTTGAATGGAGGAAGGATGCTGGGGGAAACTCTAATTGGATGATGGTCTTTTTGGGAGTAGAAGACTAAGTATGAGGGGATTTGAGGAGAAGGAAAACTTTGGAATGAGACAGGGTGTGATC
>CM053770.1:366554756-366650672 GCA_028658325.1 Potorous gilbertii | reverse complement strand
GAGTGTGTTATAGCTCTGTTTTGTGTGTGGGTTAGATGAGGTAGCTGGGGAGGTCCCTTTCAACTTTCAAATTCTGAAATTTTAGAGAATTTTTAGAATTCTGAAGTTTTAGAGAATTGTTTGGAATACTAAAAAGTTAAGTGATTTGCCTATGATCACACAGCTAGTATGAGTCTGAGACAAGATTAGAACCTGAGTTTTCCTGACTCCAAACCCAGATCCTTCATGTCCTATCCCAATGTTCCCAAAGTGGGTAATCCTGCCCCTGGGGGTGCTGAAATAATCCAGGGGTGGTAGTAGCGTCAGGTACGGTTGCAGGAGGGGACATTGAATAAAAATAAGGGGGTGGTGGAAGTATAAGGAAAGATGAGAAGAAAATTTTGAAAAACCATTCATACATGTTTCTTCTGTTGTATAACAGAATTAAAGTTGTAGTGATTATACTATTTTCCAAATAAACAGGCAAAATGCAAGGTATAACTGATCAGTGGTCAAGTCACTGACAGGTCTTAACAATCAAGTGTTGGCAGGTGAGTGTGTTGTGCATTTTCAGGAAGTCCAGCGTACACTGGCAGGAGTATATGCATGTAATGACTTGTTTGCAATATGATATTATACAGTTACATGTAGCAATATTGTATCATCAAAATTTCAGTGCAGGAAAAGCCCCATAAACTTACAATAAATGATTAAATTTAAGATGTGTCATTTAAAAATTGTACTTTATTTGAAATGATGCAAGTTTCTTTCTTTTTGTATTTTCACAAGAGAAGTATGAAAATGCATATTTCTCAATTCCTTTTAATTAATTTTCTTTTCAAAAGCAGGCGTAGGATAGAATCGCAATGCTATAAAGATGTGACAAAAGTTTCCAAACTATGATTCCTTTGTTTTGTTTGGTGTTTAAAAGGGGGGAAATGTATTGGTTCCAATATTTTTGTAATGGTTATGTAAGCTGTGCATTTCATAATTAATTCAAAACCATTCCCAATAAAATTTATAGATGAGGGGCAGAAATAAGACAGCACTAAACCCCTCGGCATAGCATCTCAGTGCTTCTTCAGGATGCTTTACAAAACATTCCACAGTATCCTCACAACCAAGTTGGGGATTTAGGGATGCCCCAAACTTTGCAAAAGTTCCAAAGCAAGAATAAGGAGCCATATGCTGGTATCCAAACTAAATTATAAATTCAAATGTACCTGAGTCTGCTCAGATCACTGGATTAGTGAACCCTGGGCATGAGAAATCTTCATTGAATCTAATGCTTGAGAAGTATCAGTAAGTCAATGCACTGTTTATAATTATCTCCATTTTCCTACAAAGGATAGCAGAAGACTTGGTTATCAACAGCAGCATTCTTTCCTAAAATATAATTTGGTCACTTATTTTATGTGTTGCTAAGATTTTTAGTTAGGTATAGGGTCATAAAAATTGAGTCACTGAAGATTACTATGGCTCAGCTTTTACAGAGACTACCCTTTGAAACGATGCAAATTAAAAAAAAAAAACCCAAAACGATTGAAGAAAGTAGATTTCCAGGGGGGTGAGTAATTTCTTTTTGAAAAGGAGGTGGTAGGCTAAATAAGTATGAGAACCTCTGTCCTATCCCATATTACCCTTTAATACTATTAATTAGTAATATTTATCATAGTAATTGATATAATGTTAATATAATATAACAATTATTAATTATTAATACTATTATTAACCTGATCCAAGAAAACCTGATTCTCATCATACAATATGAATGAATTAAAACAGAAGAACTTTGAGGAAAGGTGGCTGCTTCTCCTTAGAGATAACATGGTTGAGGACTGGATTAAAGAATTCATATGTGTATGTATAGGATGATAGGATCCCATATAACTAGGGCTGAAATGAGCTTTAGAAACCATCTAGTTTCTCCTCCCCTGCCAGTGTTACAGGTGAGAAAACCAAGGCCCAGGGACTTTACATTGATTGACTCAATAAAGAATTTGCATAATGAGGTTGGGACCAGTTTTCCTACTGAAGATATGACAAGGGAAAAAAAGAGTTCAATAAGAGGAATTTAGATTATACATAGGGAAGAATTTTCTAGGAGAAATGGAATGGGTTAAATTGTTGTGGTTTAGTGGTTTTTCAGTCATTTCCCACTTTTCATGACTCCATTTGAAGTTTTCTTGGCAAAGATACTGGAGTGTTTTGCCATTTTTTTTCTCTAGCTCATTTGATGGATAAAGAAACTAAAACAAAAACAGTTAAGTGACTTGCCCATGGTCACACAGCTAGTTAAGTGTTGAGGCCAGAGTTGAATTCAGGAAGATGAATCTTCCTTATCCCAGGCTTGGCACTCTATCCACTGCATCACCTAGCTGTCCCTAATGGGTTAAGAGGGAGTGTCAAATAGTGGCTTGGAGTCAGGAAGATATGGATTCATGTTCTGCCTCTGTTGCTTACTAAGATCACACTTACCTTATGTGATCTTAGACAAGTAATTTGATTTCCTGGAATTTATCTACTAAGTCATAAATGGTTGGTGGAAAGAGTTCCCATACAACTCCTAATGGTGCCCATCTCTCCCCATCGGATAAAATCCCATATTGGAAAAGGTTTTTGGAAGGTTGTAGGATTTTTCTCTGGATTATTTCAATAAACAAGATAGCTATAGCTTATGTCTATGGGGTCCTACTTAAAAAAGACCTCTCAGTTTTTGTGATTTTTGTCTTTCACAGCCTTACAGGGAAAGAAATGAGTCGTTTTTCTGTGGAAGAGTTGATAATTTCCCAAAATTGAGTAAAGGAGTTTTTAGTAGTCTCTGGAGTCATCCAAGATGAAAGACTTAAAAAGAAACAGCAGAACATAATAAGAGATGAAGTAATAGCTTGCTTTGTAATCAAGTTTCTACATTTTTCTTTCTTTTTCTTGTTTTTTTCTCTTTTTTTTGGTCTCCCTTAGAAATTGTTTGGACATACAGTTTAGTAGGATAAAGACCTTCTCACTCCTTTTTCTTCTCTTTATTTCACATTGAGCTCTGGGGTGATGGGATAAGAAAGGTTGGACATCCATCACTGTCTCACTGAGCTCAAGAAAGGCAGAGAGAAGCAGCAACCTCAGAACACCAGACAAAGGCCTTCAACTGGGCAAACGTGCAAAAACAGCATGAAATTCTAGCAGAACAGATCTGGATTCCTTTGGTTTGAGATTGCTTATCAAACCAGTTTTGTAAGGAAAAGCTAACCAGCTTTAACTACTCAATCTCAATAGGCTAGTCAGTATATACTCTAGTAGAGGATTGAACTTGTGATTTCACTGATGCAGAGAACTCTTGGGGAAACTTCTGCTAGCAATACAAAGGAGCACCTTCTCTCCAACTTTAAAGTCTTAAGAGAATTGCCTAGAGCCTTGAGAAATGATTTGCCTAGGGTCATACAGTAAGTGTGTTTAGAGCTGGGACAAAAGCCTAAGTCTCCCTGGTTCTGAAGCCATTTGTTTATTCAGTTTGCCCCACCATTTTGTATGGTCCAGTGTTTCTAAGTCATGTCATTGCTTGACCTCTATAGACTTTGGATGCATCACAGCTAAAGAGGGTACTGAAGGTAAGGGAGAGGTTGAGGATCTTCCTGAGAGCAGCTCTGAAAAGATTTGATCTGGAACAGGGGTCCTTATCTTTTTTTGAGTCATGGACTCCTTTGGAAATCTAGTGAAATTTATGAACCCTTTAGAAGAAAAACATTTTTAAATACAGAAGATATATAAGATTACAAAGGAATCTAAATATATTGAAATGTTTTTTAAAAAAATTTATGATGTGATAATATACTGGATCTACATTATAGTAAAAAATTGCTAAAATAATTTTGAAGTAGTGATTAGCATAAATGATATTCTAAGACATTCACAACAACTATAATGTGAAAATATCTATGATTTCTTTCGGTGACAAAATTACAGGTCCTGTCAACAGTACTATGATAGATGACCCCTTTGGGATCTGTTGATAAGAGAGAACTGTGATTTGCTGCCTTCATTCCTAATGGAAGGAAATGTTAAATATCAGTCAGAGGTTAGATGAAAATGTAATTTCCCCCCCATATACAAGGTCATGAACATTATTAAATCTATCCCTTGGCAGGTCAAGAATTTTTGGTCTTCTTCCAATCATTTTTCACTCATGTATGATTCTTCACATCCCCTTTGGGGTTTTCTTGGCAGAGATACTGAAGTGGTTGGCCATTTCCTAATTCAGCTCATTTTGCAGAGGAGTAAACTGAGGCAAACAGGGTTAAGTGACTTGCCTAGGGTCACACAGTTAGTAAATGTCTGAGGCCATATTTGAACTCAGGGAGATGAGCCTTCCTGACTCCAGGCTTGGTGCTCTGTTCACTGTTCACCTAGCATAATCCTTTCTTGTTTGGAGCTCATTTGCCTTGAGAAGGGTCATTTAAAGTCTGAGGACAAATTGAGTTAACAAGGGCACACTTTATCCTTATGCTATCTCCAGAACATGTCCATTGAGCATGCCCCATATGTATAGTAAGTTGGGAAATGGGGCACCTGAAGTCTGGGGATGGGAGTTTCCAATTAGACTTAGAGGGAATCTTTGAGATCTTTGGATTGAGTAGGGTACTGGAATAGAGGTTAACTGATTTAGCCTTTTAAAAAAAGCTGCTCTTATGTGAAATGCCAATTTTGGCAAGTGAATAAGGAACAGATAAATATACTCAACGTTTTCCGTCACATTCTCTATTATTAGAAAGGAGCACATTTCCTTTTGGGGGTGAACATTAGGGACAAAAATAAGACTCTTCAGATTACCACCCCCTTGATTAGCTCTGTCAAAGCAAATGTGTTTGCCTCTAAGAGAAGGACTGACAAGTGTCTTTTCTCAGATACAAATGTGGTATATTAGGGTCCTGTTCACTTTGGGAAGAAAAGGGGGCTCTCAGGGCCTGGAAAAGCAATGCGTTAGCTCAGTCATCAGTTTTTTCCCTCTTCTCAGTGAGAATTCAGGTCACAGGCCTTTAGGAGCTGAAGGTGGGGAGCAGCTATCCATTATTTTGGTACCACCTGAAAGCTGGGTTAGCATGTGGGCTCAGCCTCACTGTCTACGTATGGGCAGACTTCTCGCTAATGACCAATGATTTTGCCAAAGTCTATTTTTCTCATTCAGCAGGTAGATATTGTATCTTTCAGAGGGTTTTGCTTTCATTTGGAACCAATGAAAAGACTGCAAAAATCAAGGCATTCCCTAATAGCACCATGTCCTCAAAATCCTTTCAGTCATTTCTGCCTCTTCCAACCACACAGAAACCTGGAAACTTGTATTCTGAGAAGTCATAAGACCAAAAGAGTTTTCCAGAACCTTCAGGGTCTGCATTTGAAAGGACATTTGACTGATGCATCTGCCCAGAAATTGCCAGGATCCCTAACCAAGCTCCCAGAACAAGTGAATGGGCTGGTATTATTTGGATATGCAGAGTCCTAAAGCAGGTCAGTTTTGCACATAATTGTGATAGCTTTTACAGTCTCCTGTTCTCATTTCCTCTATGCATTTGTTTGTTTTTGCTACTCCTTCAAAACTGTGGGATACAGAAAAGGAAAAGCAAGGAAAAGGATTTTGACTGGACACATCAAAAGAAGTAGCAAGTATCCCAGAAAGTAACTCTTGAAAAGCTTCTTACCTAGAGCCTGTGGAAACTGGTTATATTGTCTGTCCCCAGGTTATTTTGCTTTCTTCCTCATGGAATTTAGGACTTAGAAAGTCTTCCTTTCTTCAGTAACCTCTTGCTCTTATGCTTTTGTTGTTACAGTTGAGTCATTCCAGTCGTGTCTAACTCTGTAACCCTACTTGGAGTTTTCTTGGCAAAGATACTGGAGTAGTTTGCCATTTTCTTCTTCAGCTCATTTTGCAGATGAGGAAACAGAGGAAAACAGGCTTAAGTGACTTGCCCAGGGTCTCACAGCTAGTAAACATCTGATGCTGGATTTGAACTCATGAGGATGAGTCTTCCTGATTTCAAGCCCAGTGCTTTATCTATTGCACCATCTAACTTCTCAAGCCCACATGCTAAGGGACTTCAGCATGCAGTGACATTGACTCAAACATGCTTGCCTCCCAGTTCATTAATCTACATCTTTACTTCACCTCTTGGTATCACAGAATCATAGAGAAGTCTCCAACTCCCTCATTTTATGGATGATGAAAATTGAAGCACAGAGAGATTAAGCAATTTGCCCATGGAAATTCAGCTGGTTAGTGTCTTAGGATTTGAGCCTTCCTTACAACAATTCAGTGCCCTGTCTACTAAGTCATAGTGCCTATCTCCCACAGAAATGATCATGCAGTTTATCTCATCACCATTGATCAAGTGGATTCTAACTCTTGTGATCAAGGACTCTCTAATATCTGATAACTAATAGTTACCATTTATATAGTGATTTATAAAAGAATTTAAAAAATATCTCATTTAATTCCTCACAACAACTCTGTGAGGTAGGTATTATTATTCTTCCTAATTTAAGAATGAGGAAATTGAGGATGAGAGGTAAAGTAACTTAACTAGTTAGCGTGTGTGGAGATATTTGAACTCAGAGCTTTCTGACTCCCAATTGTCACTTTATCCACTGTCATAACCTCTTTTCCTTCTTTCTCTTCTGTTGCCTCCTTCCTCCCAAACCTATTCTTTCTCCTTACCCTGTCCTCCCACCTTCTGTCCCTCAATACTCTCTCAGGCTATCACCCCCAATTTAATCTTTCTTCCTTACCCAATCTTGATTTATGACTAACCTGTTCAACTTTAACTGCCCTTTACTCTCAAAACGTTGCCCCAATTACTGCCATTCATCCCTTGCCAACCCCCAGTGCTGAGTTACCTTCATAATCTGCCTTCTTTGTTGTGACTTATGTGCTGCTCAACAGTGCTGGAGATTTCAAACAATTAATCAACAAGCATTTACAAAGCACCTACTATGTGCCAGGTACTTTCAGCCCTGGGGATACAGTGAAAGACAAAAAAAAAGCCCTTGCCTTCAAGAAACTTACATTCTAGTGAAAGAGATAGCATTCTTTAAGTAGGTACACGCATGGCACATACTGAGTAGATATGGGCAGTAACCTCAGAGAGGAAGGCACTGACCACTAACCTACTATTGATTAATGATAAAGATCTCAACTAGCTCATCCCTGCAGAAAGGCAAACCTTCTGCTCTTCCCTAATTGTCTCTCTGTTGTGCTTCTCATAGAAGTTATTTCAATCCTTTTTGTTTCTACTCAAACCTCCCACACTCTACTCCCCACCCATTCTCTCAAGAGACCACCTTACTTCATACTTTATGAGGAAATAAAGACTTTTTGCTATATTCTCTCTCCTCTCTATTCTAAATCATCCCCATTCTCTTTCTTTGTTTCACTCTCTCATGAAGATGTGGCTTGTCTCTTCACCAAAGTTGGTCCCTCTCCATTTGCCCTTGATCTCGTTCCCTCATATCTCCTTTGGCATCTTGCCCTCCCTATCTGCATCTTTCCCTCTCTCTCTTTTTTTTTCTCCAATTCTACGTTTCTACTGATTATCTCCTTGTGTCCCCATAAACATGCCCAACTTTCTCCCATCTTTAAAAAAATTCACTTTACCCTAATTTTTTCTGATGTTACTATCCTTTATCTTTCTTCCATTTCACAGCAAACTCTTGGGAAAAATTGTGTACATTCATTCCACTACCTCTCCTCTTATTCACTTTTCAAGCATTTGAAATCTAGCTTCTCAGCTCTAAGTCAGCTGAACTCTGCTCTCTCCAAGGCTAGCAATGATCACTTGCCAAATACTATTGCTCCTTCTTGACTTGTCTAGAAGACTAGATGTTGTTGACCACTCCTTCCTCCTAAACACTTTCCAGATTTTCTGCAAGGCTACTTTCTCTCAATGTTGTGTTATTTGACTCCTTTTCCTCAGTCTTCTTTGCTGGATCATCATCGAATAGATATTCCCCAGGAATTTGTCCTAAGGTTTCTTCTCTTTCTGCACTCTCTTGGAAATTTCAATAGTTCTTTATGGATTTAGCTCTCAGCTCTTTGTACAAATTTCCTAGATATGTTTTCATATTTTCTTTGTATCCCCAGTGCTTAGCACAGTGCATAGCGCACAGTAAAAACTCAATGCTTTCTTGTTTGTTGAATGATTCATTGATATCCAGCCACAGTGTCTCTTCTTTACTATGATGCCTGGATCATCAATTGCCTTTCAGACATTTTCAGCTGGATGTCCCATTTTAAAGTCAACATTTCCAAAGCAGAACTCATTATCTTTTCCCCAAACCCATCCCTTTTTCTAGCTTCCATGTTTGTTGAGGGTACTACCATCTTTCCAGTGACCCAAGTCCACAACCTTAGAGTCATCCCTGCACCTTGCCTCCCTACTCATCTCTCATATCCAGTCTTTTGCTCACAAATATCTATTCTACCTCCACAATGTCTCATAGCTATTTGCTTTTTTTCTGCTCACATAGCCACCACTCTGGTCCAGGATCTCTCACCTGGACTATTGCTGTAGCCCACTAAGTGATGTCCTTGCCCTTTATTGTAGCCTCTGCACAGGTGCCAAACAGATACTACTGAAGCGTGATTCTGGTCCTCATGAAATTTTAGTGCCACCTGATTGCCTCTAGGATCATATGCAAGCTCTTATGTTTGGTCCCCAAAGCCCTTCACAACTGGGCTCTAGCCTCTCTTTACAGTATGAGTGCACTGTATTGTTCTATGTTCCAGCCAAATGGCCCTATATTTCTCTTCCCCATATATGACACCCCATCTGCCATATTCATGTCTTTGCCCCCCCCCAAGCTGAAAATATATTCTCTCCTTACCTCCATCTTCTAGAATTCCTATATTTTTTCCAATGCTCAGTTCAAATGCTCCCTTTTGCATGAGGCCTTTTCTGACATTCTTGATTGCCGGAGTTCTTTTCTCTGGAAATTACTTTGGATTTATTTTGTATATTTTTATATTTATTTTTCCAGGTACACACCATTTCTACATGTGTACACTCATTGTGTAATAATAAACTAATTGAAAGCAGGGTCTGTTTAAACTTTGCTTTTGTAAGTCAAATGTGTCCTGGCATGTAATAAGCACTTAATAAATACTTGTTGGGTTTAATCAAATTGCAAATAACACATCTATTCAGTCATTTCAGCCTTGTCTGACTCTTCATGACCCCATTTTAGGGTTTTCTTGGCAAAGATACTGAAGTGATTTGGCATTTCCTTCTCTAGCTCATTTTGCAGATGAAGAAACTGAGGCAAACAAAGTTAAGTGACTTGCCCAGGATCATGCAGCTAGTAAGTGTCTGAGGCTGAAATTAAACTCAGGCCTTCTTGAGTTCAGGCCATGTATTCTCTCTACTGCACCATATAGCTGCCCTAAAAAGGGAAGTGCACAAGCCTCCAATGAGATTTGAACTCACACCACCCCTGGTTTACAAGGCCTGAGCTATGGAGCCAGGCCTATAACAGTAATACATACTCTCTAACAAGAGAGATGGCATTCAGAAGTTACTTAAAGGTCAACCAGTCAATCCTCTTCATATTTTATGTGAGGAGACCAAGGCCTTGAATTGGTAACTTGCCCAATGTTGTATAGGAAAATAAGGAGCACAGTCAGGATTTAAACCCTAGCTCTGGTACCACATCCAGAGCGCTTCCTATTGTACTAACTCTGCCTTTGTTTTTCTTGGATGATCCCCAAACTACCAAGTGGGTTTGGGAACACAGCATACTTGGGCATATATGTGTGAGGTATCTCTTCAGAATGGATTTCCAATAAGAGATGATGAAATCCCCTTTCCTGGAGACTCTGAGAACAAAGTAGACTATTGGGGAGAGTCATTGCAATCCAATTTCTAACCTAATTCTAGTCGATAATTCCATAGACATCTACTATAGATTATCTCTTATAAAAGTCCTTGAGCTTTATTTCAAGGGAGTGAATTCAGTTCTGAAACTGTTTTGGAAAAAGTTTTTTCCCCCTAAACTGCCTTTCACTTAATATTTCACAAAGCAAAGAAGGATAATCATGGAAAAACACAACCAACTGTGACAAATACAAGGGGGAAAAAACTTAGCACAACAATGCGGAGCCTTATGGGCTAAATTATGAGAAGACAGCCTTTCCTTCTGCAGACATCATTATTTATGGATGAAAAATTACACGGGCTAATAATTACACCAGCAATTGTCCACTTGCAGGAACAATTAGCCCCTTGCTCCTTGTTCTCAGAAAGTGACTAAATGTCCTCCCAGCGAGCCAAATGGTGGTGTAGCTATTTTGGATTGTAATTCTATGCCTGCTCAAAAATAACACAATAGAAATGTGAGACCCAGTAATCTAAAAGAAATAAGCTTTTTAATTATTTAAAATAATGTATAGTAAGCTAAGTTTTGAAAATATCCATTTAATTACCGTCCCAAAACAAGTAGGTTTGTGTTCAGCAGCATGACATAGTATTAGAAGAACTGACTTTGGAGTTGGAGGACATGAGTTTGAATTTCAGGCCTGCCACTTTCCAACTAAATGTATTAGGCAAGTCACTTAACCTCTGTAAATCTTAGGTTCATCTATAAAATGGACGTAAAGAAACTTATTCTGTCTTCCCCATAGGGCTCCAGGGAAACACTTTGGAAACCATAAAGCAATACTTTATGAACATGATTTATTTGTGATTATGCTATTTTCTGATTATTATTAAATGCCATACTCCTCTAAAGAGTCATCTGTATTTGCTGCCTCCACTTCACCACTCACTAGGGACATCAGTTTCTTGTAACGTGTCTCTTTCTACCACATGACTGAAACATTTCTCTTCAAGGTCATTTGTGGCCATTTAATGTCAAAGGATCGTGGAGTTTTAGAATTAAAAGACATTCTGGAAATCATGTTGTTGACTACTCAGTTAAGAAAGGAGGAAATGAAGACTCAGGGAGATTAAGTTACTTACCTGATGTCATATACATAATAAGTAAGGGCAGGATTTGAATTCAGGAACTTTGACTCAGAATCCAGTGCTCTCTCTATTATGTCATGCTATTTCTACCATCTCCATTTCTGCAAAATCTTTCCCATATAAATCTTCCATTTTATTTCCACTACAGCCATCCTGGTTCTGGTCCTCATTTCATCTTGCCTCCTCACTTGTCTTTCTACCTTCCTTTCTAATTCATCTTCTGCCCTATTGCCCAAACAATCTTCTTAAAGCACCACTGTAACTATTTTATGACTCATCTTAAAAGCTTTCATTTGTTCCCTATTATCTTCTGAATAATATATAAAATCCTGATTATGTTATTCATACCTCCAACCTATTTCCACCGTGGAGCTCATGCTAAAGGAAGAAAGGGAAATTTCACGTAGTCTAACCTATATTCTAGATTTGGAGAGAATAGCTCTCAAAGGATTAGGAGAAAGAATAGTTAGGCTCCAGTGATCTAGTATTCAGATAAGGGAACGTGACCATAATGCTGGCCCAAATGTGAATGAAAGTTCTCTGGAATGGAATTCTGATGACAAAGGCATGAATGATTCCAATATGAAGGAAAAAGGATAGCTATGAAAAGAGAGTATTGTATCTCTACAAAAAAACTCATTGACCACAAACTCATTGGATTTAAAAAAGAAAACTTATATAGAACACATAAAGAAGGGCAAGTTACTAAGTTGGAATTCAAGAGTGGCATCGCCAAATGAATAGTTTCAAGAATACTAAACAACACAGAAGGAGCTGAAACTGGTGATGAATCACAACAAAAAGCTAAAAGTCCTTCATATTGGGAACTAGGTTGGGAACAAATAGGAGAATAAGGAAGGTTGTTGCTTGGGTTGGGTGGGATGATGATTATGAATGAGGGTAGAAAAAGTTGAACCACTAGACTCTTTGCTTCTATTTTCTCTACAAGGAAAATGATCTTTGTTTTGGGAAAGACGATAAAAATTATTCAAAAGGAGTTAAAAGCAAATGTAAGTGATAGGATAGTAAACTAGCCCTTGCCTCCCCTTAATGATTTCAAGTCATGTAGATTAACTGTCCTGAAAGAAAAGGCATATGTGATTGTCGAATCACTATTAGTGATGGGAGAGAGGGGGAGAGGAGTGGTTCGACACTGGGGAAGGACAAATATTATAATGATATTTTACAAAGGTAACAATGTGGGGTCTGTAAGTTACTGACCAGGAAATGGTCAGTATTCACAATATTCCTGGGAAAATTCTGAAATTCGTTATTAAAGTGTGATTTTTGAATAGTTACAAAATGAAGCCATGATAATTAGATGGCAGTATGTTTCATCCAGAAAAAGTCATGGTGTACTAACCATATTTCTTTTCTTGACTAATTCGAATAGTAGATTAAAGATATAGTGTAGAATGCAGAAAAGCATTTGGCAAAGTCCTTCAGGCTATCCTTATGGACAAGATAGAGATACATGGGATAAGTAATATAGTTATATGGATTTGGTAATTTATTCGGTGGCAGGATGCAATGGTTTGATGTTAATTTTTAGGGAGATTTAATGTTCTTAGCAATAATTTGGCCTTAATAATAATATAATTTGCAAAGCATTTTACAGTATTTTATTTGATAGTCACAGCAATTGTGAGATAGATGCTTTCTTCATATATATTTTACAAATGAGCAAACGAAGGTAGATAGCACATAGCTGGTAAGTATCTATGGTCATATTTCAACTCAGGTCTTCCTGACTCTAGGCCGAGCCCTCTATCCACTGTTCCATGTTGCCACTTTGCCATGGAATTCTGGATGGTCAGATTTGCAGATAATAGGAAACTGGGATAGGCAGTTAACACATTAGGTGGCAGAGTATCCAAAATGGTCATAGCAGGCTAGGACCAAAAAGATGGTAATTGGTAGTGATAAATATAAACTGTTACATGTGGGTTCCAAACATCATGCCATAAGTTCAGGATGGACACAATGTGACTAGATAATTTCTAGAGGTTGTCTTGTATTGTACTAAATGTGTGCGATATGATGATATGAAAAAAACCCAGATTCCATTGTTAACTGCATTAAATAGGTTTATAGTACAGAATGGGGCAGAATAGGGCCTACTAGATGGTGTAGCGGATGGAGTGCTGGCTCTGGAGTCAGGAAGACTCATCTTTCTGAATTCAAATCTGGTGTTAGCTGTTTTTGCTTTTTTGGTTTTTTTCAGTGGTGAGAGGGGAAAAAAACATACTTTTATTCATTGAAAAAATCAAATTAGTTTAAAAAAAGATCAAAAACTTCTGCAAGGCAAGGTTTTTGTTGCACCCATCTTTGCACCTGGGCATCTAGCATGGTGCCTTTCACATGGTAAGCTTGCAATAAGGCGTTGTTAAAGTGAATCACTCCAGGAGTTTAAAACACTGATGCCTAAGCTTCTCCTGTAGGCTTGTGACTCCTGCTCTGCATGTGAAAAATAAGAAAGATAAATATAGAATATAGGCAATAATACTAATTACACTTAATTACCACCTTTCATCTGAAGATCTCAAAGTATTTCATAAATAGCTTCTTGCTCAACTTCATAACACAAAATGATGTATACAGGTAGTACCTATAATAAGCTAGTCTTCACTTTTTTTAGATGAACTTGAAATATTCTAGGCAAATATTAATACAATAAGTCTGAAGTGGATGTGGAATAATGACTAGAGATTTTTGATGCTTAGGCTTCTTCTACCAAAGAATATAGTCTTTTCTGTTTTAATTAGCATATGAATTGCCTTCAGAATTCTTTTTTTTTTTTTTACTTTGCTATGGCTTCTACTTGAGAATCTTCAATGGTTCTCTACAGCTCCTGGAATCAGGTCATAGAATTAGAGAATGTATGAGGTGGGAGGCATCTTAGGGTCCATCTAGTCCAGCCTTATCTTTTTATAGGTAAGGAAAAAGAGGGGAGGAACTACTTTTCATTTTTCTTTGTATCCTCAGAACTTAGTATAGTGCCTGGCATATAGTAGGTGCTTAATAAATGTTTATCGATTGCCTGATTCCACAATCTTTAGTGGCTATTTCAAGCTCTCTACAACCTAATGTTCCCAGCCAACCTTGTTTCTTGGAGCTGAATAACCCATTTACAGATTTAAGGAGACCATTCTCTTTACGTGTATATCAGACTCACTGTTGCCCCCATTTTTGCCTTGGCTCTGGCTATATCTCCTAGAATGCTTACCCCACTTGTTTCTTTCAGGCAGAATTTTACTCATTGTGTTCTACCCAGTTCAGATCCTATTTCTTTCGTAAAACCTTCCCCAATGAGTTGAATCTACAATGATCTTTATTTTATCTTTATGCAATGATCCCTGTTGCTTTAAGAATTTTTTTAGGTCTAGACCACTATGAAAATGTACACTCCTTAAAAGTAGAGATGTTTCATTCTTTCATCTGTGTAGTCTATTGTCTCAAATTGTGTGTGGAAAATAGTAAGTGCTTGTTGGTGGAATGATTGGATGACTTGTTATTACAACAGTGCTTGGTATTACGAGTGTGGAAGTTTCTTTTGGTGTCTCTACTGTTGTAATTTCTTGGGAGTACTGAGAATTTCAGTGATTTGCCCTAAGTTATAAAACAGTATGACCATGGGAAACATCCTGGTATTGGGGATAAAGTCCTGGACTTGGGGTCCAGGAAGATTTGGGTTTGAATCTTGCTTTAGAATAACTAGGAGACTGAACATGGGCAAATCACTTCATCTCTTTCAGCCTTAGTTTCCTCATCTGTAAAGTAATGAATAATAATAGCACATTGAGAGAAATATTTTTATGTTCTTCTATGGAAGGTCAGCATCTGAAGGACATGGCCACTTGGGATTAACCCTAACCCTCAGAAAACATGTTCTTAGCTCTTAGACCAGACCCTACCCAACTAGGAGGGAAACCTTACTTGTTTGGAGTGTAAACCAAATCCAGTGTAGGCAAGTTCTTGCCCCAAGGAAATAAGACCCTGCTCTTGTAGCCCTCAATTAGAGTTTAGGATGAGCCAGCTCATGAAGGAGAAAACCAACCACAGTGGTATGGGTGGAGGTGGAGTCCCCTGTGCAGAGTGCTGGAAATAGCTGAGTCTCATAATCAAGGCTTCTAGTCTGCTAGTCAAGCTTGATTATCACTTGTCAACTTCTCTTTCAAGAATTATTTAAAACTTTCAGGCTTTCCATGTCTTTTGTCTTTGGTTATTGAGAGAAACCACTGATCATCTGATTACTAATAATTTATTGATTATTAGCTAACCTAATTAATAAATTGATTGCTAATTACCCAGGAACTCTGTCTCTTGGGGTCTTTCATTTATCACAGAATATTTCTTAGTGTTGTTGTAAGGATCAAATGAGATTATATATATATTATATTATGCATATATATAATATATATGTATCTCCTCTTTCTCCTCCTCTTTCTCCTTCTTCTTCTTCTCCTTCTCCTCTTCTTTATCTTCTTTTTCTTCTCCTCTTCCTCTTCTTTCTCCTCCTCCTTTTCCTCCTCCTCTTCCTTCTTCTCCTCCTCCTTTTCCTTCTTCTCTTTCTTCTTCTTCCTCTTTTTCTTCTCCTCCTTCTATTCTTCCTCCTCCTCCTCTTCTTCCTCCTCCTTCTTCTCCTCCCCTTTCTCCTCCTCCTCCTTCTTCTCCTCATTCTCCTCCTCTTCCTCCTCCTCCTCCTTATCAGAAGAACTTGAACCTAATGAAGCCCAGTTCTTTGGCCAGTTTCCTGTCTGTCCAACCTGCGTTGCTGCCTCTTATTCAGATTCTATATAACACAATTTAGCACTCAATTATATATTGTATTTTTAGTTCATTGATTCAGAGCTGATCATTGAACTCAACTCTCTCACTTTACAGATGAGGAAAGTGAGTCCCAGAGAGGCTAAATGACTTGTCCAATATCTCATAATATTTGAGGCAGTATTTGAACCATGCCTTCCTCATTCTTGAGTGTAGTGTTCTAACCATTCTGCCATGTTGCTTCTCATGTATGTAGTTCCTATATGCATCCCACTAAGCTATAGACTGCTCAAGGTAGACATGATGCTTTGCATTCCCCTACAATACTTCTCACTGTTGCTCACATTACATTTGCTCAGTACATTATTAGCTTGATCCACGTCATTAATAGAATATTGAAGTAAATTTTTTTAATGACAGATTTTCCATAATTAAAAATGGCTCCATATTTGTTCTGCACAGCAATAAAAGCCTAAAGGAACTAGAGGAAATGAGATGCGAGGTGTGAGATCCCATAGTTTGGCTGCAACCCCAGGTCTTCATTTGATGTTAGAATTGCTTTTCTTATTTTCAGCTTCACTCCTACAGGGACACAGCTTGTTTTTCATGCCTAAAAAACTCCCTTCAGTATCTCTAATTTCCCCAGGCATTTTGTCTTAACCTCTCAGTAAACCCAAAAATTGTTCAAAGAAGTTGTCATTTTTGAATTTTGTTTTTCCTGTATCTAAGTGCTGGGGAGCTCCTTGTCTGATATCACTCACTGGTTGCTTTAGTCTGACACATACTGGATGATGATGGGAAGTGGAATTTTTCCAGATGTCTCTGTCCTTCTAGAATATTAAGAAAGATGCATCCCCTCCTTCTCCCTCCACCATGGGTAACAAGCATCAATCTGGCAAGAATCTCCCAATGAAGGATTTGATTTGTCTTTCTTATTGCATGCATAATGAATTTTCTTACCTGGTTTATTTGCTTTAAAGGTATTCTCAATATACAGCTGACAACATCTTGGATGGCTACTGATTATTTTTCTTCCCTGTCCCCAGGTTCAAATCCTGGCATTGATGCTGACTTTGTAATCTCAAGAAAACAGCTTTAACTCAGAATATAGTTCAGAATTTCTTTCTTTGCCTGTCAGGATCTGCAATTTTATTAGTTCAGGGAACGCTCAGTGTGGAATTTAGGTGGTATAGTAGAGAGAGGCAGCTAGGTCTGTCAGGAGTCAGAAAAACATGAGTTTAAATCCATCCTAAGACACTTAATAGCTGTGAGACCCTGGGCATGTCACTTTAACTTCTGTCTGCCTCAGTTTACTCAACTGTAAAATGGGGATCATAATGGCACTTCATAGGATTGTTGTTTGGATCAAATGAAATTATATTAATAAAGCACTTAGCACAGTTCCTGGTACACAGTAAGTGCTTAATAAATGCTTACTCCTTTCCTTTTCCTTTCCCCAAGGTGACATGTTGGATGGAGAGCTGGGCTTGGAGTCAAGAAGGCTTGAGTTCAAATCCAGTCTCAGAGACTTATTGTTTGTATGGCTCTGGGCAAATTCTTAGCCTGTCTGCCTGCAGTTTCCTCATCTATAAAATAGGGAAAATAATAGCAACTACCTCTAGTGTTGCTGTGAGGATAAAATGAAATAACTGTACAGCATTTTGCAAACCTTAAAATGCTATATTAATGGTAGCTATTTTTTTTAACCCTTATTTAGAGTCAGGAAGACCTGAGTTCAAATTTTACCTCAGGCACTTACAAGACGTGTGACCTAGTCACTTAATCTCTTTTTGCCTATTTCCTTAACTGTAAAATAAGGGAATGAACTTGATGATCTCTAAGATCACTTCGAGATCTCAATCTGCTTTGATCTACAAATTATCTCTACTGATACACATTGAGAACTTATCTACAACTTTTAGTGGTAGAGAGTGGCTTGGGATAGAGAGAGATTAAGCGCCATATAGTTGGTATGGGGTGACAGAAAACTGAAGTGTAATTCAAATCCAGGTTTTTCTAACTCCAAGACCATCCCAGCCTACCTACTAAGCCATAGCAACTACTCGTTCCCATCAGTGTTGCTAGGTATTCTTTGTATTTTCCCAAGTTTCTAGTATGGAGCTCTGTAAATTGTAGGCATTAAAAAAAAATACGGATAGGGATGAGGCTTGGGTGTGTGATTTCACTGGTACAGGAAACACCTAGAGGAGGAAACTCTATTAATGCAAGGAGCCAAAGAGTTATCTAGATCTTTTGTGGTGGATCAGTTGTATCTAACTCCAAGTGACCCTATTTGGGATTTTCTTGGCAAAGGTATTGTAGTGGTTTGCCATTTCTTTCTCCAGCTCATTTTACAGATGAGGAAACTGAGACAAACAGATTTAAATAACTTTCCCAGAGTCACACAGCTACTGAGTATCTGAGGTCAGATTTGAACTCAGGAAGAATAGTCTTCCTGACTATAGACCTGGCACTCTAGGCACTATGGCGCCACCTAGCCGCCACTTCCGTAGATTCTAGTTCTTCGCTTCTCTGTTTTCTCTTGTTTTATTTATGATTCCCTCTTTTTTTTTTTAAAGTTAACTTCCTATCCCTACTTGTTTCCTTACTGAGTTTAATGTATTTCTACACCAGACTATGTCTTCAGTGCCTTGGAATAGTGCTTCACAAAGGGGCTCTTGCTCGAATCTCTGTGACTCAGTACTCCTTGCTTAGGATTCAGCTTTATTCCATTGACTGTGGTCATTACAGAGAAATAAAGAGGCTTGAACCCAGGCATTTAAATATATTTTAAAAATTGAACCAAAATTTTTTTTTCCAACTTTTTTCTCTCTTTTCCCAAAAGTAGACAAAGGGAAGCAATGCGATGTTAGAAAAAACAATAACTGGCATTTACATAGCACTTCCTTTAAAGTTTATAAAAGGCTTTACGTACATTTTCTCATTGGATTCCAACAGCTTTCTGAGATAGATTCTGTTATCATTTCCATTTTGTAGATGGAGAAATTGAAGTTCAGAGATTGAGATTTTCCCAGAGTTACACAGCTGGTCCATAAAGAACACTAGATTTGGAATGAGAAGCCCATGTCAAATCATCTGGGATGGGGAACCTGTGGTCTTGAGGCCACATGTGGCTCTCTAGGTCCTCAAGTGTGACCCTCTGGGTCCTCAAGTGACTGAGGTCAAAGGGCCACACACCTATCCCTGAGCTTTCTGGGCTTCAGTTTCCTCATCTTTGAAATGTGAGGAGTCTCACTTTGATCACCTGCTTCCCAGGATTGTTGTGAGGAATTGAATGACTGGCAAATTGTAATATGCCATTTCACTATGAGTTGTTGGAAGACAGCCATTTGGGTAAAAGAGCTATGTCCACATCACCTTAGGATCATAAATCTAGGGTGGGAAGGGATCAGAGAGGTATTCCACCCTAGTTCAAGCCCCTCATTTTACACATGACTAATTTAGGTCCAAAGAAGGTTAAGAGACTTGCCTGAGTTGACGCAGACTATATATAATAAAACAGAGCTGGAATTCAAACTCAGGTCCTCTGACTTCAAATCCATAATGTTTTCCATGGTCCCACACAAAGATACTTGATTTGATCATCAACACGTAAAAAGAAAATTCACAATAAGAGGCAATGTATGATCATTGCCAAATGAGTGGTATGGCGAGTAGGAGGTATGTAGCCAGCTGTATTCTAGACTGGTTTGCTTTATCTGGCTTGGCAATCTCTATATCATTAAAATAACTTTCCTAGGCATCAATTTCTCCATCTGTAAAGTAAGGACGTTAGAACAGATGGCTCCTGAGGTCTCTTTTGGCTACATAGTTATGACCCCATAATCCTACTGATACTATTAAAGTTAGAGATTAGCCCTAAGATTTCATTGGCATAGGAAACTAACTCCCAGATGAAGAAATTCTTTCTACCAGTGCAGGTTACCACCTTTTCTGTAACTGATCATCTTAGAGAGTTACTTAGAACACTGAGGGTTTGGTTGACTTATCCAAGGTCACATTGTCAATTTGTGTCAGAGATGGGTCTTTGAATCCAGGTCTTTGTAACTCCACACCCCTCTCTCTATCCACTACCCTAGTGCTTCCTCTCTCACTATTACCATTACATAAGTTAAAAACAGAATGAAATAATCATTTCCCATACTCATTTAATATGATTCGTCCCTTATTTAGGGCATATGAGTTAATGGCTGTTCCCAAAGCTGATTGAGAAAGACCACATCTACAAACACAAAATCATATTCCATTTCTGTTACTCTTTTTTTTGGTGGAATATAAACTCCCAAAGGGCAAGGAATGTCTTGTTTATGCCTTTGTATCCTCAAAGTCTGGCACAGTCAGTGCCTGGCACAAAATAGTTGCTTAACAAATGTTTGTTGGATTTTTGAAGTAGAAAATTTGATAGATAGAAGTATGCCTATAATAATTTTATATACATACACATACCTATTTGTGTCTAATGGTAGCCATCTCTGGGGGAGGGGGAAGAAAAAAATTTATATGATAATTTTATTGTATATTTGAAAGAAATAGCAAGTTATACATAGATTTACAGTTTCATAGGCAATCATCTTCTTTATTGTACTATATTATGCAATTGCTTATTTTAGTCTGTAAGTGAAAAATAAAATAAATAAGTAGAACATATTCTCACCCTCAGTGACCCAATGCTTTTGACTCTTGACAGGGCAGAGTAAACAGTCAAATAAAGGCTGTTTACAAATCAGAGCTAAAGGAGAGCGGTAGCAGGTATAAGAAAATTAATAATGTATAATAACGCTACTTCATTATCTTTTCTCTAAATCCTTCCTCTTCCACTCCATCTCCCCCCATTCGAGTGTCATGAGCTTAACAGATGGTTTCTCGCATTGCTAAATCCTTGTTCTTTTGAGTGACTTAAAAGGGACACCTACAAAAGACCTCATCTCATTTGCTTCATTATCACATCTCTGTGGCCATTAACATTATTATTCATAAAATGCAGAAAACCTTATTCTCCCCTGTATGTTTGAAAATTGCTTTGTCCTGCTGGTTTTCATGGGGGATTTTCCAAAGGAAGTGGTCATTATCACTCACACCAATTTGGGGCCCAAGGGGACTAAATAGCTAGCAGTCATTCTGCTTTAGATAAGAGTATGTTTGTTTAGCACCTTGAAATGGACTGAGTACTTTGTCAGAGGATCATAGATCTAGAGCTAGAAAAGACCTCAGAGGCCAGTTAGTTCAGTCTCCTCATTTTACAGCTAAAGAAACCAAAACCCAGGGAAGTTGAATGGTTAAGTGATAGGTAGCAAGTGCCAGAGGTGTGGGTATTGTTATACCCATTTTAGAAGCAGGAAAACTGATGTGAAGAGAGGTTTAGTGAACTGATCATAGTAGCAGAGGTGTCCTGGCTTCATCTAGGACTCTTTTTAGTATATCTGCTGCAGGAAACAATGTTTCCTGTTCACTAAACCTTTCTAATAGTGACATCTGTCAGGCTAGGGAACCACAGGAAGTAAAGGAGACTCTTCACTTGAGACTTTTAATGAAGACTGGGCAAACAACTCTCTAGACAGAAGTATTATTGCCCTTTGTTCTTGACTTTACCAACTATACCACCCCATCCCCATTTTTGGCACTTTCATTCACTGTTACCCTAGCAACGTTCCCACCTTCCTCACTGACTTTGGCATCTCACTTATCATCTTCCTTAAGATTTCAGTATCAATGTTAATGCCCATTAACTGCCTGTCTTTTCCGTTTTTTGAACTCTAGACCTCTATCCAATCCATGTTAGCTGCCCAACAAAGTGGTCCCATCTTAGACATCACTGTCACTCAAAACCACTACATCTCAAAATCTGCAACTTTGAAATTTTCTCTCTCTGACCATCACTTCTTAGCATTCTGTCTTCTGAAAATCTTTGCCTTTCCCCACACCTTTCCCCTCTTTACCTTCTTTTATGATTCCCATGATTCCTCAGTTTCCCAAGTCCTTTCTTGTCTTCCTCCCTCCCTCCCTCTCTTCTTTTGATCATTTCAGTGATGCTTTCTCTACTACCTTGAATCTCTTAACCTCTTTACTTTCCTTGCTTCCTGTTGTTAGTTCACCATCTGGGTAACTACATCTGTTCCTACTCTTCAATAGCCAGACATGGCCAGGGGAAATCACAAAAAAGCATGTTGATGAGATCCACTATGAAGTCATTCCCATGATTCTTAGTTGAAAGAGAGGGGCAGTCCTAGCAAAATGGCTAGAGAGTTGGCCTGGTGCCATTAAGGGCCAGGTTCAAATCCTTCCTCTGACTGTTTGAAGTAGGCAGAAATCATTTAACCTCCCAGTTACATATAACTCTGTAAGATTATAAATTGCAGAGCCTGTGCTGATTACTAGAGAGCTGGCTTATCTGGAAGCTCCTTAGACTAAGAAAATCAAAAGTCCAAGAAAAAAAAATCACAATTGAGGGTTCTATGCTACCTGGCAGTCCTTCATCCTCCTCTTCTTTTTTCTCCCTTCCCCTGACAGACTTTTCTGCCTATTTTAAACCTGTCCCCTTCATTCAAGGTCCAGTTCAGGAGCTTCCTCTTAAAGCCTGTGCTCTCTCCTCAGTCTGAAAATTATCTCTTTCCTTAAATTTCTCCCTATCTAGGACTTTTCTTTCCACTTAGCATATTTTGTCTTATAATATATGTACATATCTTCATTATCAGACTGTAAACTCCATGTAGACAGGCTCTGTGTCTCATTTTATCTTTCTCTTTTCTAGGGCTAAGCACAACCTCTTACACCTAGCAAGCAATAAATGTTTGCTGAACTAAATTGGTTTAGAGCTAATGTCCTAAAAGATCTCTTCCATATGTGCCTTTAATAATTCTGTGTTTCCTTTTTCCCAGTTTAGCTCATTAATGCATCAAATGCATAAAGATACAATAATGTACCAAGTGAGAGGATGCCTTTTTAGGTGTCTTGGTAAAGGAGAAGCCTTTTAAATCATTCAAAAGAGCGAGGATTTTAGCTGTCTGGGAAACCATCTGTTTAGCTTGTGAGCCGAGGAAGGGAGATTTAGGAGAAGAACATTTTACTTGCAGTGGTTAATATTTTGAATTCAGCATCTGTCAATTAAGTGCTCAACTGAAATTCCCCAGGCTGTGATTCTCGAAGGATTGCTGGCAGCCCCTGGGGCCATCAAACTCAGTCTGTCTTAGGCTCAGTGTTGTTTAACACGTTCATTTCTGACCTGGGAGGCAACAGAGAAAATCTCATTAAATTTGCAGATGAACCCAGCTGGGGAAGAGGTGGAGGGGCTGGCCAACATCTTAGGGGATAGGATCAATTTTCAGAATGACCTTGATAAATCACAGGAATGGTGGGAAGCAAACAGTGGAGTTGAAAAAGGATGAGCGTGAGGTAAAGAGGAGAATTCAACTATGCATAAATAAACTGGAGAGGAAGGAGAGAAAATGGTTATGTGCAACAATGGTGGAATAAGACCTAGGGTCAAGGAAGAAAATAATGAAATAGAATAGTGAGAAATATAAAGCTGCAGCTAAGAAAGGAAGACCAATTCTAGGGGCACATACATGACATAGGAGAACTAAGAGGGGACCCTCCCTCCATATTCAGCACCTTTACCAGAGTAATGTATCCAGTTCTGGTCTCTACCACTAAGAAACTATATGAAAAATGTGGAGAAAGGGTTTCTGTGGAGAGCCAAGAATGTGATTAAAGAGTTAGAAAGTAAACCCTGTAAGGAAAGATTAGAGGAATTGGAAGCATTTAGCCTGATAAAGAGAAGAATGAGTAGGAATCTAATAACAGATTAAGCACAAAGCAAGGCCATTCCACTGAGGATGGTGGCCAGCTGTTCTCCCCTTCAGGCAGAATGAGAGAAAATGGCCTTACATAGTAGCAAGAAGGCTTTGGCTTAAATATAAGATGGAATTTCCTGATATTTTGTGTTGGTAAAAATAGAGGTGAGTTTATTGGAAAAGGTCATGAAATCCCTTTCTCTAGACATCTTTAAAAATAGAATGGACTCTCATTTTGCCTGGAGGATTGAAATGTCATTCTTTCTGACTCTTCTTTGAACTACTCTTATGAGTGACATGGTGGATAGAATGTTAGGCCTCAAAGTCAGGAAAACCTATGTTTACATTTTGCCCCATATGCTTATCTAGCTCTGTGACTTTAGGTAAGTGACATTTTCTCTGAGATGATGTCTTTATTGGGAAAAGGAGGATTACAATAACACTTCTCGAGTTGTTATGAGGATCAAATGAGATGGAGTACGTAATGCCTTTTATAAATCTTAAAGAACTATGTAAATGTTGGATACTTGTTGATGTGTGGTATTGCTCAGATGGTTACAGCCCAGATATCCAGGGGGTCCAAGATTCCTAGCACTCTGACCTGAGAGACTGTAGAAGATCATGAAGATTCAATGTTCTTAATCTCAAAGAGCCAAAGAAATTTAGCCTGGGAGGTGGAGGTTAGGATAAGAACTCCAGAGACTAAGCAGGACCAACCATCCCACCTAAAAGTACAGCAAGGTATGGGCGCTGGTATAAAGCTTCAATTTGAGAACTAAAGCTGAAGAGATTAATGAATTAGAAAAGACATTGGACAGCATAAAAACATAGATCTAAAGATATCTATAAGGGAGAATAGCAATAGCAATAGCAAATAGAGACTCAAAAGAAGGAAAATAGTTTTCCACAAGGATTATATGAATATCTAGAAGATAAATGAAAGGAGAGAGAAAAATGAAATGAAAGCCCTGAAGGATGGAAAGGCCAAAAATCAGTAGGTATTCAAATACCTCAAGAAAATCCTAGAAAAGTTAATTTATTCAAGCATTGGAGGGAACTGCATGATGATGTAGTGCTAATATTCTTTAAGGGGAAAAGAACCTAAAGAACTTTTAGAAAGTTTAGAAAGTTCTTCATACTGTATTGAGAGAGTTAAAATAAGAAAAAAACACGACTGTTGGTGGCTTAGTTCTGTGCTGAAGGTTTTGAAGAGGGCAAAGAGAAGGAAACTTATGAGGAATGCACTGGTGAGAAAGAGGTAAGAAAGAAGGAGGTTGAATTTGTTATTTCTCATTATTGGAGTATGTGAGAAGAAGCGAATCAAGACAGCAGTGAAACAGAAGAAAGCAGGCATGAGATTAATCTCACTCATATCTGAAATTAGCAGAGGAAGCTTGATTTGTTGTTGTCCAGTCATGCCTGACTCATTGTGATCCCATTTGGGGTTTACTTGGCAAATATACTGGGGTATTTGCCATTTCTTTCTCCAGTTCATTTGACAGATGAGGAAACTGAGGCAAACAGGGTGAAGTGACTCGCCCAGGACCACACCACTGGTAAGTTTCTGAAATCAGATTTGAAGTGGAAGATACGTTTTCCTGACTCCAGGCCCTGTACTCTATCTGCTGTGCCGCTTGACTATTCTGGAGAAAGGTTGAACCATTTGATGTAAAAGTACAATTAAACTCAATAGAGAAACGGGTGAGGATAGAAAGTGGATGTAAAACGTATTGAATCATCATGAATAAAAAACTTCCTGATGCCCTGAGGAGGATTGAAAGAAAAAACAGAGAAGAACTAGCATCTATGGGAGTGGCAGCTAGGTGGCGCCATAGTGCACAGGGTGGCAGGCCTATAGTCAGGAAGACTTTTCCAGAGTTCAAATGTGGCCTCCAAATGTGGCTAGTAGTTGTGTGACTCTGGGTAAGTCATTTACGTCCGTCTGCCTCAGTATCCTCATCTGTAAAGTGAGCTGGAGAAAGAAATGGCAAACCATTCCAGTATCTTTGCCAAG
The DNA here is from genome assembly GCA_028658325.1 of Potorous gilbertii. Lineage (NCBI taxonomy): Eukaryota > Metazoa > Chordata > Mammalia > Diprotodontia > Potoroidae > Potorous > Potorous gilbertii. Next base: position 366,625,101 of record CM053770.1, on the reverse strand, counting down.
GAAACTCACCACACCGCCACAATGGGTCATGAAGAGACAGATGTGACTGAACAACAACAAATAACTTTTTAATTGGGGCACGACTGAAAAAACAACTGTGGTAGATGAATACAATGGATTTTATTGTGCCATAAAAAGGTATGATTTCAGAGAAGCCAAGGCAGCATCAACAGATGCTAAGTGAAGTGAACAGAACCAGGATGACATTTTATACAATGTTGTAAAAGGGCAACAACATTGTGAAACAAAACCACTTTTAATGACTTAATCATTCTGCTGATCAGGGTAATGACCAGTCATCTCTCCAGGGGACTGATGGTGAATGAAGCATGTCATCCCCCTCCAGACAGACAGGCGATGGACTTAAGATGTGGAAAGAAACATATTTTTGGGCAGTGTAGTTTCATTTTGATTGACTTTGTTCGGTTTTTTTATTTTTTGCCTTCTTAGTTTTTGATGGAGATGAGGTGAGGGTGTGGGGCAAGGACTAGCCCTAGTAATGACAAGAAAGAGAACAAATGCAACTTTTAAAAAATACATCAGGAAAAAAGCAAGCTGTGTGATTCACATTGTCATTTTTAGTCCTATTATGTTGGTGGTATATGTGGAAATGTTTTTGTTATTTGTTTTAAAATTCAGATTAAGAAAATAAAAAGAAGATATTTGTTGATACGACTTATGGTCCAGTAAATGGACCAGATGAGCACTTTAAACTCTTTCTAAATTTATGATTATAAAAGTCACACTGGACAGTGTTGGATGAGGAGAAAAATAACTGTCAGAAGCTACTCACTCAATGCAGTTGAAATATATCAGAACATGACTTTTATTGATATATTTTTATTTTCTAATATATCCTTCTCCTTTCTAGACCCTGGAATTCCAGGTAACATGGAATAAAAATAAGAAAATGCAGTTTGCTAAATTGAACAACATATTAAGTTCAATTGCATTAGTTATATATATACATATATATATATACACACACACACATATAACTACCTTTAACTCAACTCCCTTGCATGTATTTATATTTATTCATCTTATGCTCTCCACATATTTATACATACTTGTTATTTCCTTCATTAGGATGTATGCTCCTTGCAAGTAGAGATTGTTTCATGCATTACACTTCTGTCTATATGGTCTGTCACACAGTTGGTGCTTAATAAATGCTTGCTAATAGATTGATATACAACATTAAACATCCATAGTCTCTTGCTTCTGCATAAAAAGAGAAGGCTGGTACATTCTCATTTCCTGGGGCCAAACTTAGTCATTAGGATTGCTTACCATTCAGTTTAATTTTTTTTCCTTTCCATTTACAATGTTGTAGTGTTGTATATATTGTTTTACTGATATTTATTTTGCATACATTCGTATTTCTTTTGATGCTTTTCTGTACTCATTCATTGTTGTTTAACAAACTCCCAATTGATAGACATCTATTTTATTTCCAATTCTTTGCTACTACAAAAATTATAGCATGTGAAAATACACAAGGCAGGAGTGATCAGTGGGGAAGTTAGAGACAGGACTGGGACACAGACAGTACCAATAGATTACAAGATCATAGGTTGGGAGCTAGAAGAGACCTTAGAGTCATCTAGTCATAGCTAGAGGAATGAAATGGTTCCCCCCAGGGTCACACAAATAGTAAGTCATGGAGATGATATTTGACCTCAGATCCTCTTATTCCAAATCATCTCCTTCTACTGATCCATGTTGCTTTTGATGGAGTAGCTCCTATGGAGATTGTTTTGTCACCTGAAATATTATTCCTCCAGCACTCCAGGTGGTTAAAATGGTATGGGCAGTCCAGATTGCTGGTACCTTATTATTGACACTCATATTACAACTACTATCCACTTTGTTATTGTCTCCATAGGAATTCACAAAAAGGGGTATTTTACACTCTATGCATGCCTATGACCAGAGGGTGATATGCATAGAAAGGGTATGTAAGTGTAATTAACATTGCTGACTGTCTAGCTTATCAATCAGTCAGTAAGCATTCATCATGTGCCAGCTATGTTCCAGACACTGTGCCAACTACTGGGGATGTAGAAAAGAGGCAAAAGACATTACCTGCTCTCAAGACACTTGCGATCCACTGGCCTTGGCAGTGACTTATTTATCTAAGAACCTAGTTGCTTCTTGCTGATGTGTCATGACCAGGTTTTGATTTGGACAGTTTTTTTCCATCAATGGCTTACTCCTAACCCTGCTGAGAACATGAAAGTCTTTCACTTGTAATGTTTAGCACTGAAATTTGGTGTGATGATAGATAGAAGAGCTAAGGAGGGAAATGTCAGGATGCCCTAGTTTTTTGTATCCAGCTGTTCAAAAAACTTAGAATGTAAACTGTCCCAGACTTTGAAGCTGCAAATGAACCTTGCAAAGTTCCATGGCTATCAGGGAACTCACTGAGTTATGAGCTCAGCAGGGGCAGACAAGACCTTGACCTTCACTCTGGATTTCAAATAGAAAATTGTCACCTAGTGGGAGGAACAAGATATAGACTATATACTCTAAAGACTGCTTTTATGTATGGAAACTACTTTCTTTCTTTAACAGAGAACATGGAAGCTAACTGTATTTTCCTTTTCACTTATAGAGGATTTCACTGGAGCTCTTTAAAACCAAACAAAAGCCAGTCATCATAATGGGTTAATCATAAGGCAACATGGTCCTATGAAAGGACTGATATATCTGGGATCAGTAGACCTATGTTTAAATCTAGACTTTTGCTATTTACTTTCTGTGTGACTTTAATTAAGTTCTTTAACCTCTCTGGCTTCAATTTTCTTACATGCAAAAAATAGGGGAGTTTGCCTATGGGACCTAACCAGTCCCTTCCCACTTCTATATCTATGATCCTAAAATCTGAAATGAAATGTGAATATTTTGAAGATTTTTGTTCCTTTTATCTTCTCTCTTTCCCAGTAACATTTTGATATACAATACATGTCCAAGATCATTAACGGAAGCCAGAACAGAAACAAAATCAACTTCAACAATGGACATTGTTATAAATTCTGGGCATTTATCCCTGAGGATCAGAGAGTTCCTAATAATGAAACAAAAGGTGCCAGGGACTGTTAGCAAATGACAAAGCAGCTAATTGGGTATTTTTTTGCATGTGAAAAGCAGGCTGGGAATAGTAGGGGGTTTGTTAGGAAAATACTTGGCTAAGTTGATTAATTATGGAAGTTGTAGGAAGTAGAGTTTATGTTCCCATCACTGTCACAATACACAGGAGATTTGGGGAGTGTCATCTGCCTGAAACAGAAAGGAAGGAAATGAACATTTATTAATTTCCTACTATGTTCTAGGCACTATGCTAATCACTTTACAAATATCTCATTTGATCATCCCAACAACCCTGGGAGGGAGGTGCTATTATTATTCTATTTTACAGTTGAGGAAACTGAGGCAGGGAGAAGTTAAATGACTTGCCCAGGGTCACAAAGCTAATAAGTATATGAGACTAGATTTGAACTCAGGTTTTCCTGACTTTAGGCATTGTGCTTTATTCACTGAGTCATCTATACAGTCTTAGTACCTAGAAGAATTTTTCATCATAAGGAAGAAAGCCCATTCCTGTTATTGTTAAAAATAGGTGAAGTAACAACAAATATGAAACCGCTTTTAACACAGACAAAAGGCTAGATAGTATAACATCAAATGTAAACAAGACAAGGAAAGAAGATTTAAAATGCCAGGATTCTATACCTGTAAATACTACCAGGAAAGTTCCTTGACAAAGTGATATAGTGGAAAGGACAGCAATACTGTTATGAGAGAATCTGAATTTGAAACCCCACGGTGCCACTGACTGACCAACTATCTTGGACAAACTATTTTGCCATTCTCAGCCTCAGTTTCCCCATCTGTAAAAGTAAGGAGTTGGATTAGATACTTCTATTACTATGATTCTGTGGTTTTATGGTCCATAAAGATTAAGTAGGGGAATAGAGAGAAGGCTGTGAATATTTTTTAGTCACTCAGAAGTTGCTTTGAGTGAGTAGAATGAGAGGCAAGGAGGCACAGAAGTATTAGACAAACAGAAACAGTATCAAGACTTGGAAGGTTTAAAAAGTTGGAGTTGGAAATTTGGTGATGACAGAGGCATATGGAGATGCCTAGAGAACCTAAGACTAATTGTCATTGGCCCTTCCCCTTCTCATTCTCTGCTGGAGTTAGAACAGGAAAGGACCCTTAGGTGACGAACCAATGGCGGGTATATCTGACCAGTGTTCTATGCAGGCATATGGGTACAAATGAGATAATATTTGTAAAAAAAAGTACTTAGCATAGTGCTTGGTACAGAGGTGCTGTATAAATGCTTATTCCTTCCCTTCCCCTACACTTTGAAGAAAAGAATTTTATGAAGTTCTCCAAAAGGTAAGAAATTGCTATTCTGACTTCTGTCAGCATGCAAACTAGGGAGCTAGATAAATTAGTTTCATCATTAAATGATACCTAGTCAATTAAATTGGTTTTGGTGTACTGTTTTGGATGTCTTATACTTCTTAAGATTTTTGCAGGAAGAACCTTCCCTTCATCCTTCTATCTCTTCTTCCCACAATCCTTTGTTAGCAGGGAAGAATAAGGATATATTCCTGATTTGCTGAACTGGGTCACTTCTTATTTCACTGGACATCTGCTCTGGTTCCTTTTGGAGTGACATGCAGCTTACTAAAATGACACAGGAAAATTTCAATTGGATTCCAATGATCAGAACAATGCTAAAGATTTTTGGCAACTGAAAATCAAGAGTTTGGGATTCTTATTGGGATAAACTGTTCCTTCTATGATCTTTAAGAGCTGTGGAAATGGTTCTGCTCTTCTTTCTTGGGGACTCTTTTCCAACTCTTTGTCTCCCTTGGACTTCCAACAGAGGAGGGGAGAGGAAGGGATTTCTCTCTTTTCACCTCAACTCCAGTGGGATTCCCTTTAGGAATGACTCTGTGATTGATGAATTACATTTTGAAGCAAATAAAGGGTTCCCTGAGTTCCCAGGGTATATAATTTCATTGTGGATGACAATGACACCTATTTACTATACACTAGCCTTCCCTGTATGTCCTAGGTGATGATCAGCACCTAGGACAATGCACTTTGCCTAAGCAGGGACTTAGCTATTGTTTGATGATTTGATGTGACATACAATTTTGAGTCCCATCTTTTCTTGGTTGTATTGTAAAATGTATAAAGAGCTTGGTCTAAAGGTAGAAAAAAGAGCACTAACCATAAAGGACCACATGATACTTTTTCATGGATGGAAAAAGGGCATGTTTTGGTGGCTCGATTTCATACATGCAATAATTATCAGGGAGATCTCCTGATCTACAGGTCTGCAACACTTCCTGTAAAGCTGAATTTGTACTTTGGTCCTTCTAGTGGGTCATTTGCTCTGACCTGTCAAAGAACTTGCACAACATAGCAACTGGGATTGGTTTCTTAGTTTCATGATGGAGAGAATTGGTTACTGAGATAGGAGAAGCAACTCATCCAGTAGATTTGAAAAGAAACTGAAGAGGAAAGGGTGTCTTTTGAGTGAGTCATTAGAGGCTCTGACAATTCTCCCTTGGACACTGAAGACTGGAAAGTGGGGAAGGGTACTAGAGCATATGGTCTACTATGAGAGCAAAATGCATGCCCAGCTCCATGAGAAGTGCCCCAGTCCAGCAGATCAGGGGATTCCTGATTACTCTCATAACAGATGACTTAGAATGTTTTATTTCCTCCTACTGCTTCTTACTTACTCTGGGACAATGAGTCTAACCTAAAGTAGGCTAAGGAAAAAGTATAACAGTAGCTAGCATTTATATAATGCTATAAGTTTGGCAAAGTATTTTACATATGTTATGTCATTTGATCCTCAGAACAACCCTACGAGGTAGGTGCTATCATTATCTTCACTTTACAGATGAGCAAACAAGGAGGCACAAGGAGGTTAAGTGACTTGCCCAAGGTCATACAGTTTATGTCAGAGACGGAGTTCAAACTTGGATCTTCATGACTCCAAGTCCAGCCCTCTATCCACTGGGTCACCTAGTTTCCCCTATATTAGAAAACAACCATTCCCCCTCCCTCCCTTTCCTGTCATGTATGGGCTTCCAAAAAGAATAGTCTGAGGTAAGCACTTTAATATTTTCTGGCTTCCATGCCTGCCACTCTACTGATTCAGCTCTCTGCAAGGTTAACAATGATGTCCAAATCACAGAATTTTTAATTTGAATCTTTTAGTCTCCTGGAGGCACTTGATACTGTTAACCCATAATATCCTTTCCTCTCTTGGCTTCTGTGATAGTGCCGTCTCATAATTCTCCAACTTCTCTGAGCTTTCCTTCTTGTTTTCCTTCACTGACTCTTCATCTTCCTTTTACTTCCTTCAATGTAGGGGCTTCTCAGGGCTCTGTCTTTGACTCTCACCCCTTTCTGTTCTACACTATTCTGAGCTGACCTTATGATGGTCAAGGGGATTTGTTTCCCTTTGGAACTAACCCAGGACCTTTATAAAATAGATTGAACACTCAAAGTGAACCCATAATACAACATGGCATCCCTTGGGTCCCTCTAAATTGATCTAGAAAGGGCCCATACACTCCAGGTAGTAATTGCCTAAAGTAAGTTCTCTGGAACTCTAACTTTCAAAATGTGCATAAGATTTCATGTATGACTTAGTTGCTGTAATTAGATTAATCTGTATTGTACACAGATTTCTTCCATCTAAAAGGTCAGTCTTGGACTTAATATTTGTATTACATTTATCTGTTTACATATTGTTCACTGAGTCCAGTAGAATGAGACATCCTTGAAGGGAGGGACTGTTTCAGTCTTGTCTTTGTATCCTCAGTCACTAGCACAGTACTTGGAACATTTTATGGAGTGGGACAGGGAGGGACCTAGGATGTAATCTATTCAGGGAGTTCTATTTAAGGAAACTCCCTCCATTGGTGCAGATCAGCAAACACTCTGGGAAACAACATGGGACAGAGAAAGGAGCTAGACTTTGTACTCAGAACCTCCATACCCAAATGTTAGCTCTGATGTTTACTATGTGACTTTTGGTAAGTTTGGGTCTCAGTTTTCTCATGTGTAAAACTAGGGATTGAACTAGATTTCCCCCAAAGTCCACTCTGGCTTTAGATCTATGATCCTATTCAATTTTTCATCTCAAAGATTTGCCTTGAACCACTGAAAGGTTAAGTAATTTTCAGTGAGTCACATAGCCAAGGAGTACTGCAGTCTGGAAATGAACCCAGATCTCCCTGAATCCTTCACAACCTGTCTCTAAGCTGTCTTTCTAGTATCATTGTACATTACTCCTTCTGTATTCTGAGATCCAGTCAAAATGGCCTTTTCTCTGTTCCTTAGACATGACACAATTCCCCTCTCCATGTCTTTGCACAGGCCTTCCCCCTTGCTTGGAATGCACTCTTTTCTTACCTCTGCCTTCTAGATTCCTTTTCTTCCTTCAGTATGAAACTCAAGCACTGCCTGGCATTTAGATGGCATAGTGGATAGAATCCTAGGCAAGGAATCAAGAAGACCTAAGTTCAAATCTGACCACAAACCCTAACTAGCTGTGTGACCCTGGGCAAATCACTTAGTCCTTTTTTGCTTCAGTTTCCTCATCTGTAAAATGGGGATAAAACAGCACCTGGGACTGTCATGAAGTTCAAATGAGACAACAATTGCAAAGTGCCTAGCACAGAGTAAGTGCTACACAAATATTAGGTATTGTTATAATTATAGGACATCTTCTCTGATCCTCTTAGCTATTTTCACTACTTTGAATTTTTCTGAATATACATATATATGTTTGTTGCCTCTTACCCCCTCAGCTTTGAATGTTAGCTTTTGATCAGTAAGGGTTGTTTCACTCTTTGTACTTGTATCTCTAGGTTAGAATTTTTGTTGCTGCTTAGTCATTTCAGTCATGTCCAACTCTTTGTGACTCTATTTGGGAGTTTCTTGGCAAAAATACTGGAGTGGTTTGCCATTTCCTTTTCCAGTTCCAAGAAACTGAGGGAAACAGGATTAAATGACTTGTTCAGGGTCACACAGCCAGTAAGTGTCTGAGGCTAGATATGAACTCATGAAGATGAGTCTTCCTGACTCCAGACCTGGAACTCTATGCACTACACCACCTAGCTGTCTTGCCTGATGTGTATAGGTGCTTAATATGTACTTCTTGTTGATGTATTCCCAATTCTGAGGCCAACTTTCTATCCACTGGAGTGACTAGACCATGCCTTTCATTGCTTTTCTCTCAATAAGCAACAAATGCTTGTTACATTGAATTGATATAATGTTGGGACTCCAGTTCTAACTCCACTCAGCCTTGTCTCCAAGTTTCTGACCCAAGACAAAGTTAGAATCTTTCCTTTGCTCTTTCCAACACCCCCTCCCCAACCTGTCCCAATCACTATCAGCCTAAAAGAAAAAATATCAAGGTGAGGACTGGATAAACCAGAATCCTCTCAGAAAGCTGTTTCCTTGTGCGTTTGAATGTTGGAGTGGGGGAAGGCAGACAGTGAGGGAGGTAGGAGAGATGCTATCCAACAAGTTGATTAGGTTGACTCATCTATGTGCTCAGGTCATTCCCAGAGGGAATTCCCTTGCTATCTCATCAGGGTCAGTAGCACTCCCAAGAAATATTGTAAGTGAGTCATACTCATAATTCCTGCTAGGTTGACCCAGGTTTCATGAAATATAAAAGCCCTAAGGCAAGGTATATTAGAGAGCCTTCTAGGAGCAAGTGAAAGAACTTAAAGTCAAAATGAAAAAGAATAGCTGGAATATGAGCGACTGTCAAGTCACCCCCCCAATGAGGGGGTCATCAGTTTACATTACATATCTAAGTATAGCACCAAATGGAAAGAGTTTTCCCCTTGGCAAAGGCTGTTTTCTTAGTGTCTCAATAAGAAATGTCTGCCAGTTTCTATTATCCACTAGGACCTAACTTAATAGTGTTTATGGTGGAGGAGGAGGAGAAATATGGCACTGTAGATATCAGCAAGATAGGCCAAAGCAAAGAGCTGTTCTTGAATGTAAAATATGTTGTGACATAAAAGAAGTTTCAATTTTGCAGTATCATTTTTCTTCCAAATTTCATTTGAGAACAGGAAGCTGAATTAAGAAAACAGGTTAAAATAGGGTTAGAGCCCAACCACAATATTTCATATTGGTGGAAACTGTTGCCCAGAGAAGCTAAGGAATTTCCAGAAGATCACACAGGAATTATAACCAGCAACCAGGAGGCTTAGTAGATAGAGTGCTGGGCCTGGAATCAGAAAAATCTGAGTTTAAATCTAACCTTAAATTCTTAGTGGTTGTATGACACTAGGCAAGTCATTTGCCTTTGTTTACCTTAATCCACTGAAGAAGGAAATAGCAAATCACTCTAGTATCTTTGCCAAGAAAACCCCACGGATGGTATGGTTTATGTCTCTATGGGGTCATGAAGAGTTGGACATGACTGAATAAGAACTTCTGACTCCAAATCCAATATGGTCAGTTCACTTTAATAAAAAAAAATGATTTCTATACTTTTTCATTTCACTTTTTGTTTTTCCCTCCTGGTTATGCTTCTGACTCTCTAGACTTTGACACCATGTCTCAACTGCTTTCTCATTCTGGAAATTTCCTCAATGTCTGGGGCTTTCTCACTCTGGAACAGCCCTTGATGGCTGGCCCCCTTCTCCTGCTGGTGAATTTCTTCCTGAGCCTCAATTATAAAGATGGACTCAGGTTAGCTATACTTCATTACATTCAATGTTGGTTGTGCTTCTTTCTCTGGACTTGGCCACCATGACTCCTAACCCCATAGATATTTTCCCCTTGCTCCACTCTCCCCTACTTTTCTCCTTTTTATGTATCATCTTTCCCCATTAGATTGTAAGCTCCTTGCACTTAGCACAGCGCTTAATAGCTATCAACTTTTATAGGCAGAAGACTAACTAGAAATCTTGGAGTTACTGAAAGTCAACATCAATTTAAATTTACTGAGCATACGGTATACTTCAAAAGAATTTGCTTTCAATTGTCCTTCAAGGAAGAAACAAAGACCACATTAATTGGAAGGCAAGGCAAGTGTCTTGCTTTTCCTTCTGAAACTGGGAACAAAATGAAACAAGGACAACATTGGTACAAATACCTACAGTGGAAAAATGCTTCAGAGAAAGTTTTTATAAGATGTTTTTGATATTTGTTTCAGTGTTTAGAAGAATACAAAGAAAAGGAGGAGACAACATGAGAAAAAGTACTTATGCTCACAATAGCAAATCGCCAATGCTCATGCTCTCTTTAATTAATTTTTAGAGTTCTATAAAGGTGCCTGACATTTCACTAAGAGTGTAATATTCGTACAGTGGCTGTGTCTGGGGACTGTGGGGAATAATAAAAGAACTTAACAACATATCATAGATACCATCGCAATAGACTCTATGCCCAAACTATAATAGTTCTGTTTGAAGAATGAGAGAGGAAATATCCAGTGGCCCAGTATCAAACTAGATAAAGCTCTGAATTTGGCATAATTGTCCATGAATTCAACTGCCGAATTTACTGTTTTTTGCCCATGTACATTTGAATAAGCTGTTTTTTCTGGGCTTAGTTTCCTTATCTGTAAAATGAGAAAGTTGGAATGGATCATCTCTGGTAATTTCTAATTCAATATCCTAGGATCTATTGGGACTGTTGGGAGAATTGTGCTGTTAACTTCTCCCTTTCAAATGCCACTTCCACCATGGATACCCTGCCTTCTTCTCCTTGCCAATCAATATTCAGCCCTCTGCTAGGATATAACCAAGACATGGACTTTGTCCATGACTCTTGACAACCTAAGTTGGAGCATACTTCTTCTATAGTGGGTTAACTTTCTCTTGTCAAGAGTTCTGTATTTCCATCTCTTAAGGAGACTATGGTCCCATTATTTCTCACCCCTATGTCAATCTTACCCTTAAAAACTGCACTCCCTTTCCCAGCCCCACTCCTGAGGGCTGCTGTCTAAGGGGTTTCTTTGTCTACTCCAAACTCCTCTGAGGTACAGGTGGCAGTCTGTCCCATTTTTTGGTTGGGTTCAGTTTCACCACTGCTGACCATTCCTCCTATCCCTTAACCCATAAGCCATGTTTGGTCCCACCCTACCCTAGGTGAAATACCTTCTAGTTATGACTCTCCCTCCAATTCTTGACTTTCCTTGCCCTGTTTTCCTCCCTCAGTACTCAGTACCATGCTTTCTCCATAATGACAATTATTTCATGTCATTTTGAAAATGAACTCCAGTCTTGACATTTGGAAAAAGTGTTCCTAGCAGTGTCGCCCTGAGCAGAGAGCACAGTGTCGCCCTGTGTTCCTTTAGATGGGAGTTTTTGAGCTCTTCTGAGGTCTTCAGTTCTCTCCTATCTCTCCAGCAGTACTCAGACCAGGGCTTAGCAGGCAAAGACAAATTCACCTCAGTGGCAAGAGGTTAAATAGCTTAATGAGCAGCATCTGAGCACTGAGACAAGATTCTGATGAGGCAAAATGAAGGCTAATAGTATAGTGAGTCCTGGGAGAAGAAACACACAGTGACAGCAAGGACTGTTTTGTTTCTGTCTTTGTACCCCAAATGACTGACATATAGTAGGTGCTTAACTACTGCTTGTTGACTGATAGAAGCTTGGAATTATGCAAGCTTTGAGAAGAATGTAGCTAGACTAAAAAGACCTGAGTTCAAATCTCACCACCAGTTGTGTAAATCATTTTAATCTCCTGGGTCCTCACTTTCCTTACCTCTAAAATGTGGAAGTTGGATGACAGATGAAGTCCTTTCCAATTCTGCATCTGTGATCCTGTGAAATTTTTGTGGATTAGGACATTGGAAGACTTTGAATAAGATCCTTAGAGTTGAGAGCTATAGGTACAAAGGTGGGTGGAGATCAGCAACATCCTTCATGATCTCCCAAAAAGGGAAGGCAATTTGTAAGATAAAAAGTTACTTAGAATTGTTGAATTTGATAACTAGAAAGTACTTTTATAGGTCACCTAGATTAGAGGTGTAAAACATGTAGTTGCATGTATACAAATGCATGGTCAAATGGCATAGGCAACCCTTCTGAGTGCAGCCTGAACCAGATTGAAATGTAATTGGAAAATAGTTAACAAAATAAAGATACAATAAAGCACAGATAACATTATATTTTAAAACTAAGTCAAAAGGCATCCAATAGGGATCCTTATGTATGAATCAGTGGTTCCCATTTCTACTTGAGTTTGACATCACTGATATAGGCTGCCCCTCTGATTTCACAGATGAGGAAATGGACACTGAGGACTAAAAGTGATGACTGAACTCATAGCTAGAACTTGAAGCCTGGTTATCTAACTTATGATCCAGTGTTCATTTTAATGAAAATGTGTCTCCCACTGCCTCTAAGGTCAATAACATTAGAATATTCTTCTTTTTTTCCTCACACCTCTCTCTTTACATGCACAAATACCCATAAACACATACTCAAAAGGATTTGCAGTCTCAAGAATTTGGATGTTTCCTTCAAAGAAGTAGGTCACAGCCCATCTATATCAGCCCATCCAGTGAGACTCTTGAAGTTACCAATGAATGACTCTTGCCATGTTACTAGCCCATTTTCTGTTTTAGTTGTTGTAATAGTAATTATGAGAGTTAAAGATCTACCCCACCCATTGATGGGCCTGCCCATGAAGGGAAGCTTGATTAGGGGAGGCCCACAACTTTTGTTAATTTCATAATGAGGCACTGGTTCTCAAGGGTTGTGATGCCCCTTGGCTCTGAAAAGTGTATAAATACTGAAGTGAGGTTTTACTTTGGGGCTTAGTCATTGGAAGTGTTTGTTTAGCCAGAGGAGACTCTGGGCAGCCACTAAGGAGTCTCCTGTCTTTGAAAACCCAGATGTTGGTGTTTCTCTCTCTGGTAACTATGTATGTGTATAATAGTCAGACAGTTGGATCTGTCTGTTGATCTATGATGGATGTATTGCTTATGGTGAGACAGAACCCCGTCTGTTGGTTGATCTTTGTTTCTCTATTTGTATTTTCTCTGAAGTTCAGGGTGCTGAATTTTTCCTGTGAACTAAGTGAATGATACATGTGTGTTGTAGACCTCTCAAAAACTGCAAAGTTAGAAAAGCAGATCTAAGAACCTGTACAGGCCCTCCTGTGTATGGTAGGGTCCTTGCTGTTAGAGTTGTATAATTCCTTGATTGCATCTTGTTCTTTGGAGTCCTTTACTTATATTGCAGCTTACTCACATCCCACCTGAGCCTGTCCATTGTCCTCTGTGTGATTTTCTTCTTTCATTCTTCTTTTCATTCTTTTGTTCTTCAGAGGCAGTGGTGTTCCAGTCCTACTTTCCGTATAGCAACCGGTCTCACTCTCTTCTCTGTCCTGTCTCACTTAAATCCAATTCACTTGCAAGTCATGACATTACCTTCCTGATGTCATGGTCCCCTTTGAGAATGAAGGACAAACAATAATCAACAATTTGTTAGTATTGGTAGCTGTCCCACTGGGGACCCAACTGACCAGTTACAATTGGGCAATACAGCTCTTCCCTTCCTTCTTTTTTTTCTTTCCTTCCTTCCTGCATGCCTGCCTGCCTCTCTCCTTCCCTGTCTTCTCTCCCTCTGTCCATATGGGGAATCTTATCGAGGTGCTCTGCCCAAAAAGGAATATAAATTTTGGTCACTGAAACCTCACAAGATACCTTGGGGCTTATGAGCTACATTTCCTTTTTAAGGACCATGCCTTAAACCCAAATCACTTTGGTTCTCATTGATTGGCAAACCAGGTCAACCCTCATTTGATCATTGTTTGAGTTATGATGGTTCAGAGTGAGTGTGTATAGCAATTGTTTCTGTTTTGGCCAGAAATCTCGAGTATATTCCCCTCTCAGATTGATTTCTTTTTTGACCAGGTAAAAGAGGCCATTCGTTGCCTCATTTCTTATCTAGCCTTAGTCTTTGCCTCTGACAAACAGACCTGGGAAAGACCTTAGCTTAAAAAGGCCAAGGTCTCCCACTGCATCCAGGACCATCTCCAGTTGTCCTGATCTATATCTCACCACTGAACCCAGATGACTCTGGAGGAGAGAGTGAGGCTGGTGACTTTGCACAACCCTTCCTCACTTAAATTCAATGCACTTGCATTTCCTGACATCACCTTCCTAAGAATGAAGGACAAACCACAACAGGTAAAGTGTTTGCATTGAAAAGATGGTTCTTTGCTCTTATGAGAAGCTTGGGGTCATTTAAAGAGCTTTGAATTTTCTTCAAAATAATCCAGTCCACTCTCCTCATTTTTCACCTGTGCCCAGCTCATTATCCTCTGTATTGTATGTTCCAGATATAAATACACACACACGTATATGTATACATATACACATGCCATTGAACAAGTTCTCCATCCAAATCCAAGTTGAAATTTGAGCAATAGACAATTTTTATGTTTGGTTTTTCCAGTATGGATGACCTGGACACATTCCTCTGATAGATCACTTTTAGGATTCATTAGCTCAACTGGCTATAAGGTAGGGAATATAAAGAAGAATAGTATGACATAAGAGTGGAAAGGTAATTTCGGGTTAGACTGTGGAGATCTTTAAATACCAAACTAAGGAGGTTGAACTTAGTGCCATAGGTGAAAGGGAACAGTTAAAAGTTTTTGAGATAAAAAGTGATTAGATTGGAGCTGTACAAAATGAATGATTAATGTGACATCTATATGATGGATTTGAGAAAAGAGAAACTGGAGGCAGGAATACCTCCATTCCCCAGTTATGAGACTACAGCAAGAGAAAATGAAGGCCTTGACGAGAATGGTTGCAGTGGGAATGGAAAGAAGGGGGCTATTTCAAGGTATATCATGGAGGCAGAATTGACAGGAGTTGGTGAAGAATTATAGAGAAGGAAGAGTAGAAGGTGACTGTCGTTTCCTGGCTTTGATAATTCAGTTAAGAAAAATGGGGAAGTCAGGAGGAGGAATGGATATTGTGTAGAAGGTGATGAGTTTAAATTTGGGGTAGGTTACATTGGGTAATCAAGAGTCTTGCTTCCTGTTTTCTAAAGGATAGAACTGGAGTTGGCCAAATGATAACCAGCCTAGAATGTGACTGATACCATGATGTGGGTGCCCAGAATAGAATAAATTGATTGACAGTCCCAAAGAACAGCTAGGAAGAAAAACTGTCATTTAGATATGAAGCATCTGATTATGACTTAAGGGAAAACTCCTTAATGGTTTTTTTATACTGTGAGAGTACAGTGGAGTCACATCTTACGTGGGGGTTAGATTCTAAAGTCGGTGGTAAGGTGAAAATCATTTCACAGTCAAAATTGCCCTTGAAAATCCCTTAAATTGCTCATAAAGTATAGTATAGTTATCTTCAAGCCATTATAGCTGGAAAGGTGTTTTAAAAGAAATGTGTCTGGATTAGACTGCAGATGGATCTGTTGAGATAGTTGCTATGGACACAATTGAATGTAAATTTTATTTTTCCCAATGCCCAGCTCAGCTATTGATTGGGAAAGTAGGGCCCAGGACCTAAAAAAACCCTAAAATACAAAAGTTTTAGCTGTCATGAAAACTAGTGATTGGGAAAAAAATATTCTCTTGAAAGGGCTTCACAAATAAATACAATTATTAGATGGTGATTACATCAGTATTAACTCTTCCTTCTTGCTTAAGTCAAAGGGAACATATCAGAAACCTTTTAGCTGACCAGAAATGCTGGGATCTCTAAGGCTATCTCTCATTAGCTCTACCAAATAAGCAGGATAAATAGACCATTGGTGAGTCCAATGAGAGGAAATTTTACATACCTTATTCATATTTAGCCTGGGTGGGGTGCTTATGTTATGTGAGGGCCACATGGAAACTAATTGAGGGAACAACAGAGTCAAATTTCTAATTTCATGTTTATTCTGGGACATACACTCACTGTGTGGGATAATGGCTGGAATCCCCAGCATTATTTCAGTTGTTATTTTTTTCTCTCTTTGAGTAAATTAAAAGTATATCTTATATAACTAAATGATATTCCACTTTTCCTTTGAGGCTACATCACAGGTTCTCATCAAAAAGAGACTTTTCGTTTGCCCATAAATTTTCTCTGTAAGGACTTAACATCACAAACTTTTGTCAGACTTCTCTCCAGTTTTGTTCCCTGGGTTCTTCATTATGATTTTCCTCATGCCTTTGTGTACAGGGAATGGAGAAACATTCCATTCCTTTATTTCTTGGAATCCCTACATCCCTTAAAGACTCAGCCACCTCCTTGCATGAGGCCTTTCGATGCCCATTCCTCAGTTGTTAATATTCTGCTCCTGAAACTATTGGATTTACTTATGAATGTACTGTCTTTTGTTCTCTGAAAAGGTTAGCTCATTGAGGTAAGAAACTCTTTCATTTTTGCCCTTGTATCTCCATCACCAGGTATTTCACCTAGCATATAGTAGGCATTTAATAAATGTTGAATTGACTGAATTCCTTAGCCTTATTTGACTTGGTCTAATTCTCTTGATATCTCACTCTGATCCATGGACTCCAAACTTGGTTTCTCTTTTTATTGTCTTCTTAAAAATGTACACACACACACACACACACACACACACACACACACACACACACACACACAGTTTTCCCAATTACTCTGCTTCATTTCCCCAGAAAGCCCAAGATTGCTGGAGGAACTCTAGCAAAGTCCTAACCTTGACCTTGGTTGTTGACCATTAAGCAGTCACCCCCTTGCTCATTGGTATTGCCAGGACCTTGTGTCTTGAAATGAACATAGAGAACAGGAACAATTTCACCAAAGATGTTTGCCTCTAAAGAAGGACAAAGAATATAGATTGAGAGAGACTTTGATAAATCTTAGTGAGCTGAAAAGAATAAAAAATGAAAGCTTTTTTCCATTGAAAGAATCTTAGAGAATTAAAGGCTCACAGGTATTGAAAACTGTAACTTACAGAGCAAGGTCATTCATTTTAGGATGCTGGTTTTTTGACGGAGCCTCCTATCCTGCCTAGGCATGACTGGTGATCACTGAGCAAAACACGCTAGCACCAGTGACTAAGATAATTTATATTATAATCTTGAACACAAAGTGATACTCTGCAGATTCATGGCTTTAATCACATTGCCAACACTGAATAAGGCAGTTAGATAAAGTGTTTGCACATGTATTAAGCATACAGGTCAGCGGCTGGTACGTACCACATAGTACAAAAGATAGCATTCTCTGGGAGCAAAGAGACTTGAGATTATCTGTTTGAAGGGAAGCTGTGATTTATCAGGATTTACCCATGCAGTTTTCTGAAAATGGCTTTGATAGGCCTGTAATTCCTTTAGCAAAAGATAAAGTGGTAGCATAAAAGATAATATGATGGTAAGTGGTTAAAGCACAGTAATGCATGTATAAGAGAAAGAACATTATATCATATTATTAGAGAAGTAAATGTTCAACCACTGTGCCAAAAATAATTAGAAGATAAATTGCTAAATGGAGGCCTAGTGGGGAGGGGGAGTCACATCATTCTCTTCTGTAATGAAATGCAAATAATTGGACTCCAGTGGGCTTATTGACTGTGAACAGTTTGGTTACCTGTAACTATTAGCTTCAGTAAAGAACAGTAAAAACTTGAATGAATGTAAGTAATTATCCTTCCTTCCTGCCCAGCTAAGACTAACTCATCCTGTCAAGCAAGATGAACTCAACTGAATCTATCCATGGGAATTTTTCCTGAAGAAGCAGTCATGAAAATTTGACTTTTATTGCTTACTTGTAGTTACGGGGATTGGATTTGCCAGTGTTTAAAATTTAGGGCTTTTAGTGCCCAGAAGATTAGGTGCAGCTGGGGTACCTGGGACAATGCCCTGAACCTATATAATGCTTCAAGTTGAGGCCAGGACCAGAAGTTGGTAGGCAAATTTTAATGAATTGGCATCCATCAACTTAAGACCAGAGAACTTAAGAAGAGCTAAGAGGACTCAGGAGTTAGGGGTGAGAAGGTCACATATTGGTTCTAGGACTCTCCTCTCTTTTTTATCTAGAGGTTCTGAGTCACTATGCTGGGCAGTGGTGCTATATAGTAAGGCTGTCTATTTGTACACCCTGCTATATAAGATCCTTGAAAAGAGGACTGTCTTAAGTTTTTCCTTTTTACATTCCCAGCATATAGCACAGTCAGTGCCTTATTCATAGTAGGTCCTTAAAAACATTTGTTGAATTAAAATGATGTGTCTTGGACTGTGTTGCATAAGGCATGGGGAAAACTGGCAAACATAATGCTATTTTTCTATAAATATCAATGCAATATCTAAATGTGCTGTATTGTACTACATCGAGAGTCAGGAAGTCATGGTGGATAGAAAGATAGCTTCTGAGTCAGGATGACCTGGGTTCAAGTTTTGCCTTTGATGCATAGTATATGACCCTGGGTAAGTCACAATCTCAGTGCTAAAGTCAACTGACAAGTCTTAGAACAGTTGTAGATTTGCATCCTAGAGAGAGTTTCCTCACTGGGAGATTCCTATGCTAAAGAAATCAAAGATATAGACAAAACAAGCAAACAAATACACAGTTGATGGTCAGAACATTCTAATATTACCAGAACTGAGCTGGAATTTGGACTCTAGACTGCCAAACTCTATTCCACTCCTTTCATTACACAATCTCTTATCACCTCTCATCTGTACTATAGCAATACTCTCCTACTCCTAACTGGCTTCTGTGCCTTCACTGTCTCTTCTCTCCAGTTCATCCTCCATGTATCTGTCAAAAATTTTTACTTAATGTGTAGGTCTCAATCTGTCAAACCCTAGATGAGAAACTTCCAGGGGCTCCCTATTGCATTTAAGATAAAATACATTTCTCCTTTGGGTCTGTGTCTTCTTTTACAACATGACTAATATGGTAGTATATTTTGCATGATTAAACATGTACAACCAAATCAAATTGCTTACTGTCTCAGGGAGGGGGAGGTAAGACAGGGAGAGAGAAAATTTGTAACTCAAAACTATTTAAGAAATGAGTGTTAAACATTGTGTTTACGTGAAACTGGAGAAAAATAAAAATAAAATATTTAAACCGAAACAAAGATAAAATACGTTATTTTTAGCCTGATGTTTATAGCTCTCCACAATCTAACTGTAATCTACCCTTTCTGATGGGTGCGTTGGAGCAAGCTTAACCCTACAGACCAGTTGTTAAATTTTCAGCATAAATATTTACACCTTAAAAATTGGCAAATGCTTACAATCAGGACTTGATTTTTTGCTTTGTTGATTGTCTCAACTTCAGAAAGTAATGGAGAAAATGTTAATAGTGCAGTGTGTCATGTGTCCATTCCCCCCACTCCTAGACATTTATCTGTGCACTTTCACATCGCTACCCTTCATACTCTACATTCCTTCCAAGCTTTATTTTCCCCCCATCTCACCCTGTCTCTTTACATTTACTTTCTCTAAGAGATCTTCTTTGGGCTGCCCTTTTGAGATTATTCTCCAGTTTTTGGGAGAATATGTAAAGGAAGTGACTTGGAAAGACTGGAAAGATGTGTAGACAGTCCATAAGTGATTCAGGTACGCTAACAGCATGGTGAATGAGAGGTTTCTGGTTGACTGTGGAGGCATTTTAGCCCCCTGACTGAACCTCTTTTGACCTTAATGGCACAAGATCTTTACTTTGTATTACTACTATTTGTTATTTGTTTGTACATCATATATCCCTTAGCTCCTGGGAAATTTGCACTCTTGGTTTGCATTTTTAAAATTTGTTTTACTCCAGGCCTAGCACAGTGCCATGCACATAAGGACAGAGGAGAGTCATTGGGACTGGACCTGTGATTTCATTCATGCAGGGAGCTTCTAGCTGAGGAAACTTCCTCTACTGATGTAAGTCATCACCATCTCTGCCATTTATGTTAGAGAATGAGTGATCTAGAGCATGGAGAGGTTAAGCAGTTTGCTTAGGGTCACACAGTCAGTATGTGGGCGACATGGGACATGAGCTCAAATTTTCCTGGCTTTGAAGCTAACTGTTTGTGAACTAGCTTATCTCTCACAATTGGTACTTGATACCATTCTGTCTTAATATAATATAATCATAATATAATATGACATAATATAATCTATATAATACATAATATAATGCCCCTAATAAATGTTGAATTGAATTGAGGTTCTTTCTGTTGGAAAAAAAAGATAGCCAAGATGCTTTAAAGTAAGTTTTAGTGTCACGCAAAAGAAGGAAAGACACTAAACATTGTTAAGGTCCTTCTCCCTAGATCAGAGGTTCTTAAGCATCTGGTTTGTGTGTCATGGACCCATTTGGCAGTATAGTGAAACCTATGACCCCCTTCTCAGAGTAATTGGATTAAATGCATAAAATAAAACATGTAGTATTACAAAGGAAGTCAATAAAGAAATATTTTTCCCCATCCAAATGGACAGACTCTTTGAAATCTAAGGGGTCCATGGACCCCAGGTTAAGAAATCCCACTTTAGGTAGATACATTGGTCACAGTCTCTCAGGCTTAAAAGGAGAGTTTATTCCATTTTTAGAAGAACAAATTTTATTGATGGCTTCTCCTTTATGTCATAACCATTTCTGGATAACTTACCTCTCCATGGAGAATTTCACTCTCCTTTAAAAACAAAAAAAAACCCTGATATATTGAACAGTTCTGACAATATTCTGTCTTATAGTCCACCAATACTCTTCTCTCTGTTGCATGACATACTTGAGTGGAGAAAAGTGTTTTGTTCTTTGTTCCCTGGAACTAATATTGGTTATTTTACTTATTCATTGTTTTCATCTGTATTATTGTAGTCATGGTGTACACTGTTCTTTTGGTTCTTCTAATTTTCCTCTTCATCAGTTCATATGTATCTTTTCATTTTCTCTTAATTCCTTGTAGTCATCATTTCACATTTCCCAATAACATTCTATGATATTCATACATATATATATATATATATATATATATATATATATATATACACGTGTGCCTATCTATCTGTCATCTATCTATCTATCTATCTATCTATCTAGTTTGTCTGGCTGTTTCCCAATTGATGAATATCTACTTTCAAGTTCTTTACTGCCATGAAAAAATACTGGTATACATATTTTGGTGTGTACGACCCAGTTCATTTCATCATTGTCTTTTTTGGATTATATTTCTGGGTACAAGATTGCTGGGTCAAAAGGCATGAACAATTTTGTTACTTTTTTGAATGCCATGTCGTGACATTGGGCAAGTAGTTTTTACTTCTCTAGACCTCAGTTTCTTCATCTACAAAATGAGGGGGTTGGACTTTATGACCTCTAAGTTCCCTTTCAGTTCAAAATCTATGATCCTAAGGTAACTCAGGATCAGTTGTTAACTTGTGACATTGTCAAGAATTAGCTGAGTAGGCCGGTTCCTGATGTACCAGTGAGTAATAGCTCACATAAAAATAACTCAGATTCATCTGTCACTTTCAAGTTTCCTCTCCTCATACCAACCTGGGGAGGGATGGATGCACTGCATGTGTTCTTGTTGTCATTGTTTATAGATGAAGACCCATGTTATTTACCCAAGGTCACCTAAGGAGTATCAGACCTGAGTGTCAAACTCAAGTCTTTCCTGTCTCCAAGCACAGTTATCTTGTCTGTTGCCTCTTCAAACTGTTGAGGGTGTAATGATGAAATCTATCTTTAGACTAGGGATTCTTAGCCATTTTTGTGTCATGGACCCCTTTGGTTGTCTGATGAGGCCTATGGATCCCCTTATCAGAATAATGCTTTTACATTCATAGTTGCATAGTATAATGGAAAAAAACAATTAATTTGAAATTTGGTATCAAAATACTAAAAAACCCCCAAGTTCATGGATTGATTTATCTGGTATATATCTTATTAATTAATAATAGCTAGAATGTGTATAGTGCTTTAAGGTTTGCAAAGCACTTGATGCTGTAAGGTATGTGTTACTATATTCCCATTTTACAGGTGAGAAAATTGAAGCAGACGGATATTAAATGATATACATGGGGTCATATGGTTAGTAAATTCTGAATCTGAATTTGAACTCAGGTTTTACTTACTCCAAATCCAGTGTTCTTTCTAATGCACTATCCAGTGCAGTATACCATTAGCTTCCCTAGTGTTTGTACATAATGGTTTGAATTTTGTCTCCCACTTTAAATTGTAGAAGCAGGGATTGTTTCTGTCTTTCCTTTGTTTCTCCTGTGCTTAGCACTGCACCTATCATATAGTTTGTTGTTGTTTAGTTGTTTCAGTCATGTCCATCTCTTTGTGGCCCCTTTTGGGAATTTTCTTGGCAAATATACTTGGCAAAGTGGTTTGTCCTTTCCTTGTCCAGCTCATTTGACAGATGAGGAAACTGAGGAAAATGAGGGGAGGTGACTTGCCCAGGTTCACACAGCTAGTAAGTGTCTGAGGATGAATTTGAACTCAAGTCTTCCTGATTCCAGACAAGGCACTCTATCCAGCCTTATGTATTACCTTATAGTAATAATAAATCCTTGTTGGCCAACTGACCTCAGCTTAATAGCTCCTGCTTTAGACAAACAAACTTTTAAAAGTAAAGAACTGACCATGTGATTGGTGATGAAGCATGCTACTCACCTGATGGAGAGATGATGGATTCAAGATACAGAATGAAGAGATAAATTTTTGGACTTGATCAATGTAGGAACTTGTCTTGATTGACTCTCCACCTTTGTACCAATGTTTGTTTTTCTCTGATTTCAGTTGGGGCAGGAGTGAGTCAAGAAAGGGGAGCTAGGATCAGGATTCCCAAAGAGAAAAGAAAAGGAGCATGAATAGGGCCATGGAAATATATTTCTGAATTTCTTTAAAGAAAACAGAAGGAAGACTGGGAAGTTACCACAAACAAACAGGATAGCTTTGAAATAACATGTTAAATTCATTATATGCTTAAAAAAAGAACATGTACATAGTAGAGATTTACAGTTTCATATGCAATTTTCTGTTTTATTATGTATTTGGATGTGCTCATTTTTGGGAATGTTTGTTAATTTAAAATTTTTTTAGAGGAAAAAACAACACTGTTAATATGAAAATGTGTTCTTGCATGACTGCACATGTATAATCTATATCAAATTACTTGCCTTCTCAAGGAGGGGGAAAGGAAGGAAGAAAGGGAAAGAATATGGAACAAAAGGAAAGAATGTTAAAAAAAATTTTGTTTACAAGTAATTGAGAACAAAATAAAATAAAAATTAAATGTAAAAAAAAACCCTACCCCAAACATATTTTTAGGTTCAAATCACTCTGCTCACTCACCCCAGACAAACCACAATTTACAAAAATAAGGCAGCTTTACATTAAAACAATACATCAATTCTCTGTCAGTCATTCCTCTTCATTTGCAGTTGTTGGCTGTCAGCACTTCCCTTTAAAGGTCAATTTCTTTCTTCCTAACAGCATCTGCATGGGATTATTTGCCTCCTCATGTAGGACTCACAGCTTCGATGGACAGTCTTCTCAGATGAGCTCCATTGGTGAATCACAAGCCTGCACAATCCCTCCTATTCCCAGGAGTTTTTTGTGTTTCTTAGCAAATCTTGGAGAGGCCTCACCTCATAGAGGTGGGAAGGAAACTGCATTTCAATTCCCATAACTGGGAATTGATGATCTTGACTAAAGGAACTTGTGAAAATGAAGCATTAACAATATTTCAGACAGAGGCTCAGCCAGAGCAGTGATAATTGGCAACGAGGCACCTTTCACCAGAGGGGTAGAAAATCATATTTACAAACCGTAGCCATCCACAGTTGAACTGGAAAATGATGTTCTGGTTCTTGACAATGACCAATTTTCCAGATGAAGGATGGGTCAGTTTAGTTAGAAGGTAGTTGCAAGAAGATCTACTGGATGAATAATGTCAGAATGATTAAAACCTGAAGCATAGAGTTATGGCATTTAGACCTGAAAGAGACTTTAAAAATCCTAGACTCATGAACCTATGCTCATTGACCTACAACTGCATAGGACCCCAGGGGCCATCTGTTCTAACTGCCTCATTTTATAGAAAAGGAAACTGAGGCTCAAGGCAGCTAAGTGACTTACCCAAGGTGACACAGATTATGAGTCAGAAGTAAGCTTTAAATATATTTCCCCTGATTCCTGAACCAGGATCCAGTGACTGTTGTTTAGTCATTTTCAGCAGTGTCCAACTCTTTGTGACCCTGTTTGGGATTTTCTTGGCAAAGATATTAGAGTGGTTTGCCATTTCCTTTTCCAGCTAACTTGAGGCAAATAGGATTAAGTGATTTTCCCAGGGTCACACAACTAGTACATGTCTGAAGCTAGATTTGAACTCAGGAAGATTTCAGGTCCAGCACTCTATCCACTGCACCATCTAGCTGCCTCATTCATTGTACCAAGCTCTTTTCCTTTCATTATCCAACACCCACATTTTACAGATTGTTCAGAGAAATGGAGTGACTTCTCTAAGGACAGTGAGGTCATAAATAGAAGAGCTGAAAATAAATTCTCTGACTCTTAATACGATTATCTTTCCTCACTATATCTCATAGTTGAAGTTACGATGAAAATGATAGGACCAGAGTTTAACTCTTACCTTATCTACTTTTTCTGTATGACCTTGGGCAGTTCATTCTTTCCCTTTGTCTCTGAACCTCAGTTTCTGCATGTATAAAATATAAGTTGAATTTGATGGCCCCTGTGGTTCCTTCTGGCTTTGCATCTTATATATGACAATCTGTATCATTTTGATTTCGAGTTGAAGACACATGGCAGCTACTGAATAAATGTTTTCTGTTGAGTGATTGGTTGATCATATTCAGTATGTAATCTCAGATCAGAAGGATTATTTCAGATGTAAGAACAAGAATATAGCAAACTTAAAAATGGTTCTAGGATAAAAGCACTGAACCTGTGTAGTTGTGTTCTGTATAAAGAACCTTTGTGAAAGATTCACCATTATCCATTTTGTATGCAGAGAGATTTTTCTTATCAGTGGTAGAATAACATGAAGGAAAAGCTTTGCACAGAGCAACTTAGGTTTGAATCTCAATTCTGTCACTTACTCCCCTTCTTACCTTGGCCAAATCACCTAACTTCTCTGTGCTTCATTTTCCTCATCTATAAAATGAAGGAGATAAAGTAGATGGCCTTAGACAATTCTCCCAGTTCTAAATCTTTGATGCTATAATTGACAAGTTGATTCTCAGGACTCTCTCTCAGGACTGTCCTTTTTCATACTTACCAGACCTGAGAGCTCTGAATACTTAATAAATTTAAGTACTTGATAAATGCTTATTGATTTTTTTAGTAGAAGGTATTTTTTTACATTAAGAAAATAGTTAAAAGCTTTTTGTAAAGCACCCCAATACTAAGAATCACTTGTTGCCCTGAAGACATGAGAGCTACCAGCAACGGATCCATTTTCACATTAAGGCTCCTGCTCTTCCAATGTTGCTACAGTGAAAAAGGTGGTGGGACCATTCTTAGCACAGGCACATGAGAATTTTTGGCTCATCCTACGTACAAAATGTTCTCCTTTCAAAAAGGATTAGAGCAGTTGCTCAGAGAGGCCATTTGCCCATTTTTACTCTTTAAAAGGAGGTTCTCCAATCAGACTTTGCTTCAACTTCATTTGTCTCCACTAGGTGCAAGATTTTCCTACTTTTGGCTTCTAAGCTTGGGAAAAGGTTTCGGAGGGCCATAAATTTAGAACTAAACTTGTAGGTTGGCTAGTCCAACCTCTTCATTTTACAGATGAAGAAACTGAGGCCTGAAGAGGTTAAGTGACTTGCTCAGGGTTATAAAGCTAGTAAATGTCTGAAGAGGGTTGCAAATTTAAGTTTTCCTGCTTCCAAATTCATCACTCTATCCACAAGGTCAACCTTTTGTGGTATATCTTTTTCAAAAATTACCTAACTTTTTAGTGGTGATTTTTCCTTGTTGATATCACTATCACTTACCTGTGAATCCTCCCCATCTCATAGAAATTTTTTTTGTAACCAAGTACAATTAAACAAAAAACCCCCCAAAACCCAACACATCAGTCTTCTATGACAATATATGTTTCATTTGACACCTATAATTCACCCTTTCTCTGTTGAGAGGTTGGAGGCACACTTCAGTCTTCTAAAAATTAGGTTTATTCACTGCATTGATCCAGTCTCTGACCTTGCCACATATGCCACCTTGGGCAAATCATTTAACCTCTGTCAACCTCACTTTCCTCATCTATAAAATGAGGAGGTTAGACTGGATGACATCTGGGATCCATTCCAGACTCTTATTTCTCCAGTGCCTCAGGAACCTTTTTATCCTGGAAACTTATTCCACATCTGAAATTGATACATTGGAAGTACCCTCAGTCTCTACCTGTGATTGGATGGCTGTTCCTCTATTCCACAGTAAAGGAGGATGGCATGTTTCTTTTCTAGTCTGCACTCTATACTTCCTCTTGCGTGCCTCCTATCCAGTGCCTTCATCTCCCTCCTCCCATTTTCAGTTTCCTTTATGCATGCTTCCTACCCTACCCCCATTGGGATGTAAGCTCCTTGATGGTAGGAAGTATCTTCCTTTCTAACTATATTTGTAGTCTCAGAACTTAATACAGTGCCTGGCAAAGATTTAAGTATTTAATAAATACTTATTAACTTTTTTTCAGTACAAAGTATTTATTACATTGAGAAAATGGTTAAAGCATTTCCCCTTTGTATTAAAATACCACTAACCAGATTGAATATTACTTACTAAAAGTACATTTCCTTCCTTCAACTGTGCAATTAAAATTTAATTTGCAGCTCCAAATTCTCTCTTTCCCTCCTACCCCCTCCCACCTATTGAGAAGGCAAGTAGTATGATACCCATCATACATGTGAAGTCATGGAAAACATATTTACATATTAGTCATATTTCAAGAAAAAAGCAAGAAAAATAAAGGAAAAAATGATTCAATCAATACTCACAGTACATGATTTGTCTCTCTGGAGGTGTATAGTATTTTCCGTCGTGAGTCCTTTGGAATTGTTGTGGATGATTATATTAATCAGAGTAGCTAAGTCTTTCACAGTTGATTATGATTGTAGTATTGCTGTTACTGGGTACAATGTCATCCTTGTTCTGTTTGTTTCATTTTGCATCAGTTCATAGAAATCTTCCCAGGTTTTTCTGAAACCATCCCTTTCATCATTTCTAATAACACAATAGGATTCCTCACAATCATATACCACAATTTGTTCAACCATTCCCCAATTGATGGCTGTCCTCTCAATTTTCAATTCTTTGCCACCACAAAAAAGAATTGCTATAAATGTTTTTGTACATATGGCTCCTTTTATTTTAAAGTCTCACTGCTATACAGACCTAATAGCAGTATTGCTGGGTCAAAGAATATAGACAGATTTATAGTCCTTTGTGCATGATTCTAAATTGTTTTTCAGAGTGGTCACACTAGCTTATTGTCCTTCTAACTCAGAATTTATAATTCTAGCTTATGATCAAAAGTCTGTTATCTTCCAACAATATGTTCTTTATATTATTATAGTCATTGTGTAGATCAGTCTCCTGAGGATGCTCACTTTACTCTGCATCAATTCATACATGTCTTACAAGTTTTTCTAGTTATTCATGTGTATCATTTTTTTATGGCACAGTGCAATCCCTCTAGATTCATACACAATTTGTTCAGTCATACCCAATTGTTTGGCACCCATTTGGCTTCTAGTTCTTTGTTGTCACAAGAAATGCTATTATAAATATTTTTGCTATTGACCATTGACCACTACCAGTACTGAGTAGTAG
Organism: Potorous gilbertii; assembly: GCA_028658325.1. NCBI lineage: Eukaryota > Metazoa > Chordata > Mammalia > Diprotodontia > Potoroidae > Potorous > Potorous gilbertii. The sequence goes on along the minus strand of CM053770.1, from coordinate 366,597,257 downwards.
TCTTAATGAATCAACAGGTAGGTTCGAGGTAGTGACTTTTCTGGTAAAATTACTTATTGTATTCTAAGGTGGTTGATCTAATCACAGCTCCATAAGCAATGCATTATTATACATGGGACAGCTAGGGAGAGTAGTAGAGTACTGGACCCAGAATCAGAAAGAACTGAATTTAAGTCCAGGCACAGGTACTTGTTAGCTATGTGACCCTGGGCAAACTTCAGTTTCCTTTTCTGTATTAATAGTACTGATCTGCCAAGTTTGTTGAGGGAATTAAATGACATAATATTTTTAAATGCTTTGCAAATCTTAAAGCTTCATGTCTTTTCACAATCTTTGCAACTTTAATGATTTTCATCTTTTCCACTCTTTTGGGTGTGAGATGAAACTTCAGATTTGATTTAGTTTTCCTTTTTTTATTAATGACATAAAATATCCAGTAAAACCAGCTGACAAAACAATCATATTTGATAGCACATACGACATTCATAACATAATTCTTCATCTCTCTAACCAAGAATAAGAAATATGTTTCATAAATTGTCCTCTGAAACTATCAGTCGTTATCTTTACTCTGAGTTTTGCTATATTTTTCTGTTATCACAAATGTTTTCATTTATATTATTATAGTTTTGTCTTTTGGGTTAAATTTTCTTAATTTTTGTTTGCATCAGTGTATATAAACCTTCCCAAAATTCTCTGAATTCCTCATCTTTATTGTTTCTTATGGTATGATTATATGCCATTCTATTCATATATCACAATTTGCTCAGTCAGTCCCCAATTTCTTGTTTTCTTTTCAGTTTTTTTTATTGTGGATGCTAGAGTTTGGTAATTCTCATAAAACCTACCTCTTGAAAAGTTCTACAATAGGGGATAATTTTCTCTCAGTCCACTGTATTTTAAGGTTGTTTTTCTGTTTGTTAATTTTATTCATACACAGAAACTTTGTCTCACATATTTGGATCTGGTGGGATGAAAAATCACATTCACCTTGAATAGGCTCTTTCAGATAACAAGTATTTATTTTCTCTGACTCCATTATACCCTCAGTCATATCCCTGCTTCCAACAAAAAAGACTTAGTCTCTGGCTCCAGAGAAACATTGTCAGAGGCCCTTCGTCTCACCAGAGCACAGTTACCTCAAGATTAGATGAATTAAAAATTGATGAATGTGCTGTACTAGATGTCTTGCAGTCAAGGATATTTAAGTAGATAAAAGAGCAAAGAGGGGGAGGGAAAGGACTGTTTTTCTTTGTAATGATTATGTGGGAAAAACAGGAAAAGAAAGTGGGGGGAAGGGAAAGGACACCACAGATAAAATCAAGTACATGTGTTACAAAAGCAAGGCTGGCAGAGAAGGCCTCGTGCAGCTAAGTGGAGTGTTTTTTCCCCCAACATATATTGTGAAGACTGTAGAGCTCCTGAGTATAACAAACAAATGTTTTCACCCATTTAGCTTGGCAGAAAAATCTTGCCAACTGCCAGCCTTAATAATGAGGTAGTGTGGCCTCATCTGAGGCCAGACAGAGGCTTATGTAACAAAATAGGTGGCCTTCCACAAACGATAGCTTACTATATCAATGGATTAATTTTCTACAGATAATGTTATTATATATTGGTGGTTGATAGAGAATGAGTTTTCTTTTTAGTAGAAACAATACTAGAAAGCAAGTCAAGGGCAAAGGATGCTGGGCTTAAAGTTAGGATGGACGCCTTCATTTCAAATCCTTTTTTGTGACTCTAGACACGTTATTTAACCTTTCAGAGACCTGGTTTCCTCAACTGTCAAATGAGGTGGCTAGATTTGTTAGCCTAAAGGTCTGTTCTAGCTCTCAATATAAGATCCTGTGCCAGCCGTGTGACTGTGTGAGTGCCACTTAACATTTCTGAGCCTTACTTTCCTCATTAATATAATGGGAACAATGCTGGGACTGGTTGTTATGAAGATGAAATGAGGTGACACAGGCAAGCCTTAAGCACCGTACAAATTAATTGTCTGAATTAGTAGCATCATTTCTTTTTATGAGATTCAGATAAAAATCATCTGGGAGAAGTCATATATATACTATTATATTTTTATATTTACTGTTCTATGAACTATTGCACAAGTGAATAAACTCACTGTTTTCTGCAGGTGAATACATGTTTTAGAATCTAAACCTACCCTCTGTAAACTCTCTGAAAGCATCCTTGACACTGCTGCAGTAGAAGACAGAATACCAGAGATAATAAGCACCTCAATTCATTCCCGCATGATTTTCATCTTCTCTGCTAGTTCTCCACGTTTAAAAAGTTTTTCATTTCACATAGCTTGGAGACTGAGTATGTCTTCTTGTGATATCTATGGTTTTAAAATTTTTATGCACCAAGTTTCTAGCAGGGGAGAGGAATCTGTGGTCTCGAGGCCACATGTGGCCCTCTAGATCCTCAAGCACGGCTCTTTGACCGAGTCCAAACTTCACAGAACAAATTCCCTTAATAAAAGGATTTGTTCTGTAAAACATGGACTCAGTCAAAAGGCCACACCTAAGGACCTGGAAGGCCATATTTAGCCTCAAGACTGCAGGTAAGAGGTTGTGTGCAAAGTTTTTTGGTTATTCATTTTTTTAGTTTGTGAAAATGGACTAGTTCACTGGAATAGTTTATTGATTGGCATCTTGAGAATATTCTGATATTGTCATCATTTTTAATTAATTGTGTGAGATTTCATTGTTTTAAAGAACTCCTAGTGAGGAAAATCCCTCTCCATCAATGTAGATCAGTTTCTGATACGTAATTTGTAGTCTTAGGGAGGTTTTGAGGACACTGAGAGGTAACGTTCTAATCTATGACCAGGTATTGACTAAACAGTCAGCATGACTGTCTATGTACTAGGACATCTCTAGTTGCTACTATCATGAACCTCTCCAAAGAGTGGAGCACCAGAATTTGCCAAACATTGAAATTTTGCAAACTAAAAAAACATTTTTTTGTTGAACCAAAGCCTATTCTGTGTTCCACTTCTGCCACCCATCAAACATCTAGTGAAGCAGTTTGAATTGGAACCAGTCTTACATGTCTATATAGTTTCTAAAACTATTGAATTGTGACAAATCCAGAATGTTATAATGTTCTCTAAACTGAGTCTGAACTGAATCGCTCCGAGTCTCTGCTTTCTGAACTGGATTCTTTTGTCATTTTGAGGACAGTTGTAATGGTAATTTAAATGAGAAGATCTTTCCCTTTTATTAACAGGCCCATGTGACCTGCTTAAATCACATGGAACCCTAAGTCATGTGTGGATGGAAGAGCTTGCTGAATGTGTGGAATAGGAAGGGTGGAACTGGGAGGAAGTTGGTGAGAGTGGTTAGGTGCAGAGGAGAGAAGATGCAGACAGGCATAGCTAGTCTTGTGAGTGTTTGTTTGTTGGAAGACCCCAGCAAGGGGGAAGATTTGGGAATGGCTTTGTCTCCTGCAGTTATAATGTGTATTGACTTCTTGATTACTATGATAGACTTGGCTTTATGGTGTTGGAATTTGACTTTCTGGTGTCTAAATAAGTGTTTTTCTTCTGCTTTCTGTATGGAGAGTCTGTTATACTTTGTGATTCAGAACTACACCAGCATATTCATAGCGACCCTCAGTGCTGTGAATATTGTCTTGGCAATGCAACAGCATATACATTTCTGGAATTCTTGAGACCTTTATAAAGTAGAATGTTCTCTCCCCTACCAAAGTAACTCATTCTGAAAAGAAGGAACTTCCTAACAGGTATTAGTCGAATGGGTTGATACTGGACTTGTGATACCAGATTGTCAGAACTTAGAGTGACCAAGGTTGGGGTTTTCTCTGTGTGGGTGCCAGTTCTCTTTGCTCCATTCCATGGCCGTATCCTGAAATCCTCACCTTAACCAAACATATTGCAAATGTGTATCACTTATCACACAGGGGACCGAGTGAGAGACAACAAATCCATGAAGTAACATGGTGTAGTGGTAAGAGCACTGGACCTGGATTTACAAGATCTGGTCTTCCATCTTGGTCTTGGCAATTACTAGCTTTATGACTATGAGCAAATCGCTTTACTCTGAGACTTAGACTCTACCTTTAGAAGTTGATATTAATAACGCCTACTTCACTAACTAGTAAAGAAAATGCTCTGAAAACTTAGTTAGGTGGCATGGTAGATAGAGCACTGGACCTGGAGTGGGAAGACCTAAGTTCAGATCTAACATCAGACCCTTACTAGCTTTGGGATCCTGAGATTCCGTCTGCCTCAGTTTTCTAAATGTAAAATGGGGACAATAATAGCATTTATCTCACAGAGTAGTTATGAAAATTAAATGAGATAATTGCAAAGCATTTAAAATAGTGTCTGGCACATAGTAAGTGCTTAATAAATGTTTGTTTTTACCCCTAAATTTCTACACAAATGCAAAACTTGATCTGTAAACATTAAAGTCCGACATAAGTGCAATTTATTATCCTAAGCCATTGTTGTTGGTCATTCATTTTCAAAAAGACCAATGAAATCATGACCATTGTGTCTTAACTTGTGTGTTAAATCAGATTTGAGTGAAGCAGAGCTGTGCAAAGTTGTCAGCCTTGCTCCCTCCTTGAGTCATCAGAGTCCAGTGGTAAGATAAAGGTCAAGATGACTGGCCGTATCCCTCCACCCTTACCCATTAATATAAGCCTGGTACCTCATCCTTTTTCAAACTCAAACTCTGGGATGGACATAGAACTAAGAGTTTCAAGCCTGGATATCAAGACCCAGTAGAGCATTGCTGGACCTACACCCAGAAGAGAAAGAGGGAAAGGTCCTTTCCATACAATATACTTTTTTTATAGCAGCTCTTTTTGTGTTGGAAAAAAACTGGTGACTAAGGGGATGCTCATCAATTGAGAAATTTCTGAATAAACAGTGGTATATAAACATAATGGAGTACCATTATTCTCTAAGAAATGAGGAAATATTTGACTTTAAAAAGTCATAGAAAGAGTTATATGAATTGATGCATAGTGAAGTAAGCAAAATCAGAACAATTTGTGCTATAACATCAATGTTATAAACATAATTTTGAAGATTTACAAATTGATGAAGAATGAAATCAGCGGATCCAGTAGAATAATTTACTCGTAAAAAATAAATAACTTCAAAAGCTGTAAGAATTTTGATGAATATAATCACCAGTCATGAGTGTAGGGGACCAATGATGAAATAAGTTATCCATTACAAAGACTGGATTTAGGGTACAGAATGAAAAAATATTTTTGTATTCTGCCATTGAAGGAATTTGTTTTGCTTTACATATTTGTTATAAGGAATTTGTTTTTCACTTCTTCTCCCCACTCCCACCCCCAGATGTATATGTGTGTGTGGGAGGGAGAGAAAATAGATTTCTGGAAATAAAAATACACAACAGAATTGGAGAGGTGCTACAAATGTACAATGATGAGATCAGTTGAAGTCACTGTATTAGGAATGGTTTTACTTTGCTACAGGAGATCTCTCAAGAATGCATGGAATCTATAATGTAAAATCAAAATATAGCAGTAAAAGTTAAAAAAAAGGTCAGCACCTCGGAGAGCTCCATCCTAACTAAATGACTACAACCAGATTAGTTCTCTGAATTCCTTATTGTTTTGATTTCCAAAACTAGGTATTGGATAAAAAGACAAAGAAAATTAGAAGCGGCAAATCATGGTCTTTTCAACTAAAGGCAACATATTTGAGCTTTGGTTATGTTATTCCTTTAACAGGAACTAAGACAGTGGCATCAATGATACTAATTTTTATTCCTTGGCCCAGGCATTTTCAAGCAGTCTGGGCCTCAGTTTTGTTTTCTGTGAAATGGGGTACTAGTTACAAGATGTATGGACTTGATAAAAATCACTTGATATCTCCAGGCTTCAATTTCTGCATCTGTAAAATGAGAGGATTAGATTCAGTGATCTGTAAGGTCCCTTCAATCTCTAAGTCCCAAGAGATATTCCTATGAGAAGTATTGTATGAAGAAGAAACTCATACAGACAATTTAATTAAAAAGCTAAACCACCAGATTCAGTTTAATAAAAAATAACTATAGCTATATAACAAGCACTTTAATTTTAAAATGCATTCTACCCATGTCTTCTATCTTCATATCACTGTCACTCCTGGAGGGACCTTTTCCAGATTGAACCCCCATTTGTGATGGAGAAAACAATCAAGGAAAAAAATTAAATGTATGGACTGTACTTGACAATATGAACAACATTCTGTCTTCCTTATCTCTCACCTCTCTGGTGAAGAATGATGGATATTTCATTATATATTCAGAATCTCCATTGATTTTTTAGTTGCTCAGAATTGAACTTCTTAGTAGCTCTTTACACTTTGCTATGCACTTTATTCCAAATAGCCTTGCGAAGTAGTTATCGCCACCCCATTTTATAGATTCAAACATCTAGGAAGAAACCTCAGAATTGATCTAGTTCAATCTCCTCATTTTACTAACATGGGAATTTAGGGAGATTGTGGTTCATTTGATGTCATGTGGGTAATACATGTCAGAGGCAAACTTTGAACCAGGTCCTGACTAGATCCAGTGTCTTTTCCATCATACCCACTATGCTGCCAAAGGCTCAAAGCGGTTAATTAGCTTGCTCTATAGAACCAAAATTCAAACCCAGGTTTCTCAATATAGTTCCTGTGTTCTTTCCACTAAATTGTGATCCACTTTCCCTTGAAAAATAATGTGCACATCTCATTGGAAAAAAATGCCTAATTTTCTTAAAAAGTTATGCTTATTTTGTGTGTATATAGGGAGGGAGGGGGGAATTTTTCCATTGAGATCACAATATATTCTTACCACAGTAGTAAATAGATGGCCTTCTTTATCAATTCACAAGCCTTTTAGTTTCATGCATAAATATGTATTTATGTTATATTACAACAATGTCTCTCCCTTCTTTCTGACTAATTGCCTATCCTCTTGCCCCACCCCTTGCCCCCACCCACCACCAGGCTTTTCTTCTTTTGATGACTCCCTTGATCTGGCAGGTTAGCTAAAACAGTAAAAAGTCAGCATGCTATAGGAACTCTCCCTAGGGAATTCAATAGCTAAAGTTTTCCTCTTTTTTTCCCACATCAAACCTGCTGTTATTATTATTTAGTTTCAGCCATGTCTTATTCTTTGTGGCCTATTCAGAGTTTTCATGGCAAAGATACTGGATTAGTCTGCCATTCCTTGTCCAGTTCATTTTTCAGATGAAGGACTGAAGCAAACAAGGTTTAGTGACTTGCCCAAGGTCACACAGCTAAGTACCTGAGACTAGACTTGAACTCAGAAAGATGAGTCTTCCTGACTCCAGGCCTAGGACTCTATCCATCTGTAATGGTAATTTAAGTGGGAAGATCTTTGCCATTCATTAATAGGTCCATGTGACCTGCTTAAGTCACATGGAAGCCTAAATCACATGAGTTTGAGTCAAATGGAGCCTCTGGTGGGAGGAGTTTGCTGAAGGGGTGGAGCAGGAAGAGGTGAAGCTAGAGAAGAACTGAGAGGGAGTGAGTCTTGAAAACAATCTGAGCTAGGAAGGATATAGGCAAGCAGGCAGTTGGCTAGCATGAGTGAGAAAGCCTGCTTGTGATTTTGTTTAATGGAGCTGGTTTGTGGGAAGCCTAGAAGGGGAAGGCTTAGGGATGGTATTGTTCTCTACATTGTTATTGTATATAGATTTTTGTACTATGATGGATTTGGTGATTACTATGATGGCTTTCTGGTATCTGAATAAATGTTTTGGTTCTGTCTTCCATGTGGAGAGTCTGTGGTATTTCGCAATTCGGAATTGTACTGGGATATTCATGCCAACTGTAGTTGTGGTGAATATTGCATTGGTACTACACCACTGTACCACCTAGCCTGTGAAACCTGAGCCTTCATGAACTCTCATTTCAGGAGTGGAGAGACACTGTGGCTCACAGGAAAATTCAAGGCAAGGTATTTGCCCAGTCTGGGCCTCGATGAAATTTACAATTAATTAAGGAATTAATAAATATTTATTAAATGCTTATTATGTTCCAAGCATTGTGCTAAGTACTGGGGATAGAAAGAAAAAACTAAAACATTCTCTGCTCTCAAGCAGCCTACACTGTAATGGAGGAGGCAACATACGTTTTAAAGCATATGAGATAAATATAGAGTAAATGTAAGTTAACCGTGGAGGATTACATTAGAAGCTGAGGAGACTAGGAAATGCTTCCTAAAGGAGTTGGTGCTTGAGCTGAGGAAGGCAGGGATTCCAAGAATCCAAGGTTGGAAGAGAGAGAATTATAGGCATGAGGAACAGCCTAGCACAAAGCAAAGATGAGGAATAAAGCATCATATTTGGGATTTTACATTGCACACAACTGAATTTCAGGACTAAGGCATGAAATTCACTTCATCTTTCAAGGTAATACCACACATTCTGATACTTCATGTGATCTCTTGGTACTGGAACTTAAAAGTCTTTTAAAAATATTTCATTTTCCCCTTAAAGTTCCTCTAGTTGGTAGCAAAAGAATATCTGGCCAAGAGATTTCCTTGAAAAAAATCTATTAAAAGATACTGTTAATTGTATAGAAACATTATTTTAAAAACTGTTTGCTACTTGGGCTTCTTCTTTGCTTGCCAGAGATTGCTTTGACAGAAAAGAGAGGAAACTAGCCTGTTCAGTGCTTCCAAACACACTAGGTACTTATAGCAGAAAAGTTGGGGAAGCCATAGAAAATACAGGAAGAATATAGGTCATTGAGATGACTTGAGAGAGAAACCAGGGCAGTGATAATTGGACAATTACCCTGTAGCTCTGATATAGCTCTATGTAGTTGTTAGATACTGTTTTTTCATTGGTTTTCCTTCACAGTGGATCAATCAGATAGAATGGTACAGCCATCTTATTTGATAAATGAAAGAACTAAGGCACAGTTTTGCTCAAGATATCACTGGCTAATTGTCTTTTGGAAGGAAGATCTGAATTTGTGAGGTTCTTAGTTCGTTTCTGCGTATATACAACAATGCTTTACAAAGGGCCTTTCCCTTCATATAACAATACCCCACCTGTGTTGTTTCATGATTTGAGTTTGACCCTTGACAATTGTGGCAATATGTTTGTGTACATATATTCACGGGTATGAGAAAACTAGTGACAAAGACAAACACAGACATATAGATAGACAACATTATTGTCATATGTTATTTGTATATTTGTATAGTTTTTTTAGTGTTTATAAAATTTATTATAAAATAAGCTTCATGAACTACTGTTCCCTTTCTTTCTTGCTCTTGGATGGATCCAAGGATAGAGTCAAGTGAGTTCATGACTAGTCAGTCTTAAGTATGGAAATGATAGGATTGTGTGTGTGTGTGTATGTGTGTGTGTGTGTGTGTGTGTGTGTGTGTGTGTGTGTGTGTAATGTGTTTCTATCAACTCAGCTTTGTTAATTAGTGAAGCACTAGTTTGATTCATACAGGTCTTGGGACCAAATCAACATGAGAAACTATGTTAGAAGCATCATGGGGGAAATTAAGATTAATTGCATAACAATTCATAAAATTGTTATGAACCTCAGATATTATCAAGAGCAACTTATATACCTGAGTGGAAATCCCCTTTAAAGGACCCTTGACAGCGGGCCGTCTAACTCCTGCTTAAAGACTCCGATTACTATGGAATCTATTCTTTTCAGTCATAGCACATTCCAATTTTGGATTATTTTAGTTGTTAGTGCCTTTTTTCTTTACAATGAACCTAAATCTCCAGAAATGTCCACCTGTTGCTCCTAGATCTGTTGGGTTGGGCCAAGAAGAACAAGTCAGAGGTGTAGAAGTAGATAGCACAATTCAGTTCCAGGAACACTGGTTTTGGAGACAGAGGTCCTGGGTTCAAATCCCCAGTTGCTACTTGTTCTCTGTGTGGCCTTAGGTAGGTGAAAACGTCTCTGGCCCTCAATATCTTCATGTAGAAAATGAGAGAACAGACTAGAATAATCTTTATATTTTGTTAAGACTCTAGATCTAAGATCCTATAAGTCTAATTCTTTTCTTCATGTAATAGTCCTTTAAGATGTATAAAGGTAGCTATTTATACTCACCCAAGTGTTTTCTTTACCAGGCTAAACATTCCTAGTTTCTTACCCCATCATTACATGGTGTGGTTTAAATGCACTTTTTTGGGCTGCCCAGTTACACTGTTGATTCAGATTGAATTTTCTGGTCATTAAATCCCCAGGTTGAGCAATCCTGCCTTTTCTTTCTTCTGTCTTCATTATTTATCCCAAGCTGTGCTCTGATCCCTTATTTGAGCCTTCTTTTGATCTTTTTATGGCAAGAAAAGGTAATTTGTTTTCCTTCTTTTGTTCTGAGTATTCATCACCAGGCTTATCTACTCTGGAACTTTAATTCTCATGACAAAATTTTTATAGTCATATCTCTTTTCTATATCCATCTTCAGTTACCTGCCCTTTTTTCCAATCACACATATGTGTACATGCATTTGTAATACAAATGTGTACATAAATGTATGCATGTACACACTTACATGTATACATACATAATACCCATATGCACAAAACACATATGTGTACACACATATATATATATATTTATATGCTTTCTAATATCTAAGTTCCATTGGACAGCCTCTGAGACTCATAAAGATAAAGATCCTGGAGGGCAAGTTAATGAGGACCTATATTCTAGGGTTTGAAACATAGGGAAGGTATAGGTGGAAAAGACAAAATCACCAACACTTGCCTTGCCTGAAATGACCCTCCCAATAGAAATCCTTCAGGTCACCAAGAAAGACAGAGCATGTGATTTGATGTAATTTCTAAGACACTAGAACACATGGACAGAGAGGCATTGTGGAATAGTATATTGAGTACTCAACTTTGAGTTAGGAAGATCTGGGTTTGAATACTATCTCATACACTTCCTAGTTATATAACCTTAGGTCAGTCATTTAATTTCTCTAGTCCTCAGTTTAATCACATAAAAAATGAAGAATTTGAACTTGATGACTTTTAAGGTCCATTCCAACTCTAAATCAATGTTTTTATGTCTCCAGATGCATGAGGAAGGGAGCTCCAGTATAAGATAGCCGTGGGGCCCACATTGAAGAGTCTTTCTTATTGAGACCAAAGCAGTCTTTCTAAACCTTTGATAATAACAGATTCATATTTATAAGAATGAGTCATTTCCCCAGTTTATGGGCTAGGAAGAGGCAGTTTTCAAAGAAAGAAATCTAAGGTATCAATACTCACATTGTGAAGATCCAAATCCAAATAATGAAATAAAAAGTAAGCAACTCTGAGATTCTTCCTCATACCTTTCAGATCTACAAAGATGGAAAAAAAGATGACAAATGCTAGAGGAGCTATAGGAAAACAGGTGTATTAATACACTGTTGATAGAGACGTGAATTGGTGCAGTAATTTTGAAAAGCAATTTGTCACTATGTCCCCAAAATTACTAAACTATTCACACATACCCTTTGACATGGCGATACCATTATTAGATCTACACCTCAAAGAGATCAAAGAAAGAAGAAAAGGATACACACACAGAGGAAGCAAAGTAAGAGAAGTGGACGAGAGTTAGTTCAAATCTTGCCTCAGATACTTACTTAGTTGTGTGTCCTAAGGCAAGACACTTAATCTCTCAGTCTCAGTTCCCTCAAGTTTAAAGTGGAGATAATAGTAGCATTGTCTCATAGGTTTGTTGTGAGGGTCATGTGTGTGTGTGTGTGTGTGTTTGTCCTTTGTTGCCGAAGAAGACCATGCCATAAGAGAAATAATGACATGCCTTGCACTTGATTTTGTTTTGAGTGAAGGAGGGCTGTGCAGGTCACCAGCCTCATTTCTCCTCCAGAGCCATCTGAATCCAGTGACCAGATAATGTATGTAAAGCACTTTGCAAGTCACTATATACAAGCTAATAAATATTATGTACAAAAATATTTATAGCAGCTCTATTTGGAATGGCAAAGAACTGGAAACTAAGTGGGCTGTCCTTCAATTGGAGAATGGCTAAACAAAAGATGATATATGAATATAGAATAACACTTTTGTGCCATAAGGAATGGTGATAGGATTGGCTTCATAAAAAGCTGGGAAGATTTGTATGGGCCAATGCAGAGAGAAGTGAACAGGACCAGAACAATTTGTACAATAACACCAATAGTGTAAAGAAAAACAACTTGGAAAACTTAAGAATTCTAATCACTGTAATGACCAACCATGAATCCAGAAGATCTATGATGAAGAAAGCTGCTTACCTCCTTTTCAAAAAAAGATGTTAATTCATGTATTTTGTTTTTACATTATAAACACTTGCAAATTACCTGAACTACCTGAGAAATCTCATGTAGTAAAGAAAAACTAAAAAAACCAGTGATTTCATCTGACTGTACATCCAACATTTCATATCTGTTGTGCTCCTACTTCTCTGTTTAAAAAATAACAAAAATCTGTTTTCTTACCATTACTGCCTACCTCATTGAGGAGGAAAAAAAGTAAGAAACATTCCTTGTAGCAAATCTGCATAGTTAAGCAAAACAAATTCCCTCAGTGGCTGTTTATAAAGATAGATTCATCTTATACTGAACCCTAAATCCATCATCTCTGTCATGGATAGTATATATGTTTCACTATTGATCCTTTGGGATCATTAATGACCATTGTATTGATCATAATTCCTATAGTTTTCAGTCATTTATCTTTTCAGTGTTGCATTTGTTGTATAAATTGTTTTCCTTTGGTCTGCTGATTTGATTCTTTAATAGTAAATATAACTCTTCAAAATTGTTCATTTCAATAATATTGATGTGGTAGTATAAGCTGTTCTACTTTCACTTACTTCATTCTGCATCAGTTCATATGTCTTTCCATATCTTTTTGAAATAATCTTCCTATTTCTTAGCCCAATAGTATTTCATTATATTCATATACCACAATTCATTCAGTCTTTCCTCAATTGCTGGACATCTTTTTCATTTCTAGATTTTGCTGCCATAAAAGAGTTTCTATTGATATTTTTTCATACAAAGGAACTTAACTCTTTTTAAAAAAAACACCTCTTTAGGCTATAGGCCTAGTGGTGGCATAGTTGATAGAGAGGTGATATATTCAAGATGAAGAATAAGACATATACAAGGCCAGTGTGTTATTTATTTATTGTTTACTTGACTATTTTAAACATGAGTTTTGTTTTTCTTTTCTTTTTTTTACAATGGGGTGGAAAGATGAGGACAGAGAGAAAATGAAATGCTTGTTAATTTGCGAAAGTAAGATTTAAAATTTAAAAAAAGCTAAGTAAAAAAAAACCTTTGGTTGTGAATTTAAATGTAGAAATATCAAAATGACTGACCAGGGTTACCATATCAGGAAAATGTCTGCTTAAGCTTTCAACTCTTTCATCTATAATTTGGTAAGCACATTCGAGAGGAATGATATAGAGCATAGAGATAATCTTGTAGAATCCTACACCTGCATAGGAATGCCCTCTAAAATATCAAAGGAACCTGGTTGATCAGCTTGAACATTTCTCATGTTGGGAATTCACCCTTCTCATCTTGGAATTTCCTTCACTTCTAGGACCTAATCACTCTGCAACATCACTCTGCTATGTTGGTCTTTTCCCATTGGTGAGTTTCTTTCAGGGAATCTCCATTTTGACCATAGATCTAGGATGGTCATGTTTCACACCTGTCCTGGCTGTGCTTTTGACTCTCCAGTCTTCACTACTATGTTCCTATGAGTAGCCTCTCCCCATCCCTGCTCTCTTTTATGTGTTATCTTCAATCATTAGGATACAAATTCCTTGAGGAGAGAAACTGTCTTTCTTTTTGTTTTTATTTGTATTCTTTATACTTATCACTGTGCCTGGCACACAGTAGGCACTTAAAATACTTATTGCCCATCTTTTTTTTACTATTTAACTAGTTAACTTGCTTTTTACTTTTTACTATTTAACTAGTTAACTTGCTTTATTATTGAGCAACTCTGATTGTAACAGAAAGTTCTTTGCCTTGAACCAACATCTGCATTCCTATCATTTCAATCATTAGTCCTCATTTTTCCCCTCTAGAAATACCCATGCTGTCTACCTCTGCTACGTAGAACTTCTAAAAACTTGAAGACAGAAATTGTTCCCTTCAAGTCAACTCTTGTTGAAGCTGAATATCCTCAATTCCTTCATCATATGATAAGGTTTTGAGATCCCTAAGCATTCAATTGGCTATACTCTGGAAGAGATCTCAGACTCCCAGGGCCAGAAGTAAATCTAACTTTTATGTAATTCAACCTGTATGTAAAAATAATCTCTTCTATGACTTTCCTGGGGCAGGGAGGAAGCATAGTGGATAGAACATTGAACTTGGAATAAAGACTTATCTTCCTGAGTTCAAATCTGGTCTCAGACACTTGTTAGCTGTATGATCCTGGGCAAGTCACCTAACCTTGTTTACTTCAGTTTCTTTATCTGTAAAATGAGCTGGAAAAAGAAATGCAATATCTTTGTCAAGAAAACCCCAAATGAGATCACAAAGAGTCAGATATGACTAATGACTTTCCCAATGATCTTGACTGAGCAACTTCAGTAATTGGAATCTACTGTCTTTCAATATTCCATTATGTTATAGTTAAAATTAAGTAATTTTTCATGGTGAGGAAATTTTTGGCTTTCTGAAACTTCTAACCAATACACCCACTTCTGCCCTTTGGAGCCAAGCAGAATAGTTCCAATCCTTCTTCCATGGGAAAGGATTTTCCTTACCTATAATTATGTGAAATACTTGAAGACAGATATCATAGTTTCCAAGTTTTCTCTTCAGCCTTAATTCAGGCTCAAGAGAAACCTGGGAAGCAGGTAATGCAAACATTATCACCCCAGTCTTTAGATGAGGGAACAAGCTCAGGGAGATTAAATTACTTGCTTGGTTGGATTAACAAATGTCAGGGCCAGAATTTGAATTCAGTGTCTTTTAGTGGAAAAGAAGATTGTATAGCCAAAGATAAGAACGTGAGTTGAATAAGAGAGAGGAGGAAAATGTGAAGTTAATTTGGAAGGTTTGGGCCACCTGAAGAAAGACACAGATTGAGTGGAGAAGAGAAATTTGGAAGAACTAGAGAAAAAGTTGAAGGGCAGTGACTAGATCTTTAAGAGAGGAAGGACTTAATTTAAAGGAGAAATAGGACTGAAGCAAAGATAAGGTGGTTGATAAGTCTAGGTAAGTGTAACCATTGCATATCTTGGTCACCTATACTGTGGCATCTTACACCTCTTACATAGGTGCGTGGACACCTATTCACTCTCTAGGATTGCTCTTTCATTTCAACCTCCCCAGGCTCTGATCAGTCTAGGTTCCTAGAGAATGTCTCCCATCAATGTACTCCGTAAGTGTGGGGGATAATGGGTACACCCTTATGGAAACCTACCCCAGCGGCACATTAGTAAGGAAAATCTATATGCTTGGAATGACTTAAAAATAAATTTCAGTGTCTTCTTTCTGTGTCAGGAATTATCCATAAAAATTCTTTGATTGAGATAGTTTTTTGTTGAACAGATGCTTTCAGTGCTAATCTGAGTTGATCCAGACTGTGCTTGATTAATCCTCATTGGGCAAGACATCTTAGACAAAGTAATTGATCCACTGAGTGATTTGTCTGGTTCTCTGCTTCCAAACTGTTTCTCTGATCAGATGGACTTACTCCTAAACAGTAATTACAATATATTTCACTTCCACCTTCAAACTTAGCTGATGAAATTCTAAAATCTGTCCTTTTTCCTTTCTCATCTTTTTGGATTCAGACTTTCTGAGTCCTTTTTCTGGATGACTCCACCTTATTGTATAGTTAATAAGAAAATTCTCATCTTCTATCATCAAATAAATTACATTTTCCCCACAATCATAAACTAATATCATCCTTATCTCTTTAGTATACTATATAGCTCATCATATTAGAACTCTGAGTCGATGAGAAAATAATACTTAGAGCTTTGGGCAAAGAAGACTTAATTCAGTAACAAATCCACATGTGTGATAGGACATTTTCGGGATGCAATTTCCTTCAACCCATCTTCCCTGCTAGCCCCAGCTTCCCTGTTATAGTTTCTTATCAAGAGGCATAAAAAGTCCCAGCTGCTTGTAGTCTGGTCCTCTTAAACTTGGTGAGTGCCTGAGATAGGCACTAATCATCTAATCACCATACCTTGATGACTTATTGACTAGATGTGTTTCCAGATGGAGTACCTGAGTTCAGTGAAGCTAAGAACCACTTACTCTGTTAGAGCAAAGTAAGCTTCTCTTAGTAAATGTTCAGTGACTTGCAGATTATTTCATCCCAGCATCAAACTTGGACTAAGGTGACTGCTGGTGTTAGAGATGCACTTACTACAACACAAAAGGATAGAACCTTAAATAGATAGAACTTTAATGTCAGTTAAAGAAAAGGAGAAAATATAACAAACTGGTGAGAAATTAGAGAAAGAAGGGGCATGAGTTTGGACATTAGGGTCATATTATTGTTTGTCTTTTGTTCACATCAGGAGGGTGATGTGATGTCTTGACTTGTAAGAGAATTGGATTTAAGTGAGGCAGAGGTGTTCAAAGTCATTAGCCTCACTTTCTCCTCCAGAATCTTCAGAGTCTAGTGGCAAGACATAGGTCAGCATGACTGGCAATGGCTCTGTGCAGTGGGAGTTTGGCCTTTTTAAGGCCAGATCTCTCCCAAGTCTCAGTTTGTCTGAGGCAGCATACATTCAGTATTTAAAGGCTAGATAAGAATTGAGGCAAGAGATGGCCTGGTTTGTCTTCACAAAGCATTCAATCTGGGCAGGAAAGACCCTCAGAATTTCTGACAAGAACGGAAACCAATTGCCATTTACATTTACTCTAAGTCCAAACGATGAACAAGTTAGACTTGGACTTGGTCCTACTATTGGCCAGTCAGGGAGAACCAGAGTGATTTTGGTTTAAAGGCATAGTCAAATTTGAATTCCAGTGGACTTTATCAAAGCCTGGTTTTCCTGAGCTATCTTTCACAAAATCTTAAATGAAAAGTACGTGGGACAAAAGAGTTAATTGTCCCAGGTTTTCAGAAAGAAAAGCAACGACAGGATAAATAAGTAGAGAAGAAAAAAATCTAGCCCCCAAATCCTAGGATAAAAGAATAGAAAAGAAGTTGGGTATTGCTATCAAGTTGTTAAGAAGTGATGAAGGACTGTAGGTGTTAATAAGCAGATAATGGGGTAAATTATAATAACCTTTGTATAGTTCCAAAGGCAAGGACTAAGGACCTTATCTTCTGTCTGGAAGAACTAAGACAATTTTGTAGTGATTTACATCGAGTTCACAGGATTTGTATTTCTGCCACCACTAAATAAGTGTTATCTACTGTATGTTTAAGTGCAGGCTTGTTTCTTGAGAATTGCCTCTCCACATGATAAACCACAATGACATGTTCCTAGGAAAATAAGCAGGCAAAAAAAAATGAGAATAAATCTTCAACATGGAAAAAATGTAGAATAAGAATCTGAAGAGCACTGGAGAAATTCGATCCGTTTTAAGAGGTTAGAAAGTGAAAGACTATCATGCAGAAGATGAAGGGAAGATGTAGCATTGTACACATGGAACAAAAAACCTCCCAAATTAAGTGTCTTTCTGAAGAGAAGGGAGCTGCAATATTCTATAAGGAAAAGGTATCATCTGAGGAATTACAAAGTAGAGTCATGGGTGATTTCAGGTGAGAAATAAACTGGGGACCAAGGAAGAGTTGTGGGAATGTTGTTTGTTGACTTCCTACTGATGGGTACTTGGGCACTTATTTGCCAATTTGATTATAATAATGGAGTTTTTGTTATCTTCCCAGGGAATATATTCAAGGCATAAAAGATAAAGAACCTCTCAAGACTTGCAATATACATGACTTCTATGTTCTGGTGATTCACTTGGACACAAGTGATATTGCCATATACCAAATATTGTAAAGCCTGGGGCAAGAAACCAAAGGCCATGGGATCATAGGTGGTGTTTTCATCACTGTTGCACATTGAAAGCAAGAGATACTGAAGACAAAAGGAGATTTAGACATAAATAGCTAGTTAAGAAAATCATATCTGACAATGGGACTTGAATTTCTGGGCCACAATATAGGAATGACAGGAAACGGGCCAAATTGGAGTCTACCTAACAGGCTGCTTATAAACATATCTGCCTGGTGTCATGCAATCTTAATCAAAAGGGATTTAACAGCAGGGAGAAAATTGCCTATACATATACACTAAGCTAGAGAACAAGAAAGGCCACTTAATCAATAAGCATTTTTGAAGTACCTTCCTTGTGCCAAGAATGACGCTAAGTATACAAAGAAAGGCAAAAATTGGTTCTTGCTTTAGGAGGTGGTAGGGACAGAACATGTAACCAAATATATACAAATAGTATATTTACAGGGGAGGTATTGTAGGTAATCTCAGAAGGAAGTCATCAAGATTAAGGAGGATTGAGATTAGCTTCTTAAAGAAAATGAGACTTTAGCTGGGACTTGAAGAAAGGTAGGGAAGCCGGGAACATGAGGACTGAGGAAGAGTGTTCCAGACAAGGATAAGAATCTAGGAAAGTATCTCAGTTGATAGATGGAATGTAAGATAGTAAGACAGAAAGAGGGCAGTGTATGTGTATTGGGGGTGGTGTCAGGAGACTAGAAGGTTAGAAAGAGATCAGATTATCAAGGGTTTTATAAGTCAAATAGAGAACATTACATTTGATTCTGGAGCTATAGAGAGCCAGTAGAGTTGATTGAATTGGAAAGATGACACATTTAGACTTACACTTTAGGAGATCAGTTTGACATTTGAATTGAGGATAGACAAGGTTTGGACGCAGATGAGACAGGGAAAACAACTAGCAGGCTATTGTAATAGTCTGGGTGTAAGGTGATAAGCGCCTGTGCAAGGGTGGTAGTAGAGAGAAGGGAGTATATAGGAGAGATGTTATGAAGTTGAAAATAATAGGACTTGGCAACTGATTGGACATGTGGGAGTAAGAGAGAGTGAGGAGTCAAATAGAATGCCTAGTGCCAGCCTCAGTGACTAGATGGTCCCTATAGTTGCTGAAATCTCTTCCAATTCTTTTAATTTTAATTTTGCTTAATAACCATTTTGTTGGAACTTGTTTTCTCTTGACTGGATGCCTCAGATGTTGTCTTTCTTCCAACTTCTATCTTACTCTCATGTCCTCAACAGGGTCTAATATAAATTTAAGTATATAATCTAAATGAGGCCATTACCACTGGGAGACAATTCTTTTACACATCCCTAATCAACTCACTAACCCACTCACCACAATGGCTTTTCCAAACCTTATCATCCCTCCTCAAAATGTCTCCCTATTCCCCACCCCCTTCAGTTGAGAACCTGGCCTCATATTTTACTGAAAAAAATTAAGGTATCTCTTCCAAATTTGTGTCATCTGCCTATATCCTAGTTAATGAATGATAAAAATACTAGGAAAAAAATCCCAAACAAGCACAAGGCCAAACATAAGTCCTTGAAGATACTTCACTGGAGACCTTCTGGTATTCTGATATCAGCCATTAGCAACTATTCTTTAAGTCCAGCCATTCATTAATTCCAATGCTATCAGACTGTAGTGTATAATCCAGATCTCACCATCTGTTCCACGAAGACAATATGAGGCATTTAAATTTATTATTCAAAGTTTTTGGCCAAAAGTTTTGCTAAAGTCTAGGTAAACTCTACTCAGAGTATTCCTCTCATCTACTAGTTTAGCAATCCTGTCAACGAAAGGAAATGAGGTTTTTCTGACATGAACCATTCCTATTAAGCCATACCTATCCTGTAGCTATTGCTTCCCTTTTTAGATGTTCCTCAAACATCTCTTTAATGATAGATTCTAGACTTTCACTAGAAATTGAAGCCAAGCTTACTGGCTTATGGTTTGCACACTCTATTCCCTTTCCTTTTTTCAAAACTTTAATGGCATTTGCCTTTCTCCAATCTTAGAGTATCTCCCCTGTTTTCTAAGATATTTTAAACATCACTGACAATGGCTCAGCAATCACATTACTCATCAAGACCAGAGGATATAGTTCCTTGGGCCACTTGACTTGAATTTAACAGGAGCCACTAGATATTCTCTTAACATATCCTTATCTATCTTGGGTGTCAACTTTCTGCTAGTTACTTTTTTTTCTTTAATTTCCAATGTAAAGGTCATTTTCTTGAGCACAAAAAACCAAAATGAGAATTGAACCTCTCTGACTTCTGTCTTTTGTCGGTTACCATTATTCTATCCATTACAAGAAAACATCCCATTTCCTCTTTGAACCTTACTTTTCTCCCAATATAACTAATTCCTTCTCCCCTACGCTTTTTTGTTGTTCTTAGCTTCTCTCAAAAGCTCAGTTATTTCTGAGCTTTATCATTCCTTGAACTATTTTTTGGGATGATGTCATGCTCTTCTCTTACCTGATGTTGCTTCTGTCTTCCGTACATTTCTTTTTAAAATTTAATTGGTTTACAAATTCACTATACATCTACAAATCCCATTTATCCTCCCAATTAGAATTGCTTTCCTTGAACATCTCCCATACTTCCTGGGTGGACATCCTCTGAAATATTTTCCTCCATGACCTTCTACCTGTTTTTCCCCTAAACGCTTTTGAATTTGCTTTTCAGAAATTTAGGTTGTGGGTCAGACTCATGGCCTCAATTTTCTATATGTAAATTCACAAACTATAGGTAGAAAACATGACAACCTATTGGTTCAAAGGAGTGAGTCAAGATTGGCCTATTTGGATTCAAATCTTTGAATCATTTTTGAGTTGAGATTCAGGCTCAGATATGACTTTTGATGGGTATTTCTTATTCAAAATAAACAATATGAGAAAAAAAGATAAAACAACATATTAAGAAGATACACTCAAGTGAGGCTATCAAGAAACCAGAAGGAAAATGCATGGTAGAGAGAGCATTTGGGTAAATATCAATAAAGGGAGAAACAGATATAGTTTTGTTATCAGAATATCTTATGGACCATCTGGGAAAAAAAGGAAATAAATGAGGAGATTGGGAAACATATGATAAGCCTGGCCAAAAAAAGCACTATATACAAGTAATGAGTAACCTCTATTATTTAGACATCTGTTGGAGTTGTCTCTTCTAAAGCAGAGCTGCTAATAATTTCTTGACATGCCTTAATGATAATTTCATCTTTTGAAAGGTGAAGGAACCAAGAAGAACAAATTTTATTCTTGATCCGATTCTGTCCAGCATGGAGGAACTGGTTTGGAAATTATGGAAATCTTGGTGAGGGGGTGTTAGCACTTCCTTCTAGAGTTTGTAATAGATGGAACTAAAGTTGGACCCTATTCACCCTATTCTATTTTGAGAGAGTAAATTTCATAGGACTAAGATTCTAAATTTAGAAGATAGCTAGGATCTAAAATTTTATAGGATATAATGAAATTTTGAAGACCAAAAAGAATGCATGAGGTAGTCACTATAGAGATTAGTGTGTAACTTACCAGCCTGAATTTTCAAGAGATAATAGAGGTTGTAAGTGAGGGAGGTAGCAGAGAACAAATACGAAAGCATGAAACAGTAATGTAAGAGCTATAAGGGGGGCAGCTAGGTGGTACAGTGGATAGACTACTAGTCTTGGAGTCAGGAGGACCGAGTTCAAATGTTAGGAAGCTTGAACTTGACACTTACTAGCTTTGTGACCCTGGGCAAGTCACTTAACCCTAATTATCTTGCCAAAAAAAAAAAAAGAAAATTATAAGGAGTATTAAAGCTCAGAATTGATTGTCTGGTAAAGAAAACTAATTAAAAGAGTTTTCTTTGGTTATTTTGGGGAAAAGAGTAGGATCAAAGAAGAAATTCAGGGTTAATGTGCTCCTGATCCTCCCAATTACTAAAGGACTTGTTCCTGTAATTTCAGGAGCATGCATGCATGTATTATGTATACAGTTAAATAGCACCTCCTCTGGTCCCACTGTCCCAACCATCTCTTTAGAATAAAAGCACCTTGAAGGCAAGGATTATATCCCTTTTGTACATTCCATAGTGCCTGACACATAGTAAATATTTAATAAAAGTTTGTTGATTGATTGATAATTGACTAAAAGGACACAGAGCAGCTTAATTCTTATTTTCTATGCATTTTGACTAGAAATGACAAGAGGAAATTAACAGAGATTTCATAACCAGGTTAAATTAGAAAATATAATAATTACTCCTTCCTGATTCAAAGTAGATGAACTCGATGAATTTTACTAGTTGGTATTGAAAGAACTGCAGGTGTGATTCCTGACCCACTCACTATCCTTGTGATATTTGAAATATGGTATAGCATGAGAGAGATATTGCTGGTCTAGAGGGGAGCAGGAGTGGTTCATATTTTTTTAATAAAAGGAAAAGAGTGGAATTTGAGACTATAGGTTAGTAAGCTTAATTTTGATTGTTGTAAATTTCTGGGATTTAAAGTGAACCTTCTCTAGCAGGGACTATTCTCAAAAAAGTAATGTAAGCCTAATTTCCTTTCCTCAGTAAAAAAAACCCTTTTATAATATGTTTTATAATTTATTCAGGAGTCAAAGTAAAACTTAATACCCTATAGTGTGAAGAATTCATCCTCTTTCATCTTTTAAACATTTGGATATTTGCCGATTTCTAGTCTTCTCCTATTATCTATTATTTTTCAAAGACCAGGAAAATAGCTGAGCAATCACATCCATGAGTACTTTCTCTCCCTTAGGATTTAGTTCATTCAGTTTTTAACTTATTTAGGACAGCTAGATGCTCTTACTCTCTCATCATTTATCATGGATTTCAACTGTCAGTAACTATTTTTTTTTCTATTTGTCCTTGTCTGAAGGTTTTCTCCTCACCAGAGAAAAAAGGCAATACAGGAGCTGAGTAGTGCTTCCTTCTTTCCGTCATCTGTTATCATTTTCCCACCCACCTAGAAAATGGATGCTATCCATCTTTGTCTTTCCTTTTGTTTCCAGCATAGCTTTAAATTGCTTTTTTTTGTTTTAAATTGTTTAAATTGTTTTAAATTGTTCTTAGTATCTATCCATTGCCAAATTTAGCTATTCCCAAAGCTATTATTTTTATAACATTACACCACTCTTCTGCATTCATCCTCACTTTCTTCCCTTTATTCCTTCTTCTATACATATCTTTAAATTTTTGTGTGTGTATTTTTTGTAAATGTAATGACCAATTTTGGCTTCAGAGATGAGAAAATGCACCTTCCTTCTTTTGGTAGAGAGGTAGGGGACTCCAGGTGGGGTAGTTGTTGTTTTTTTGTGCATTTGTTTCAGTTGTGTCTGACTCTTGTGACCCCATTTGTGGTTTCTTTGGCAAAGATCCTGGAATGGTTTGCCATTTCCTTCTCCAGCTCACTTTAAAGATGAAGAAACTGAGGCAAAGAGAATAGAGTGATTTGCCCAGGGTCCCACAACAAATGTGTAAGACTGGATTTGAACTCAGGAAGATGTCTTCCGAATTCCAAGTACAATTCTTTAACCACTGCCCTTGTGGGCAGCCACGTGGTACAGTTCATAGAATAGCAAGCCCAGAATTGGGGAACTCTTTGTTCAAATACCGTCTCAGACACTTATTAGCTATATGACCTTGAAGAAGTCACTTAACCTCTGTGTGTCTCGGTTCCTGAGTAGTTAAACAAGGTTAATTATAGCACCTACTTCTCATGGTTACTGTGAGGATCAGATGAGAAGATATTTGTAAAGTACTTAGTACAGTGCCTGGCACAGAGAAGCTCCTCCATAAATCCTGGCTATTATTATTGGATAGTTTTGTTATCTATTTTACTTTAGTACAAGGGATGAGTGATTAGGTGGGTGTTGGTTGAGGGAATGACTCACAACTCTAGAATGACTGGGATATTAAAATAAGAGCTATCAATACAGCATTGTTTGAAAAAATTCACAGTCAGCTACGCTCAGTGATTTCATGTAAATCCATAACTGTTCTTTATTGTTCCTTTTTCCTTCCTCATAAGAAATGTTTGTCTTAAATCTGGCCTCAGACACTAGCTGTGTGACACTGAGCAATTAGCTTAATTTTGTTTGCCTCAGTTTCCTCATCTGTAAAATGAGCTACAAAGGGAAATGGCAAACCACTCCTGTATCTTTGCCAAGAAAAACCAAAATAGAACAGTGAAAAGTTTGTTATAACTGAAAAATGACTGAAACTTTCATATTATCATATAATCTCATCCTTTTTCTTACAGATCTGTTTTCCCAATAAAATCATTGTCTATGAAATTCTTTTTTTGTGAACATTTTGAAATCCACTCTGCAAAAATTTAAAGAGTATGCTAGACTATCCTTTCCCTCTTTTTAAAAAAATATTCAATTCTATTTTAAAAGTTCAATTTTTAATTTCAAATTTTCTACCTTTCATATCTTCTCCCTTTTCCACTGAAAAGACAAGAAAAGCAAACAAAAAAACTCTATGATAAATACATATAGCCATGCAAGATAAATTCCACATTAGCTATGGACAAAAAAGAAAGAAAGAAAATGAAAGAAAGAGAAGATAATCTTCAGTCTACTCTGAGCCCATCAGTTCTCTTTCTGGAAGTGGATAGTTGGTTTCATCATGAATTTTTGAAATTAGGTTAGTCTTTGTGTTAACGGTTCATAGTTACTAAGTCTTTCACAGCTGATTATCTTTATAAATAGCTGTTACTATTTATGGTATAAATACATTGTTCTGGTTCTGTTCATTTGTATGTGTAAACTGCATCAGTTCATACAAGTCTTTCCAGGGTTTTTCTGAAACTCTCCCCTTCATCATTTCTTATGGCATAGTAGTATTCATTTTCATACACCATAACTTTTTCTGGCACTCCCTAATTGATGGACAGCATTTCTGTTTCCAATTCTTTGCCACTACAAAAAGAACTGCTAGGAATATTTTTGCAAATATGAATTCTTTTCCTTTGTCTTTGATTTCTTTTATATATGAACGTAGTAGTGATATTGCTATTCAAAAGGGCATGCATCATTGAACAAATTTTGGAGCACAGTTCCAAATTGTTTTCCAGAATGGTGCTTTCCACCACAGTGATATCTGTATCAACAATGCATTAAAATACCTGTTTCTTCAAATTCTCTTTTCAGCTTGAAGCTTCTTCTCTTTCTTTCATTTCCTTTTGGACTTAGCTAATGTGGAATTTGTTTTGCATGAGTATACATATTTGTAACAGTTTTTGTTTTTCTTGTCTTCTCAATGGGAAGAAGAGGGAAGAATTTGTCATTTTCCCTTTTTGTCATCTTAACCAATCTGGTGGGTATGAGATAGTACCTCAGAAATGTTTTAATTTTCATTTATCTAATTATTAGTGATTTAGAGAAATTTTTTTCATGAGGCTATTTCTTCCTCTTAAAACTTGCCTATCCATATTCCTTGACCACATATCAGTTGAGGAATGGTTCTTATTTTATAAATTTGACATAGTTTCCCTATATAGCTTAAAAATGAAACTTCATCTGAGAAACTTGTGGCAAGTATTTCCCTCAGCTTCTCTTCTAATTTTATCTGCATTGGTTTTATTTGTGGTTTATCTTTCTTAAAATCCCTTTAAGATGAAGTAGTCATGTCAGTTTCAGCAAACAAATCATCTTCATTGGTCAGAATCAAGCTCAGAATAATATAATCCTTTGTTCTCTGCACATTTTGAAGAATTAATTTTTTTATCAGTGCAAGTCAATTACATAGTATCTACTTTTAGAAGAATGACAGTTCCAATAGATCTCTAAAGACTTAATTCTTCTCTTACTACCTGTAATATGTCATGTTTCCATTCCAGCTTTGTGATTTATTTCTTGATTTTGTCCATTTCTTACTTTTGGCTGGAGGTAGGGGAGTGGAATCTGTATTCTGTAACCACAATATGACTTTTAATCTCATTTATTCTAAGTGACTGGCACATAATAGGCACACAATGCCATTTGATTGACTCTAGAGTTTGTGGAATTCCTGATAAGTATACTTGCTTGAAGTACAATGCTATATATTATCTTTTAAAAAAATCTAATCATTCCTTTCTTAATAAAATACGTTCATTCATAGCATTAGTGTAACTTAATGAGTCACAGCCCCCCAAGCCTCGGTGATATATGTGAGTCAGTTTACCTGCTTACGTTGAGTTCTTCAGTTCAGCTTATTACCCATACTCTAAACATTTGTGGGTGACCTTGATGTAGAGCATCCTTTCTGACATGAGGGCCTGTGTACAGTTTTGATGGTGATTTCACAAAATCTTTCAGGATCATATCTCCATCCAGGAAAACCCTGGGAACATCTAACTTATTTCTCTCTCCTCCAAAGGGCTCTCCTAAGTACTCTGACAATACCTTAGACTGCGAAAACATCTAATACAGAACATTCCAAAAGTCTTAGTGCAGTTTTAAAGTAACTTTAAAACTAAGACCTATGGGATATACTGTATTAATTAGGTCTTTATTTAATGTGAGGAAAAATGCCCAAGGTGCTTATAAATGGGTTTATTGATATTCAATAAAATTCCATTTCCCATTCCAGATGGTATCAATCCTCCTGTCCTGCAGTTCCCATCTTCCTTGGTGGGCTATATAGATCATATGATTCACAGTATCACAAAAGGAAAGGACTCATGAAATTTCTCTTCCATGTTATAGCTGTGGGATTTATTATACTAAAGTGGATGTGGTTTCCCATGGTTCTGCATGTTCTCTCTCTCTCCTACTATATTGTCTTTGTTGAGTAAGTGGCACAGTAGAAAGAGTGCTCGATTTGAACTCAGAGCTGAGTATAAATCTTAACTCAGATATTCACTGGCTGTGTGACCCTAGTCATTTAACCTTTCTAAGCCTCTGTTTCTCTATCTATAAATCAGGGATAATAGCATCTATCTCATAGGATCATCATGATTGAATATGATAATATAAATCACTTTGTAAAACTCAACATATTACATAAATTTGAACTTTTTTTATCCTATGATTTCACTGGGGTAAGAAATTCCTGTTGAATAAACTCCTACCAAGTGATGATGATGAAGTATGTATGTACCTCTTGACAGGGAAATAATGGACTCAAGATGAAGACTAAAATTAGCATTTTCCAATATCGCCAATAAGGGATTTATTTTTGCTTGACAACACATACTTGTTAAAATGGCTTGATTTTTTTCTTCCAATAAGAGAAGGGGTGGGATGGCAAGGATGATGGGAACCAATAGCCTGAAAAAGAAAGAAAAAAGAGAAAAGGAAATAAAGTCACTGAGGCATTTTAAAAAACATACCAAAAAGAGAACATAAGAAAGGTCAAGAAAGAATAGAAAAGTAGTTCAACATTGAAAGTGACAAGTTGAACTTATATACTTTTAAGAAAGCAATGTGTATGTAATAGAGACCTGCAGTTTCATGTATGATCCTCTTTTTAAATTTTCTACTATGTATATGGAAATATCCATTTTATTTGATATTTCTTAATATCAGAATATATTAAAAAAACAAACCTTCCTCTACCTTCCCTTCAATTTAGTCCTATCTTTAGATTTGCCTGTGTCACTGAGAAATCAAGACACTTCCCCAAGGTTACACAGGCAGTAAATGTCAGAGGTGAAATTTGAACCATGGGACTTCCTGCCTTGGAGGTTATCTATTACACCACGCTGCCTTTCTGTGAGCTACTATGAGTATGATTATCGTTGATTTCTTCATTTACTGAAGGTCCATTTTCCTTCCTTCTTTCTCTTAAGAAAAACCCTTTTGTACACTGAGGGCAGGAAAAAATGCCTGAGGGCAAGTGCACAAGAAGTGAATGAAGTTTTCAATTCAATGTACATATATAGCTGGAACACTTCATGGGAAGGGCACAGGTGCTCATGGGCAGTAGTAGCCCAAGTGCTGTGTAAAGGTCTTCTCTCTGCCTCCTTTTGGCTTCCTTCAATACTCAGTTCAGATCCTATTTTCTTCATTAGACAGTTCCCTTCTCCCTCTACTCACCTTCTCTACCCCACTGTTAATGCCTTTTCTTGGAGATTATCTTCCATCTACTCTGTTTCTATATTGTATGTATGTTCATAGTTTTTTGCATGTTGTGTCTCCCATGAGAGTTCTGCCTTTCTTTGTCTCTTCAGGACTTAGAACACTGCCTGGCAGATAGTAAATGCTTAATAAATATTCTTTCACTGACTATATGTGCTGTACTAAGAGAGAGGGATGCCAGAACTAGGAAAGCACTATAGATCAATGGATCATGGAAGATCACCCAGGGCCAGAAGGAGACACTACAGTTCCACTTTCAATGCAAGGTCTTCACCAAGTGTTCCTTTGGGTTTGTGGGAACTTTGAATTGTTGTTTGGTTGTTCTGTCATTTTCAGTTGAATCTAATTCTTTGTGACAACATTTGGGATTTTCTTGGCAAAGATACTGGCATAGTTTGCCATTTCCTTCTCCAACTCATTTTACAGATGAAGAAACTGAGGCAAACAGGGTTAAGTGACTTGCCCAGAGTCGCCCAGCTAGTAAATGTGTGAATCTTGATCTGAACTTAGAAAGGTGAGTCTTTCAGACTCCTGACCCAGAACTCTATTCACTGTGCTGTGCTACTCCAGTTGCCCTGTGGGAACTATGAACCTGTAATGCTAAAGAGATTAATAATCTTCCCACTATTAATGGGTCTGCCTATTAAGGGGAGTTTGATTAGGGGAGATTTGTAGGAAGGCCCACACCTTTTGTTAATAAGACCCTGGTTCTCAAGGGTTGGGATGCCCTTTGACTCTGAAAAGTGCGTAAATACTCTGAAGGGAGGTTTTGCTTTGGGACTTACTCCATATGCCAGATGAGACTCTGGGTAGCCTCTGAAGGAGTCCCTCCCTTCTCCCCTTTGAAAAGCTAGCTGTTGGTGCTAGTCAGACAGATCTGTCTGATGATCTATATTACTTATGTTCAGGCAGTTGGAAGCCCTGTCTGTTTATTTTGATTTCTCTGTATTTTTTCTGAAGTTCAAGGTGCTGACTTTTTCCCTTGAACTAAGTGAATGATACATGTGCTTGATTAAAGTGATTATTGACCCCTCAAAAATTGTTTTCCTTTTAGAAAAGCAGATTAAAGAACCTGTGATAGCAGGCCACCCTGGATGTGTCAGGGTGCTTGCTTTTACAGAACTATACTTCAATAGAGGGTAATGGAACTCAGTGAAGATACTTGTCCATTGCATCAATAAGAACTCAGAGTCAAGTCCTTCTTTGATCCCCACTGCCTTAAATAAACCTGTTTCTCACAGAGTGCCTTTGCTACTTTGAGAGCTAACAGAGGACTTGTGGCTGCATGAGGGATAAGAGGGAGCTATTCTGATATTTCCAGGGGAAGCTGAAGATGTTGGAGAGGGTGGGACAGAAGTCATTGAGAAAGGTTCTTAAGGTTGAATGTGGTTCCTTAAGGTCAGAGTCTGACTCTTGAGCTATATCTTTAAGGGGAAAGGAGAAAAAGCCCTGTATCATGTTATCAGTACCTCCATCATGGAATGGTAGCAACTTAACAAGATTTTTCTTTGGGAAGTAAAAATAAAATAAAATTCAGTTTGTGGTGAAAACTGATAAAATTCTCTCCTACCAGGTTCATATCTCACCTTCCTAAGAATTCCTTATCCTAAACATTTAAATCAACAAACCAACTCTCTGCCTCCAGTGAGTGCCAGCTTGAAGGTACTATTTTGAAACATTTTTTAACCTAATGTTTTCATCTTTATAGCACCTTTAAAAAAATAAGCAGCTTGGTGGTAAGTTTGCCTTGTATACTTACCAGTTGTGTGACTCTAGGCAAGTCACTTAACCTTTCTCTGATAATTTCCTCATCTGTAAAATAGGGATAATTATAGTATCTGCCTCCCAGGGTGGTTGTATTGATAAAATGAGATAATATTTGTAAAGCCCTCTGCAAACTTTAATGTGCTATATAAATACTAGCTATTATTAATAAACATGGAGACTTCCCTTTTAGTGCCTGGAAAAGGAGGTGAGAGTAAGGTAAGAGTCTCTAGAAGTACATTTCCTCAGCAAATGGAAAGACTGGAGCAGGAGTGGGGAAACTGTGGCCTGAAGGCCACATGAGACCCTTTAACTGAGTCCAACAGTTCTGCGAAATTTGGATTCAGTCAAAGGGCCTTGCTTGAAGACTAGAGGGTCACATGTAGCCTTGAGGCTACAAGTTCCTACCCCTGGGCTGGAGTCCCTGGAATACACAGAAACTCCATCTCTCCTCCTCAGAGAGTTTAGGTGGGGGTAAAGACTTCATTTCCACTCTTTCCCTAGACACAATTCCCCTCTATCACTAAAAAGATGTCAGAAGTGGGGTGCCTCTAGGTAAGAAAGGAACTTTAATTCTGTAGGAAACTTCCCTTATGGCTTTTCTGCATCCACAGACTCATCCATACATCTTTTACATATTTCTACCATAAAATGTTTGGTCAAAGAAGCTTCCTATGGATTCTGAATATAACAAAAACCGAACAGCTTGGCTTTGAATATATAAGCCAAATAGCCCAAATTTCAATTTTCATTTCATTTTCAATTCTGTTGTTGTGGGAGTTTATATTGCCCATTTAATTTAACTGTTAGGTTTTTATGTGCATATTATCTCTGCATATTATAATGTGGTTGCTTTTTTGTTTTGTTAAATTGCATGAAACCTTTTGGGTCTAGACTCCTAAAATCTGAAATATTATGGCCAGATTATTGTCTCTGTCAATGAAAATAAACTATGCAGTTCTTCTTTCCAAAGCCCTGAAGTCATGCTATTAGACCTAAAGAGCAGCATGGAAAATGAGTGACTGTGTCAAGGAGTCTTTAGTTTCACTTAATGATCATCTCATAAAATTTATTAAATGACTTTCTGCTGAACATTCCTCAGAGCAGGTTAAATAAATGGAGCATAATTTGACTGATGGCTTGCTACAGTTGAAAGCGTGCTGAATGTGGAGGCAGTGGACCCAGGTTCAAACCCCAGCTCTGTCATTTATTACATTTACTACAAATCACTTCATTTCTCTGGGTCTCAGTTTCCTCATCTGTAAAATAACAAGATTGGACCAGATAATGTCTAAGGTCACCTCCTAGTGTTCTCATTAGGAAGAAACAGTAGGAGAATAAATTAATAAACTTCCTTCCACAATGTTGCCTCTAACCAATTTTTGAGTAAAGTTATCTTTATCCATTACTATAATCAAACCCCACTGAGACATTGCAAATCCCTCCAATAACAACCTTTGGCCAATCATCCAGCACACAAATCAGATTGACAGCAATGATTCCAGCCTGTACTTGGGCCCCAGTGGTGTTAATTCCCTTAAAGATCAGTAGTCCTTGCTGTGGGCATATTACTAATGTTTGTGTATAAGCATTGTTCCCTATGGATTGGGCCTTTATAATTCTGTCTTAAGGAGCACTGTGTTTTCTCAAGGCCAATTAATAATGTTAGTGGGATATGCCCATGGCTGACTTCTGTTGTCATCTTTGTTCTCAAGGCTAATCATTTGCTGGTTAAAGTCTTATGTTTTGATCATAGGCGTTAACACATGAAAATAGGTGAAGATTCCCAATCCTGACCTTAAATGTAAGACTTGTGAAATTCAAATATGCTTATTAAGTTCAAACATCCTTTAATTTGCTTTCATTTTCTAATGGACAGTAATGAACGTAGGAAATTTTTTTAAAAAAAAACCTTTATTAATGACTTCCAATTTTTCTTCCATCCTGAAGGCATTAATCTGTTGAACCACCATCTTCCTTTACTGGGTTAAACTTGGGGTTCTTTGTTCCTTTTGGATCTTTAACTTTATTAGGACTCTACTTTTCTAGTAAATAATCATGTGGCTAACTTATGAATAAATGAATGAATCGGTGAAAAAGCATTTATATAGTCCATACTATATACCATACACTGTGCTAGGTGTTGGATTAGTCTCTAACACCAAAGGGTTTACATTTTAATAAGGGGAGAGAGCATACATAGGGGAATGGTAGTGACTAGGTAAGGGAGTTTTGGCATAGAGTAGGGATGGGGAACTTGCCACCTCAGGATGGCATGTGGCCCTCAAGTTTGACCCCTTGACTGAATCCAAACTTCGCAGAACAAATTCCCTTAATAAAACCATTTGTTCTCTAAAATTTGGACTCAGTCAAAAGGCCGCACTCCAGGACCTAGAAGGCCACATGTGGCCTCAAGGCCCCTAGCCTAGGGATCCTGAGCTGTCATGCCCTTTCTAGGAGCAATGACAATATTGATTTGATTATTGTGAAGAGCAGGAAATAAGTGGATGAGGTAGGAAAATGTGTGGCAATGGACCTAATGGCAAAATGTTTGGGCAAGCCCTGGTTCCTGGGTGGATAATTTGGGGAGTGGGAATAAACAGATTATGACTAAATAGCCTATCAGAGAATAAACAACATTTGGCATTCAAATTAAGCTTAATGGTAACATTTTCTTTTGAAGAGGGATGGTCTAAAGGTGAAGATGAGGAAATTGAAAACCACATTGTACTTTGGAAGGTAACAGCTAATCTCTGCTCTCAAGCTCTGTTTCCTCTCCCAGACTAAAGCAGATGGGGGATACTTTTGGGTAACTGATCTTCTTTCAGGAATATGTAATGAAACAGAGAACCTAGCTGCAGACTGAATAAGGAGGAATGGGACGCTCTTAGGTGGAAGACTCAGCTGGGCTGGAAATAATTGATTAGTCCAGGAAATTTTCCTTCAAAAACATTAAAAATAGCATGATGATAATGTTATCCATTAGCAAATGCAATGTACTACATGAGTACAGAAATAGATGGAAAATTTAGGCCTTTGACTCAAATTCTGTTTGGAAACAGGATAGATATAATCTCTTTCCCTACCCTTGCTTCCCAGGGGAAAAGAACATAAAAAGGAAAGAAAGAAAAAAACCCAATTCAGGTAAAGTTTCCATCTCTGAAATTCATGGGGAAGAATGACCCTGATGGTACTAGGTGAATTTCCATAGAAGACTGAATAAGCAAAGTTATCTCTGCAGGTAACATGGAGAATAAGATCTCACCTTTGTCTATGTCACTAACACATTGTGTGATGTTAGGCAAGTCACTTAACAGATAAAGAAAGTGAAACTCAGTGATTAGTCCAGTGATATGTGATGATTTAGTGACGTAGAAAAAGGTGGAACTCAGGTCTTCTTCAACCTCCCAGTGCAATTGTTTCCACCCTACCTTGGTGATTTCCAGGAGAGTTAGATAAGATTGAGCCTTTGTAAAGTTTGCATATTAGTAGGGGAATATGACACTAGTCTAAAATCATAAAATAATACATACTAAAAACCCTATTCAGGGTAGGAAACCTGTGACCTTGAGGCCACATATGGCCTTCTAGGTAGGTCTTTGGATGTGGCCTTTTGACTGAGTCCAAGTTTTACAGGACAAATCTTTTTAGTAAGAGGATTTATTCTGTGAAGTTTAGATTTAGTCAAAGGGCCAAATTTGAGGACCTAGAGGGCCACATGTGGCCTCGAGGCCACAGGTTTCTCATCCCTGAGGATGGAAAGCACCATGTGATGCTGGAGATGGGAAGATCATTCCCAACCAGAGGAATCATGAGAGGCTTCCAAGAAGGTATTCCATTTAAAGAGTAAGAGGACACAATACTCTTGTAGATCTTGTCCTGTTAGAAAATTCTGTGTTTCCATGAAACACTAAATTCCAGTGCAATATTAGTTAGATTGCACCATCACCTTGGGCCATAAGTGACTGGGTATAGCTCACAGCCTGTTCTTTAGCTAGTTACTTCTGCTGGAGACTCGACTCTGTGAATTGCTTTTTTTGGTGAAGTTGAAGGACCAGCAAATAAAAGAAAGAGGCCTTATTTGCCTCTGTCCTCATACACTTCCTTCCTCCAACCCTCCCATCATGAGTTTGCCTTTTCTTCCAGTGGCCTCTTACCTGTACTTGGGAGCCCAGCTTCTGACCTGGGAAATTCACTCCTTACAAGTCTTTTGTATCAAATCAGAGAATATATGAAAAATGCTTTGTAATCCTTACAGCACAGTACAAATGTTAACCATTGCTATAAATATTTTTGTTATGTAAGTTTTCCAAGCTTACTTTTTCCATGACACATGGATTTTGGGACGGTACTTCCCTCTATGTTAGCTCTTAGTTTGAAGAGAAGGGGATGAAGGGATGTCTCCCCTCTCTTGGACACTAAACCAGGGCTCTGGAGATGAGTGGGGAGGGTTCTCATTATCCCTAAGCTGAGGCTGCCTCTGCCCTGTTCTCATCTGTAGTGTCCCTTGGTTCCTCCCTGTTCTGTGGAATCCCCCGAATTTGACTTCTGGTAGCTGCCAGATGTCCTGTGGACCTCTGCTATCTGGTTAAACTCTTTTGACAGTTATTCTATTGTTAGAATCTAGAATGATAACCAGCGACCTTGGCACGTTGCAAAATGGGCAAAAGTTTGAATTTGTTACCTTCCCACCTCGGCTCTTGTCCCCTGGTAATATGCTACCTTGTTGGAGAAGCATTACCTTTATACTGCTCTCATTTGGACATCCCAAATCCTGTATCCTGCTGTAGCTATTCCCATCTTTCTGCTCCAAATGTCCTCTTCTTCACTGTAATCTAAACTACCATTTCCTAGATCATAGCCAAGTGCTGACATGTTTAAAATAATTTCTACCAGCGTATATGTGGGAAGCAAATCCTTCTCTTACATATGTTTGCACCATGAAGGGATTTATTAATCCACGTTGTTATACAGTCATTTCAGTCCTATCTGACTCTTCGTGATCTCATATGGAATTTTCTTGGCAGAGATACTGGAGTGGTTTGCCATTTCCTTCTCCAGCTCATTTTACAGATGAGAAAATGGAGACAAATAGGGGTAAGTGACTTGCCTAGGATCACACAACTTGTGTCTGAGGACAAATCTGAACTCAGGAGGATGAGTCTGACTTTCAGGCCTGCCATGCTGTCTATTGAGCACCTAGCTGCCCTTTATTAAATACATATACATTCCTAATTACATTACATATAGAGAAGATTTTTTTTTGTGGGATGGGCTTCCTGCTTCTCCATGCTTGCTTCAAGTCTGTCCTATTCTTTTCCTAAACTTAGTTTCCATGGAATAATTGATAAAATTATTGGAATTAACATGGTAGCCCTGTAACATTTACCAAATGAGAAAGCATCCCATCAGGTCCCATCAATCAATCATTCAACAAACATCTATTAAGCACTTATTAGTTTGCTACGTGATGAGCATTGGAAATATAAAGAAAGGCAAAAGCAGCTCCTGTACTCAAGGAACTAATATTTTAATGTATATAAATAGGTCCATACAGAGAGAAAATGGTATCAGAAGCTGGGGGGACTGGAGAAGGTTTACTTCAGGAGATAGCATTTGAGTTGAGTTGTTGCTTGGGAAAGGAGTGATGTTAGCATAGCAATTCTAATAATAGTAATAAGGTTTGTTAACATTTATGTAGCACTTAAGAATTTGAAAAACACTTTACATACATTATCTCCTTTGAGCTTCACAGCAACCTTGTGAAGTAGCTGCAAATATTTGAAAACATAAATCTGGTCATGCAAACAGTCTCCTGTATAGCATATGTAGCACCAGTCCCATGTGACTCTGGAACCCTTTGCTTTCCATAATCAGTGTGGAGTGCTTGGGATAAATATAATCCTTCAAATATGGCTGAGTTCCCCCAGCCCCCCAGTTCATTCTCTATGAACAGACCAGACAAGAAACATAAATCAAATTTTGAAGCATTTTATTGGGAACAATTTGTTAAAACAATGGTGTAAAACCAATCAATATAATAATTCTCAGTTCCCCTGACCCTCCATGTATGAAGGGGTATAATCTTGCATAGACTCCCATTCTGGGAGACTAGAGAACATTCTCTGGAGAAACTTCTGCTTACTGAAGGGAGAGGTATTCAGGAGTGTCATGAAATAAGCAAATTGGGTTATGATAAAAGATGTAGGATATGCCAAGATGGAGACTATCTCATGTGTGGAAACTACCTAGTTGTTGGAATGAGCAGCTATTACTTTGTGTGAGGATTGAGTAAATACTAGGAAGTTGCAGGAGTATTTCTTAGTCCTTGGACTTTAGGGAGACATTTTGGTATAACGGAAAAAAGCACCAGCTCTGAGGACCTGGGTTCAAATCCAACCTTTGACTCTTATTACTTGTGTGACCTTGGCCAAGTCATTCAAGCTCCATGGATCACAGTTTATTAGTCTACAAATTGGTGGAATTGGAACAGATTACTGCTGCACTCCCAGCTTTACGTCTTTGATTCCATAATCCTTTTCCTATTCTGTCACTGCAGTTTGTGGACCTGTGTAGTGCCAACATGATATTTACAGCGCTTATGGCACAATATCCTAGCACAATTCTGAATAATGCAATACAACAGACTCTTCACATGGGACCGAATCAGGACATTTGTTCAGACACAAGAAAGCCAAATCCATCATAGTAACAAAAATCTATACACCATAACAATGCCGAGGACCATATACCATTCCCAAACCTTCCCCTTGCTAGGCTTGCCACAAACCAGCTCCATTAAACAACAAGCTCTCTCACTCACGCTAGTCAGCTGCCTGCATCCTTCCTAGCTCTGATTGCTTTCTGATTCACTTCCTCTCA
The DNA here is from genome assembly GCA_028658325.1 of Potorous gilbertii. Taxonomy (NCBI): domain Eukaryota; kingdom Metazoa; phylum Chordata; class Mammalia; order Diprotodontia; family Potoroidae; genus Potorous; species Potorous gilbertii. Next base: position 366,560,518 of record CM053770.1, on the reverse strand, counting down.
GCTTTGCTCTAGCTTCACCTTTTCCTGTTTCACTCTTCCTGCTCCACTCCTTCCTGTTCCATGGGACTTAGACTCATGTGACTTAAGCAGATCACATGGGCCTATTAATGAATGGGAAAGATCTTCTCTTTTAAATTACCATTACACCCTGTTCACAGGACTATCAACAAATTTGACTCAGTATAATAAAGCCTGAATCCAATGATAGTAGATTCTTTGGCAGAAACTCTTGACTCTCATATTTTACTCTATTTACTCTATTTTACTCTGTTTTTACTCTATTTACTCTATTTTACTGTATTTACTCACATCTCAGATTCCTGCACACCACACACATACTTCATCTCTTTTGGGAGTATCATCATTGTATTGCACTCATGTGGCGTTTGGGATAGATAGATCATTTACATTGATGATAGTCTCTTCTGGCTAGGTGCATACACTGAACTCATAGCTACCTAGTGCTGTTACCCAACTCCAGAAGAGAGTTCCCAACTTAATACTGGCTGAAATATCATTCAGTCAGTTCTTGTCCATTCATACATGAAATTTAGCTGAAAATAATTATAGTCTTTTTCTTTCAGACCCGATAGGTCTACAACTGGCTTCAATGGTATGACCTTTTGGGGAAAACCTCAATTACACTTGACATATAAGCCCAGGAAAAAAACATCAACAACAGCTTCAGAAAGACTTCCCAACCTACTAAGCTTATTAGAGTTGACACCCCTTGCACATGGATAGCATAGAATTGCAACTATGCATTTGCTATTCAGAAACGGTTCTTATAATCTTTGACCTTTTGAGGCTGTCAGAGACCAGGCTGTAGCTTCCAGGTCCATTTTTTCTCATGCCTTCTACACTCCTGAACTCTCAATTTAATGTGATGCACCTGTATCAAAAGGCAGCTTGACATCGTGAAAAGAGAACTGAAGTAGAAGGCCAAGGACTGGGGTTCTAGTTCTAAATGGCACCTAATAATAATGTGAGACATGAGCAAATCATCTAACCTTTCATTGACCTAGAAGCATTCTCTGACACTACAGTGGAAGGTAGGATTGACTTCATATTGGTAAAACTATAAACTTAATTAACCACTTGAATACAAAATCAACCAAAAGCATATGATAGTAATAGATGCAGAAAAAGCTTTTGATAAAATACAATAGGCTTTCTATTTAAGAAAAAAACACCCAGAAATCGTAGGAGTAAATGTACCTTTCCTTAAAATTATAAATTGTAATATATTTAAAAGGAAGGACTACCATTATTTGTAACAAGTACAAACTTAAATCATTTATAAAAAATATAAGGGTGAAACAAGTATGTCTATTGTCACCACTTACATTTGACGTAGTACTAGCAATCATAGCAATAAGACAAGAAAAAGAAATTGAGGGAATATGTATAGGGAAAGAAAAAACAAAATGGCTACGTTTTAAAGGTAATATAATGGTATATTTAAAGAAACCTAAAAATTAATTAAAAACCTAGACGTTAATTAAAATAATTGATAACTTCAGTAAACATGCAGGATACAAAATAAATCCATACAAATTATAAGCATTTCTATATAATAACAACAAACCTATTAGAAGGAGATGGAAAGAGAAAGCCATGTAAGATGACAACAAAACATATAAAACACTTGAAAGTCTACTTTCCAAGATACATAAAAGGACTCTATGAATACAATTACAAAAGCAGTTGTTTGCAGAAATAGACAGACCTAAATAATTGGAAAAATATTGATTGTTTATAGATAGACTGAGCCAATGTAATAAAAATGAAAATACTACCAAAATTAATTTACTCATTCAATGCCATACCAATCAAAATATTAGAGGATTACTTTGTGATAATGAAATTTATATAGAAGGAAAAAATATTATAGAATATTAAGGGAAATAACAAAAAGAAATAAGAATGAAGGAAGTTTAACACATCTCAAACTATAATTAAGCAGTAGTTATTAAGATAATTTGGCACTAGTTAAAAAGTAGAGAGACTGATCAATTGAACAAATTAGATATACAAAATGCAGAGAAGATAATATATCTAATAGCCCAGTATTCAATAAATCTAGAGACCCCTGCTACTAGTATAAGGACTTATTATTTGGAAAAAAAAAAGAACTTCTGGGAACATTGGAAAGTAGTATGGAAGAAATTAGATTTAGACCAAAACTTCACATATTATACAAAGAAAAGCTCCAAATGGAAATGTCCATTGACCTAGATATAAAAGGTAATGTCATAAAGAAATTAGAGAAATGTGGGGGAAAAGTATCTATCAACCATATGGATCAGAGAAAAATCCATGCCCAAACATGAAATAGAAAGGACCACAAAAGACAAAATGGATAATTTTGATTGCCTAAAATTAAAAAGCTAGCATAAACAAATCCAATAAACCTAAGATTGAAAGGGAAACAATTAAGTGGGAAAACAATTCTTTGTAATTTTTTTCTCTGACAAAGTCTTCATTTCTAAAATGTGTGAGGAACTAATTCAAATTTATAAGAAAAAGTGTTATTCTTCAATTGATAAATGGTTTTAAGCATATGAACAGACAGTTTTCAAGGAAAGAAACTCAGACTATCTATAATTGTATGAAAAAATGCTTCTATTCACTGATTAGAGTGCAAATTAAAGCAATTCTGAGATTCCATGTCATCCTACTGGAGTGGCAAAGAGGACAAAAAAAATAAAGGAAAATGATAAATGTGGGAGGGACTGTGGAAAAATAAACAGATCAGTTCACTGTTGCTGGACTTGTGAATGGGTACAACCATTCTGGTAAGTAATTTGGAGTTATATATAAAGAGTTATGAAATAGTGAATGTCCTTTGACCCAGCTATACCACTGCCAAGTCTATACCCAAAAAAGATGAAAGAGGAAAAGATCTTTTATATACACAAATATTTTTGTGTTCTTTTTGTAGCATTAAAACCCTAAAAACTAAGGAGATGCTCATCTACTGAAGAATGATTAAACAAATTCTGATACATGGAAATGATGGAGTATCTATTGGGAAATAGAGGATTTCAGATTCATAGAAAGACTTATATGAACTGATGCCGATTGGATGAGAGAATGCCAGGCACAATGCTGCATACCTGCCATGATGGACTTACCTGAACGGGTTCCAGAGATTCTTGGAAGAAACACATAGTAAAAAGGCATCACATAGAAGCTGGAAGAGAAAGGTTTTGAGTGATAGAATGCAGCCTCCTAAATTTTGGACATGTATGGAAGATGGCCCCATCATGTCCCTGATCTCCAGGGTCTACAGTTCTAGAGACCTTTGAGAGAATACCTCCATGGTGCAGTGGACACCTGGGCCTGGAGTCAGGAAGAGCTGCATTCAAATCAGCTAGTAAGAAACACTTACTAATTGTGTGTTCCTGGGCAAGTCACATGACACTCTATCAGCCTCAGTGTTTTTCATCTGTAAAGTGGGGATGATAATAGAACTTATGCCCCCCCATAGTAATTGGGATCATCAGATAGGATAGCATTTGCATAGTACCTAACACATAGTAGGTACTTAATATTTGTTCCCTTTCCTTTCCCCTCCCCCTTCACTCTTAGCTAAAGAACTTATTTACTCTTCTGTATTTCCTAGTATATATCAATCAGTGGAACTATATAATATGTGTTCACAGTTTTGCTATTCTCTAAGAGGGTCATTTTTTTGTAACAAGTTTGACTGTGTGGGGTTAAACTGAGAAGTGGAAACCAAACTTCCCCCTCCGCCAAAAGAAAAGAAGTATCAAGGAGATGGTGATTTTCTTTCTGAACTCAGTATCATGCCTCCAGACTAGAGATATTTCAAAATCTAATTCAAGCATCTTAGAGACTAGAAGAGAGATTGCTTGTCCTGTCCTGGAAATTTCCCATCTCTCTCTCTGCATTACCACACTTTTGGTGCAGGCACAGTCCTTTTCCAACTCTGTAAAGGTGGGCAACATCTGAGATCCTATCTGCATACCACACGTGAGCTACATTTATAAATGTAGATAGCGCAATACATGTCTAACAATAATATGATAATTCAAGCAGTATGGCAGAGAGAAAGCATGGTATATTGGATAGAAAATTTATATAGCAAGGATTTCAGCATCCAGACCACCAGGGTTCCAATACAGCCTCTGAAACATCCTGACTTTAGGACCCTGGGCAAACAAGACTTAACCTCTCAGTATCCCCGGGTACCTTTCTGAATATTAATGGGTCTGGTTCTCCTTCCTGCCTCCCCTTCAGCATTATTAGGCACTGCTTCTGGAAGGCAGTACACAGACTAATTTAAAAAAAATCAAGCCCCTTTTCTTTTTGCTTACAACCTATTCCATACACTGTCATCAACTTCATGTTTCATATCGGTCACTGGGGGAGATAGCAGTCCTAAGTCTTATAGGAACAGGTTCAAAAGACTGTCAGGTCTTAAAGAATCTTTAGGGAAGTCTTTCTGGTTTCAGCTTTAATGAGAAGCATGAAAGCAGGTGAACTTTCAGCAGTTTTCCATCTTTCACACAGGCTGCACTTGTCAGGGTCACAAATAAGCCTCTTCAGGCTTCAGAGATTAGCCTGGTTCTCTGATCCCTCAGCAGGATGGGGCTGTTGTTGTTTCTGTGGCTGTGAGCATGATCTGAATGTTTTACACATTCAGTTAGGGAGCTGTTAGTGGTGGTTCACTAGGCTGTATCATTGCTGAAGAGTTGAAAGAGGAATGAATTTCATCGGCTCTCTCATCACTGAGATGAGGCTTTGAAGAAGAATCACAGCACTTGAGAGAAGGGAGGGCACTTTCAGGGAGCTGTACTCCTCTGTCGAGGGATGTATACAGAGTGTTTCTGGTTCAAAACATTTGTATTTACTTTATTATCAATCTAGAAAAAAAATCCCAAATCCTTGTAGTGGGAGTCCATATCTTTCCAGATCTAGATATATGATTCTGGAAATAAGTATTATAAGTATTATAAATGAATGATGGGAAGTGCCCTTTGACCAGGACAAAGAGATTAAATGGTACCGCCTTCCTTTCTTCATGCAATTGGGGTGGATTGTCTTATGAGGGTTAGTCCTTAAAAGGACTTAAACTATGTGCTGGCAAGGCCTACCACTTAGTAGGCACTTAATAAATGTTTATTGACAATTGACTGACTAATCCTTAAGTCCCTGAATGTGGATCTGAAAAAGCTGATGAATCAGAAGTTGATGAGCTAGAACTGAGTCAATATATGAAAAAGGTAGTATCCTGACAGCAAGTGAGACAGGACTTGTTTGTACAAGGAGGCCCACCGTTTGGGGAGAATATTTTGTAACAACTGTTCTTACTACATCTGCTCCATAATACTTTTCTAAAAGTGAACTGTCTGGTTTACATGATTGTTAAAAGGGAGCATATTAGTGGGAGATGAGGAATAACATTACTGTAAACAGCCTCTCAGAGTTACCCCCTAACACTCTCAGAAGAGTAACCACCTCTCTGGGACCACACCCCCAGCTCACACTTTCGGTTGGGGACTTTTTATTCTTTGTTATGAAAGATGTTTTTCTGTGTTGGGAAGAAGAGAATATAATAGGAAATAAAGGTGATAGAAAACAAAAGGTATCAATAAAATTATTTTTAAAAAAAGAATGGTTGGTTGCTTAAGAATCAAGAATAGGATGATTTCTTGGGAATCAAAACAACAGGCTGTGTTTGGGATAAAAATGCTTTCCTCCTTCAAAATGAATGTGAATTTCAGGATGAACAC
>CM053770.1:366533544-366554256 GCA_028658325.1 Potorous gilbertii | reverse complement strand
TTGTTGCATAGTAAGGAGGAAGAGGAATTACGAGAAATATGGGGAGATGTGGATTAACTGATGCTGTGTGAGGTGAGCAGAACCAGGAGAAAAATATACATAATGACTTCAGTAAAGTTAAGGAAATCATCACTAAAAAAAGCTAAACTCTAAAACAATCCAACAACAATGATCCTAGTGAAGAGATAATGAAAACTGCCTCCTTTCAGTAGGAAGGAAGCCTGAAGGAGACATGGGGGACTGTCAAGGCAGAATATTATATACCTTTTCACCCGAGGCCTCAGTATCAGGCATTTTTGCTTTTTTTATTTAATGAGAAGGGAAAGGAGGAGACATAGAGGGACATTTAGCTACAAAGTAAAAAAAAGCATCACTAAAAGTCATTTGAATTTTTTTAATGCAAGTTTGTGGGCCAAATGTTTTAATGCTGTAGTCGAAGACAATAGGGTTTGTCTTTAACACATGAAAAATTTGTTATCAAATTACTGAATCTGCAGTATTCAAGGAGGGAAAAGAGAATCTGACAGCTGTGGGGGGAAGCAAGGCTATCACACAATAGAACTATAAAGAACTAAAGTGTGTTTGATCAAGACAAAAACAAGCCAAAAAGAAAAAGTGGAGAGCAGAGTATAGAGAGCCATAAGAAGATAGTAAATAAGAATAGGAAAAAGAAGAAGAGGTTCAAACATAGTAGGTATGAAGTGTAGGGAGGAGGAAAGAGTCTGCTCTGCAGGAAAGGAGGCAACAGAACCAAAAAACAGTGAGATGCTTCGAGGGCAAAATCTTCTGTGTCACAGGCTAGAAAGCCAATATAGAAAGAAAGACCCTTCTGAACATCAGCTGAGTTGGTTGAAGAAGTGGCCAGAAAATCATCATTCTTTAAATCATATTTAGCTGGCCCTAGACCTTCCACACTGCATCCTAGTCATCATCTTGCCATCTTGCCTAACCGCTCTTGGTGCTGCAGACCTATCCTCGGCCTCCTTTCCAGCCTTTTACCTCCTGCTCTGGGACCATGTTCTATTAGAAAGGATTTGCCATAAGTAGCTGACTCCAGACCCACCACGTTGGACTTTGGCCATCTTTCTGTCATGGTGCTGTGTGGACATCCTCTCTACCCTTGCTTTCTACCTCTTGTCGTGGGAACAGTAGTCAAATATGGAAATGTTTTACCTGATTGATTACACATATATAATCTCTATCAGATTGCTTACTGTCTCAGGGAGTGGCAAAGAGAGGGAGGGATAGAATTTGGAATTAGAAACTTTTTTTAAAAAGAGTGTTAAATTGTTTTGACATGTAATTGGGGAAAAAATAAAATGTTATAAAAATGATGGTTCCTGTAAGAATATGTCAATCATTCCACTCCATTCTCTATCTTTGTTATTTCCCAGAACAAAATACCTCTTTTTGATCACCACTCTCTTATAACTATTGTCTTTCCCTATTAGAATATAAGCTCTTTAGAGGTAAGCCCTATTTTGCTTTTTTGTGTTTGTGTCCTAGTACACTGCCTGACCCATAGAAATGACTTGATAAATACCCATTCATTCATCCAACCAGAAGTTAAGATAGTTATCTAGGAAACAAATTGCAAAGACTTTTACTCATAATATTCAGCAAATATTTACTGAGTACTTACTCCATGTGGGCCACTGTGCTAGGATTCAGGGACAAATTAAAGTAAAATGCAATCCCTGAACTTAGGGTATGTATCATCCAGCTATGAAGACACACATGCAGATACCATCTACATAAGTATATACATATAGTTATACTGAATATTTTATATCTAGCAATTTAAATCACTGCTACACCCAGGAGGGCTGGAGCACTTTGTTCTACTTTTCATCCCTAAATGACCCTTCTCATGACCTGGTCCCATGTACATGGTTAGACCAGGTTCAGTCTTAGGGGAATCTGACCTCTAATGAGAAAGTTAGACTTAGACTCCTTTTCTCATATCTCTTTGGAAGTTTACAACCACCCCACTGGAACCCCAGTAAAATTACTTAAACCTTGGCTCATGTCCAGGATCTCCCCAAAGTGGAGAATAGGAAGGTATGTAATGTAATCAAGTATAGGACAAATATTTCCTACACACAGAAGACATGCTAATATGCATTGGCTGAAAAAGTTCAAGCTAGCAATAATTGTTAACATAAGCAGCAGTACTAACTCTTGTTTATACTTTGCTAGGAGGTTGAGATGGAAACCTCATCAGAACATAAAGCAATTTGTTTTACTACTGAACAAGCACTGTTACATTTCACCTCGCCTCTGCACTGCCTCAAGTTCATGTCTACTGGATATCAGGTCAGGGCTTGGGTTACTTCTCTTGTTGGTTATCTTTTCCAATGAAAAACTTCCCTGACACCAGTCAACATCACGCAATGAGCCCAGGACCTCCGAATCTCTTGAACTCACAAAGTTATATCTAAGTCTAGATATGCCTATCTCAAGATTAATGTTTGGTGCCCTGCTCAGGAAAGGAAATACAAATTGTTTCCAATGGGACCAAATTCAAATTCACTTGGTGTAGCCCTTTTGCTCTAGTTGCCATTTGGGAATGATTACCCTGTGGTCTGGGGTTGGAGAAGTCTAGAGAAAGAGACCTATTTGCCACAGGGTGAGAACTGAAGAAAGAGGATCAGAGGCAGAATCAATCTCTTTTAACAAGTTCATTTTCCTCCCACTGGTCCATAAGAAGATTGCTTCATCATCTGCAAACTCTCCCACCCCCAAATTAGCAGGCACCAGGTCAGAATCAGGAAGGGCAGCTTTGCATATATCCTTTTCAGCCCCTGGTTGCATCATATATGTTTTTCCTTACCATTTATTTATAATTTTGTCTTATGATATTATGTTGTCCTATGATCTGCAGTCACACAACCACCAAGAGAATAATGGTATCCTTCCCTGATGACGTTCAGTAAAGGGAGACCTCACCCACCATCTCTTAGGCAGCCCATGGTATTTTTGAACATCTCTAACTGTTACTGGGTTTCTCTTCATATCAAGCTTAAAGCTAATTCACTGTATATTCTCTCATTGCTTCTCTTCTCATTCTATCCCTGGATCCATGAAGAACAAATTAGTCTGATCCTTTTCCCATGTGACAGTCATTCAAATTCTCAATGGCAGTTATTTCTCCTAAAGTCTTACCTTCCCCAGGTCAAATGTCTCTGGTTCCAACAGCTAACACTTGATACTCTGGTCTCCAGTTCCTTTGTTACGCTGAAGCCCTCCTCTGGATGAGCTCTAATTTGTCAATGTCCTTTCTAAACTATAGCACTCAGAACTGAAGACAGTAGCCCACATGTGATCTGAACACGTCTAAAGATAGTGATACTATCTCTTCCCTTGTTTGGGATACCATTTCAATTAATTTGATCTAAGATCAAAAATAGAACTCAATTAGTTGGTGCAATGTTGGATTTGGAGTGAGGAAAAACTGAATTTGAACTCTGCTTCAGACCCTTACTAGCTATATAGCCCTGGACAAGTCACTTAACTTCTCTGTCTTAGTCTTCTCATCTATAAAACAGCAATAATGATAGCACATACTTAAATAAGATAATATATTAAAATACTTTGTAAATTTCAAAATGGTAGGAATACTATGATTTGTAAACTTTGTAAACCTTAAAATGGTATGAATATTAGCTATTATTAGCAACGATATCAATAATCCCAGTAAGAATAATGTCTTTACTTTAGTCTATCCCTGCTGCTGACTTTAACTCATTCTCTTTCTTTAGCACATGTTGAAGTTACTTATTGAGGGACTAATCCAAGGAGTCATCCATGCAGCTGAACATCTGGCTAAGGTCCATTTTTAAAAACCTCAATTTGATTTTCCATTGTGTGCAGTTATACCAATCTCTTTCATATTGCTGTAGCTTTTCCTAAGGAGGCTTTGTAAAGTTCCAGGGCTTGATGCAATTAGTTTGATGCCATCTGTGAATAAGAATATTTGGAAAATTTTGCCATCTCTAGGCAAGCTGTGCAAGATGTCCCCAAGACCCTCTGACTTTAGATAAACATATGCCATTGTAAGAAATTATCTTCATAGTTATATTGGTCACAGAAGCTTGTAAAGCTAGTGTACATGTGGGAAATATCTTGTCTGAGGAATCTTTAAGGTTGCATTTTATTCTACCAAGTCAAATATTTTGTAAAAATCAATAAACAATGGTGATACCTTAGATGCTCTATACTTCTTAGTCAGTGGTGTGACCATAGTGATGTGTTCTGCTACTGAGAATTGTCTGAAAAACCCTGAAAGACTGTATGTCAGTAGATGCTTATATAATCTTGTTCTCCTTATTTTGGTGACCGTATGAACCATGATTTCTCACATTTTAATAAAAGCATAACATTGACTTTGCCGGCTGTCACTACCTGAAGGCCAGATTTGTTACATCTCACTATTCCCCAGGGTTCTCCAATACCATTAAGATGATTGGAGGGGGTCTAGAATCTCTGCAATGGATCCAGACTCCAACTGGTAGTGTTTCCCTATGCTCTAGTTCCACATAACCACTAACAGTTGGATCAACTTTGACAAAGTAATATTTACTTCAGAAGGTGTATTAACAAATGTACAAACTCATTCCCCTATACTACCTCAGTCTGTGGGGAAGGGAAGGTAATTAGGTTCATAAGCTTAGGTTGGTTTCTGTAGAGCCCAGTACAACATTCCAAGTCCAAAACCCTCTTGGGACTGAGTTCCAGGTACCCTGGAGTCTCTGGACTTTGGCTGCAACATCTTGCCTGAAATCCTGGATCTAAGGTCACCATGGCTTGAATTCCTGGATCCATGAAAGCACATGAAATGGAGAAGCATAAACAAAATAGAACCAGACAAAAACTCTAGCCATGAGATCTAAAAGGTGAGAGGGGAAAGATATTCTACCTCCTGGTTCAATTCATAGTGATTGTGCTGTGGGTGAATGGTGATATCCACCCTCTGAATGAAGCAGGAAAGAGTCCACAGGAAAGGTATAATTTGGTCAATTTTAAAAATACAGCCTCTTCTAGTTAGATAATCAGTAAGAGAAGGTTGCTCCCACCATGGCAGGGGAAGCACTAGGAAGCCAGATGCCTCCATGTTAGGTGATCTAAATTCTCTTCCTCTCCTACCCTCCCCTAACCCCCACAAAGGTAGGAAAAACAAAACCCATTACAAATTCTCTCTTTCGTTAATCTAATAGGTATGAGGTGGTATTTCATAGATGTTTTAATGTATATTTCTTTATTAGTGAATTAGAGAATTTTTTATATGGCTACTGATACCTTGGATTTCTTCCTCTGAAAACTGCCTAGTAATATCTTCTGACCACTTGTTAATTGAGGAATGGTTCTTATATGGATAATTGTGTATTAAGATTTCTAGGCTTTTTAATGTTCCTAGCTTTCTTAAAAGTATTTCTCCTTGATCTATTTTCCAGGTCATTTTTTTTCCTATGAGATAGCTCTCATTTTCTTTTATCTTTTTATTAGTCTTTTGATTTCATTTTTTATTGTTTCTTGATGTCTCATGGAGTCACTAGCTTCCATTTGGTCAGAATTCTAATTTTTAAGAAGTTAAATTTGTTCATTCTTTTCATTTCTTTATCTCATAGCTCTAATATCTTTCCCCATTTCCCCCTTTACTTCTCTCATTTGTTTTTTAAAATTTTTTTGCTCTTTTTATATAAAAAAATCCTCTTAACTCTTTTAGACATTCTTGTTGGACTTGTGTCCAATATGAATTTTTCTTTGAGACTTTGTAGATATTTTCAACTCATTGTCTTTTTAATTTCTGTCTTGAGCTTGTCTGTATTTATAGTAGCTCTTTATGACAGGATTTTTTTTTAAATAATAGGATTGTTGACTTCTTCTCTCTCCCCCCTCACTTTATGACTTCTGACTTTGTGTTAGTACTGGACTCTGCATATTTTAGGGAGGACAGAGATGTTCAGTCTAAACTTTTGTCATTTTCCATCCTTCTTCTGCTTTTGCTGCTCAGTTTGGGGACCTGAAAGCTTTCATTGTTCTCAAGGTGGTGTGATATGGGGAGATACTATTCACTGCCCTAAGTTCTTGACCCAGGTTTCAACGTGTTGGTTTGTGTATAGTTTAATTTCAGTACATGGTTACTGGACTCAGTCACTGTTAGCCTACTAGAAGGTTCTGCAGGTTCAGAGCAAATGAACTGCTTGTTCTTGTTTGGTCTGAGGCTCATGCTCTTGTTATTTTCACTACAAGGTTCCATATTGGGGGTAAAGCCTACAATTCAGTTTCCTCTCTAGTCCTGGACTCAGAATAATATAGCTATGTTTATGGAACTTGTTCCTTGCTCAGTACTCAGTGAGGGCTTCACTTGTCTCTGCCCTAGATCTGAGACCAGAAATTGGGTAACGGATGACCCAGCAATCAGATGTCACTCATTCCTGCACTCAGAGAAAGCTCAGCAGTCCTCTGTGGTCTCTTTCTGCCCCGGTGCTTCCTGTCCTGGTCTTCTGCTTCAGCCTCCTTCTTGTCTCTGTTCCTTTTCCTTTATGTCTTCTGATTTCACTTATAAGAATGTCAACATAGCTTTGGTTTAGTGTCTCCAGGAATGTCTCATTTGTTGGTTCTTGGCCAAAGATTGCATAGTAAGAGTAACCACAGTTTTAAATGACTGTTTTCAAACAGTTTGCTCCCTCACCCCCTGTTGTACCTTTACATTTGTGGCCCCGTGCAGAGTTCCAGGGTCTCTCTGAAATGGAACAGTATATGTAGTGGTATCTTCCCACCAAATGAAGATACATTTCACTATGCTTACTATGGGTAGCATTTGCAATACCTGTCCTGAGTATAAAAATTTCTGGTTACATCTCTGCTTTTATCTGAAGCTTCATCTGCTGAAAGAAACATAAACATTTGAAAATGGTAGAGGGTGCTACCAACATGTCAATAAACTCCTGGTATAAGATGTGGGTCTAAACTTCATTTCCACAGAAGGTAGCTTCCTATTTTACACGATCATTCTTGTTAACCAGATGCTCTGCTCTACTGCTCCTATAATGATGGAGGTAATTGCAAGGTCTTCTAAATGAAATGTCCTCAAGATTAATTGATTTCTAAATTTGCTACCTTAGGGTAAAGCCCCCTTTCCTCAACACAGTAAAATCTCTGACTATGGGCTATTACGTATTTTTGTCTTTTTCAGGATCATGGTAAAAACAGCAACAAAAAAGGTAGTGAACCTTTAAATACCTTTAAATACTTTAGTGAAGTTGGTCCTTGGACAACAGACACAGTCTGTTGCACTATACTTATTCATTTATTAGAGTCTGTATTCCAATGGCCTTTGAAAACACAAGGCAATCTCTATATCATTATGAGACATTGGGGGACTTTGGTAGGAGACTTAAATACATATACACACAATGAATATATACAAAACAATACAAGATAGCATATTGTATATGCCAAATTAAAATGAATGCAATGGGGAATAGCTATTACAAGAATCTAGAGAAGAGAGAAATTGACTTCACACATGAAATGCAACAACCAGATTTCAAAAGAAAGGTAGGAGTCATGCAGTGTACCTGCAATGTTTGTTTTCTTACCCAGTTTACAAAATGGCATTGAAGGCTACTCCAAAAAGGGAATTAAATATATGTTGAACAACAACAGCATATTTGGAATGAGTATATATCCTATATGTAGGCAATACATGCCCTGCTTTGAAGGATTATATTCACTTAGATTATATTTACTTTAGATGCCCAAATTCTAGTATGCATTTTCTTTATGTTCAAATTTCAGGGCTACATTGATAAGAGGAAGGTTCTAAATAAAATAAAATTCTAAATAAAAGCATGGAGATGAGAGTATATATACATAGGTATAATACATACATACACATACAGACATATAGTTGTGTGTGTGTGTGTGTGTGCGTGTGTGTGTGTGTAAAGAGCAATTAGTAGACGAATTTGACTAGCCTGAAAGGTTTACATAGGAATTCATGGGAGATATAGATGTGAGCCAGATTATATAGGGCCTTGAACTCTCATATGGAGAAGGTTAAACTTCATTCTGTAGACAAGGTGGAGCCTTCAAAGGTTTTTGAGTAGTTGAGGACATATGTGATGGAGAATGAGCAACATGTAAAAAGGATTGGAAAAAAATAGAACTGATTTGTACCCAGGCCCCCTTCCCAGCAGGCAAATTCTTTGTCTGACTTATACTACCATACTATGTGGCTCAAGGTTGCTGGAAAACTCAATTTACTCCCCAAAGCCCATGCCTGACCTACCTATTCCTTATGCCTCACAGCACCAGAAACAGTCAATATCTGTACTGCATGTTAGTAGTACATGAGTTAGGATGAGGTCTGTGTTCCACCATGGTACATGTAGTATGTGTGTGAATGCACTTAGTGGGACCATGTGTACATGAAAGCCTTTTTCTAGATGCTGTATACAATTAATCATCATTTTTCTTTTTTTCTTTCCATGGACCATGTGTCCCCACTTATACCTGGAAAAATACCTATATTCCTTCTTATGCCTGTGCCCAGTGGATACTCTGAGAATAAAGGTGAGGGACTTAACCTGCATGATTTGATGCATATGTTTATAAGACATATGTATTCAGTGAATGAGACATATTTGAGCATAAATATGAGATATATTTATTTAAAAACTATATGAAACCAAGCAGATATCATTATGAGGAATGATTTGGATGAACAGCATTCTCCCACCCCCCCCTTCATGGGAGTGGGTAGAAATGATTTTCCTTGATTGCACCTGCCAAACCTGTCTTCACACATTGGGGCCAGCTCTAGGTATGACCTGTTCTTCAGGACCCCAGATGTGGCTCCAAGAAACTATAGCTTGAGCAGGGGTACACCCTGGTAAAACCTTCTAGCAGATGAGCTAAACCAGCGTTGAGGATAATTGACAGACCTCAAACCCATTGGGAGTTAGGGAGATATCTCCCCCAAACATATGAAGATTTCCTGTAGTAGAATGGGTAGAAGAGAAAAATTTGTTCCAATGGCCATGAAGGTCACTGAAGCAGACACTGTGGAATGCTTAGAGCTTGATCAGACATCAAAGACACCAAGGTTATCCACTACATCCTGGGCCATCACCAGTCATCTTGACTTGCCACCAGGCTTTCTTGACTCTGGAAGACAGAATGAGGCTGATGCATCTTAACCTCATTTAAATTCAATTCACATGCAAGTCAAGACATCACCCTGAGATCATTGGTCCTCTTTGGAAAGACAACAACAACATCACAAACAACAACATCTCTTCTCTCCACCATAGGAGACAGAGGAAGCTGAAGGTTCCTTGTTTAAAGTGCCCTGATGGCTAGGAAATAAAGACATAGCTCATTCATTAGGTTTTAGTCAAAGGCAAGGGGGTCCTGTTCCATATGACTTCTTTTCTTTTCAAAGTTAGAAAGCTTAAAAATACAGAATATTAATAGAATTCACAAAAAGTTTCAAGACCTCAGGTAATCTTTTACTTGCTAAGCTTGAAATGAGCTACTCTAGTTAGTTCAACTTGATGTACTGAATTATCTACTGCTCTTCTGGGTTATTCTTATAAGCTCTCTATAGCAAAGATTAATTCAGAAAGCAATAAAAATATCATTATTTAGAAAACTACCATAAAGACACATACAAAAATTCCAAGTGAATTTAGAAGTACAAATAAACACTTAGTGGTAAACAATGCAGTAGGCTATATGTAGCAATAAAACAAAAAGGGGGGAAAAGGGGAGAGTTTTTTTCACTCTATTGAATTTTCTCAGTTACGTTAAGCATCAAACCAAGGAAAGGAAATGATTCCAGCCACCATAAGGCTTAGATTCAGTCTCTTAAAAAGTGTCCTCCTTCTCTAGCTATTGTTACAGCTTAGAACTGCTGTCATTCTTTCTTCCCATTGTTGACTTTTTCCAACTTTCCCATATGTCTCTCTCACAGAGATTTAAAAATTGCCATTCTAGTGGAATATTGGCCCCTCCAGTTCTAAGTCTTTGATAGCTCCATCTTTCCATGGGCTGGGAAAACTGCAACTCCCAGGGTCTTTAGTGACTTAATCCTTCTCATAAGGCAGCCTTCTGAGTCTTGTCTGAATGACTATTATATATAATATAATGTTTACTTATCCCTTGTGCGTGTACCCAAGGGATAGTCAGAGAATAAAGGTGAGGGGCTTAACTGCATGCTTTGGTGCATATATTTATGAGATATATTTATCCAGTTTACAGAAAATATATGAAGCCAAGCACATGTCATAGTGGATGGTAATTTGCATGAATAGCATTTCCCTGTATATTTACATCTATTTAATTTTTCTCTATTTTTTCTACATATTTCATTAGAAGTATGTCTATTAGAATAATAGAATATTTTATTTGAGTAAAATCACTGTCAAAACAGCAGCCCTTGAAATGCACATGTTTCTGGGAATTCAGTGTAATAATTTAGGAAACCTCAAGTGATCATGGATCCATAGTTTGGAAAACCTTGACTTAAGCCTTTCTTATAAAAATGTTTTACTCTTTTGATCTGGTATTTTGAATACCTCTTCCTCGATTGCTTATTTTGTCAGTCTTAAAATTTAATTTAGTCTAATTCCTCCTTGTTTTTTTTTTGGAGGAGGGAGCAAAAATGAGTTTGGGATGTAGACAGCTTCATGGAAAATGACAAGATTTGTCCAGATGACCTCTAAGTTTCCTTCTGAGCTCTAAACCTGCGATCCTGTGATTGAACTTTCTACTTCGCCTGACAGATCAACCTCTTTCTCCACTCTCTGAATTTTGGTTGATCTCTGACTCTTTTGACCTCTGACTCTGAAAAGCAATAAGAACCTATGGCTCCACTTCCCAGACCTGGCTCTTGTTACCCTATGATGACATGCTTAAGACTTAATCACACCCAGTCCTAATTGGAACCAGATCTCCCTCAAACTTTCTAATATGGTATAGTAATAATTCAATCTTCCTCATTATGAGGTCTTCTAATGTTCCTTATCCTGCAGTGAAGTTAGAATAGGTCTTGCTGGTTAATCTTTGGAGAATTCTCTTTCTTCTATTCCAAGTTCCTTTACTCCTTCATACCTGTGGTGATATATAGCAGCTATGATAGCAGTCCCTTTTTCTGAAAAGCCTGTGTATACCTAAGTCCCCATATACCCCACTGATTATGTAGACTACCACCCTGCTTGCCACTCTGTGCCTTATTGAGTCACTGTCCATCTCTCCATATCTTCCTATGATGTGCTTGGCTATGAGTACCAATAAACCTTTTTTTAACTCGTCCTACCGTCTTAGTGTTGCTGCATGCCATTCACATAAACTCCACTCCTAAGTTGTATGACAGGTTCCAAACTTTGATGTCTTTGTCTCTGACCCTATGGAATTATCATCAAATTTCTGTCCTTCTCTCTAGTGCTTTTGAAGTTGACCTCCACCAGAGCAGACAGTCAACTTTCCTGTTGCTCCCAGTGATTATGTAAAGCTCTTAGAATTAGAAAAAAAAAGGACAGACTACTGTATTAGTTCTGGACAGAGTGAAGTGGTAACATGGGGATGGAAAGAAAAGAATGAATATCAGAGTAACATTACGAGGAAAGAATTGGTAGAAATTGGTTGCTGAGTACACGATCAGGGACAGGTAGAATACGTAAGTACAACTTCAAGGTTTTGAGCTTCAGTGTCTAAGATAATAGTGATGGAAGTGGAAAAGTCTAGAGGGGAAACGTTTTTCATTTGTTTTTGTAAAGATGATGAGATTGATTTTAGACATGTTCACTCAAACCGTAGTGTCCAGGGCCAGGACTGAAGTGTAGTAGAGAAGTCAGTAATGGATATGCAGGCTTATGAACCACTCAGAGCACCTTGGAACTATGTCCAAAGGGTTATAAAATTGTGCATACCCTTTGACCCAGCAATACCACTGCTAGAGGAACAGACCAACTTCTACAAATATATTTATAGCAGCGGTTTTTTTTGTGGTAGTTAAGAATTGGAAATCAAGGAGATGCTCATCAATTAGGGAATGGCTGGATAAGTTGTGGTATATGATTGTGATGGAGTATTATTGCGCTATAAGAAATGACAAACGGTATAATTTCGGGAAAGTCTGGAATACCTTAAATGAACTAATGCAAAGTGAAGTGAGCAGAACCGGGAAAATGTTGTACACAGTAGTAGCAATATTGTATGATGATACACTGTGAATGACTTAGCTATTCTTAGCTATAAAATGATACAAGACAATTCCAAAGAACTTGTGATGAAGCATGCTATCTGCCTCCAGAGAAAGCACTGATTTTATCTGAATACAAACTGAAGCATCCTCTCTCCCTCCCACCCTCCTTCCTTCCCTCCCTCTTTCCCTCCCTCCCTCTCTCCCTCCCTCCCTTCCTTCCTTCCTTCCTTCCGTTCTTTCTTTCTCTTCTTGTACAAATTGACTAATATGAAAATGTTTTACATGACTGCACATGTATAACATATCAGATTGCTTACCATCTTAGAGTGGGGATAGGGGAAGGAGGAAGGGATAGAATTTGGACCTCAAAACTTTAGAAAAAACCAACAAATGTTAAAAATTGTTTTAACATGTAATTGGAAAAAAATAAAATACTGTTTAAAAAATAAACCATCCAAATAAGGGTGATAGTTGAAGCCATGGAAATAGACAAATTATCTGAGCACAAGCACACAGAAAGAGAAGGGTAGAGAGCTAAGGACAAGGCCATGAAAAATGCACACATTTAGCAGGTAGGAAGAAAAAGAAACATTGAAAGAGAAAGAACAGGTAAAGTCAGAGAAGTCATAAAAATATAGTGTTCTAGAACTCAAAAGAGAATAGAATTTCAAGGAGCAAAAAGGGTCAAATGTTATAGAATGAAGTTGAAAAAAGGTATGGAGTTTAGCAATTAAGAATTTATTGATGCTTGGAAGAAAATGTTTCAGTAGACTACAGGGACAGGATGGCAAAAAAAGTCAAAGGGATAACTATAGCATAATTTTTATAGAAGTTTGACAGTGAAAGAAATGGAAAAAAATCATGGCAGCTGGTGGTGGTGGTGGGGAAGGGGACAGGGAGGGAGCATGGGTGAGGAAATATTTAAAATTTTTTTTTAGGTTGGGGGAAACCCAAACCTGTTGTAGACAAAGAATCAGTGGAGATCTGGGAGTTTATAGGGGAAGGATGAAATTAGAATAGACTGGCCAGAAACAAACAAATATAACTCCATTTTACTATTATCTAATGAAAATAATATAAAAATAATCTCCATTTTACAGATGAGGAAACAGAGGGTAAGGAAGATTAAGTGGCTTACCTAGGATCCCACAGCTCGTAAGTTTCAGAGAGTAAACCAAGGGAGGTTCAGACCAAGTTCTTCTAAGGCCAAATGCAGAAAATTCCCCACTACACCATGTTGTTTCTTCCTGTCCCAAGGGAACTTCTCACCAGAAGGGCCAGAATCTCTTATTAGAGATTCCTGGAGGGATAATCTCCTGTTGACAATCACTGCAGGATATAGTATTCATGTACGCTAACCTTTTAAATACTGTCAATAAGCTTAATGAATCCAATTCTCTCCATATTTGGAGGGGGAGAAAGACTGAGCTTCCAAAGGTGCCACCAAACTGAAAATGATTCTTTCCTCCATCACACTGCAGGGTGAAGGGCAAGGGTAGGACTAATGGATGTGTATGGTTTATGTCCTGCCGAATGCGTTCTTGGCTCCCCTCTTTACATTTATTGACCCTTTGGAGAGTGATACTCAATGGGATGGTTAGTTGGTTTTCCTTTGAGTGAAGAATATATTTAATGAGGGTTAGGGACTTCCCACTTGATGATACACCACACAGAACTGAGAATTAGGCTCTGTGAGTCTCCCATGTTGGCTATTCTACAGCAAGAACTTCAGGACCTAGTTAGAATATTGTTTCTCCATGAAGATTGACCCAGGAGGTCACATTATTCTATCTTTCCTCTCCTATAGTACTTATTGTGTCTTCTACTCATTTTGACATTTAATCAGGTAGCTTTATATTATTTTACTATTTCATGTGTACAAGCATTTTAATTTTTCAATTAGATTACAAACTCTTTGAAGGAAGGGACCAAATCTTTGTATCCCTTATTTCAGAGGTGTCAAACACAGGGTCTGTAGCTACATTGCAGCAACAATACTACAAAGTAGTCAGAACCAGGTTAAAATGTCATTGAGAAATATTTTTTAAAATAAATAAGAGTACAAAAGAACATAAATAATGTTAATATATGGTTTTCTAAGTCAGTATGTAGCTCACAGGGATCCTTTTGTATGGTTTAGTGGCCCCTTTCTATTTGAGTTTAACAATACTGCACTGTATCATCAAGTAATGTTGCTAGATTACTATTTCCAGAATATCCTTCAAATGTGTGCTCATCCTTCGTTGCCGAAGAAGACCATGCCATCAGAGAAATAATGACATGACTTGCACTTGACTTTTGTTTTGCGTGAGGAAGGGCTGTGCAGGTCACCAGCCTCACTTCTCCTCCAGAGCCATCTGAATCCAATGACCAGATATTCATCAGGATGACTGGAGATGACCCAGGATGAGGCAATTGGGGTTAAGTGACTTGTCCAAGGTCACACAGCTAGTGAGTGTCCAGTGTCTGAGGTGAGATTTGAGCTCAGGTCCTCCCGACTCTTGCACTGCTGCTCTATCCACTGTACCACTTAGTTGCCCCATCCTTCAAGTAGGCATTCAGTGAATATAGAAAGGTAAATGAAGGAAACCATTGTTAGAACACTAATACTGCACAGACTTTGCAAATCAAATGTAACACTTTCTTAAACCTTGGAAGTCTCTTCCAGTGAGTCTATAATCCTAGGATCTGCTCAGATGCAATATACCTGGTACCAAGGCCATGGGGCTTAGTTCTATAGTCAGTTTTTCCTTTGACTCTCTCTCTTTGCTTGCTTGAATGTGTACATCCATGTCATCTTTGTTCCTATGTGTGGAAAATGACAATGAATGATCCTTGTCCTTGATATTTTTCAAAGAGCTCTGAAATTCCTGGATGAAAAGGTTTGCATAAAATATGAGCCTATTTATGTAGCAAAGACTGTACAAACTTTTTTTTGTCCATTGTGGCCATACTGGGGAAATGGTTTGGAGCTGGATGCAGGGGAATCAGATATCTTCCATTAAGAAGAGGGAACAGAATGTATCTCTTGTGCCAACAGCTCTCACATAACATGAAAGGCCCATGTAAACATTGGGGAAATTTCTCATGAATCCCCAGCATTGTTAGGGTCAGAGGGCTCACTGCCACTGCCTAGACAATCTGGGATCTTCATTATATGAAGCCCCTTCACTGTGTTGTTACCAGCTCTCCTTGCAAGCACATGGTATGTAAGGTCCAAAGAAGGAATGGTGTTGTTTATAGGCCAAAGAAAAATGTAGGACTTGCGACAGAGTTCATGAAAAACAATGACATCTGACTATGAGGAACCCTGCCCCCAAAGCTTGTATAGATAGTTATAATTAGCTGTAATTGTGCTCTGGATAGGGGCCTGGGCAGACAACTTCATCTCATTGTCTCAGTGTATGTCACTAACTGAAGTTCTCTGCAGGTCTGTAAGGGACTCTTCCTGATTGTTAGGAAGTTTTTTCTTTATATTGAGCTAGAATCTGCCTCTCAGTATCTCAGTACTGCTATCACAACTATGTCTCCGTGAGTCTAATACTGCCAGCACAATAGTCCCTCAAATATTCGACAGCTAGGATGTCCAACCTAAGCCCTCTCCAGGTTAAATATCCCAGATCCCTTCAATTAATCGTCCTATGACATTAGTTGGAGTCCCCTTGCTTTCTTTTAGATATGTGCCAGCTTTTCAGCATCCTTATTTTTTTCTGGTTTTAAATAGTACTTTATTTTTTCCCACAATTTTTAGCATTCATTTTTACAAGATTTTTGAGTTCCAAATTTTTCTCCTGCTCCCCTCCCCTCCCCTTTTCTGAAAATGGTAGGCAGTTTGATATAGTTTATACATATTCAGCATCCTTCTTAAAATGTAGCACCCAGAACTGAACAAAGTACTCCAGTTGTGGACTGACCAGGAAAAGTCACCATAGGACTATCACCTCCTTTGCTTTTATGTGATACACAAAGGGGAAGGAGTGGGAAGCTTTTATCTGGAACTCAAGTATCCCCAAAATGGGCAATACTCACAAAAGCCCCAATATGTTTCCACCCTTGGCTGTCAGCTGGAAAAGAGCTAATAAATGAATTCCTTCTCAACTGTTAATTCCACCCACCCCTCTCTCTACCACATCTTGGAAACATACTGTTAGCTTAGTTCCTTCCCAACACTGGTCTCACTAAATACACAGCACAGATGAGGGCTGACTGCTGGATGAATTCTCATCTCATCCACTGCTAGCTTGAGTCATAAGTGTCATAACTGACTTAATGGGCTATCCCCTTGATTTGCATTTCAACAGAGACCAATGCCTTAACTCAGAAGAATATCTCTACTAGTTTATATATTAGCAGTAGACCAGAGCAGATGTTCTAGGAAAGGATGAGACTTTCCTAGTATCCCTTAAATTATACCAGCTGCCTAACCCACCAATAATCAAGTTGGCCCTACATAATGCAAGCATAGTAGCAAAATTGAGTTACATTAATAAAATATTGCTTTGCATCAAGAAAAACCATACACAGAACTCAGAATGTTTAAATTGAAGATTTCTGTGGAGTAGACTGTCTGGATCTCAGTGTTTGTGTGTTTCAGAGTTGAGTGATTTTTTCAGCAGGGGTCCTCTGGTATAGAAACTCTCCACCTCTCCCTCCACAGATATGACTCGATATAGAAGCACCTGTATAATGGGGGTGTCATATATATTGTAGATGAACTTGCTTACTTGATGCAACTTTTTCAGGTGGAAAAGTTGAGGAGCCTACTTACAGGGGTGGTTGTGATGATGTGGAATAGAATTACCTTGGAGAGACTAAGGAGCATGTGTAGTCATTCTGTACCTGGGTCTGGCTGCTAATTTAATGGTTCATCTCTGATCTATGGTCTTACTTGCGTATTCTCTGGGGATCTTGGGTGATTTCACTGCTGAATGTGTTTGGGGAGCAACTGTGCTATAAGGGGAGAAGTCTTAGTATCTTCTCTTTTGAGGTCATGAAGCCCATGAGAAAGACCTTGACCTTGTATTTTGACCTTGACATTTGACATTTTGGCCTTAACACTGCATTTATTTCTTTTCTAGGTGACGGTTGTAGAGCCTTTGACCTTGTTACTTACTAAAGATCAGGAGGATATCTCAGTACCCTAGGATTCCAGTCTGGATTTATAGCCATTTTAGCCAGAATACCTCAAAGAATAAGGAGTGACCTTGAGAGTGACATCTATGACTGAAGTCATCAGTAGGTGAGATGAGAATTTGGTCTGCATCTGGGATGTGAACTTAGCAGAATCAGTGTTATAAGTAACTGAGCTAAAAGGGCGTTCCCTTTGGAAATTGGAGGGAAATGTTTGCATCTTTGTTCATACTCTTTGAAGTAAATTTTGTTGTTATTTCAGTCATGTCTGACTCTTCATGATCGCATTTGGAATTTTCCTGGCAAAGATACTGGAGTGGTTTGACGTTTTTTCTCCAGTTTATTTTACAGATGAGGAAACTGAGGCAAATGGGAGTAAATGACTTGTTCAGGGTCACACAGCCAGTAAGTGTTTGAGACCATATTTGAACTTATGAGGATGAGTCTTCCTGACTTTATGTTTGGCATTCTATCTGCTGTGCTACCTAGCAGCATAAGTAAATATCCTTAGTAAAGCTAATTGATATTAAGCTGTCAAAGGGAACTGGAGTCTAGCTTAGTCAATTATGCCTAACATTGGAAGGGTGTGTGTGTGTGTGTGCGTGGGTATGTGTGTGTAATACAATAAAATAAAAAAATACAATACAATAAAAAAAGGGAGAGGCTTCTTACTTAATGAGGGCAAAGGGTTCCATCTATGTGAAGACCAAAGAATGTATGGACATTGACTGGACACCCCTGTGGCAAACTCATGGGAAGACATTGACAGGAGTCACATAGGGTGGTCAGACATGGACAAGCTGGTAGAGCTTGAGCTGATGGCATTGGAGAAGAGATATTTCCAAATTCCTAAAAGTACTCTAGAATAGTGGAATCAAACTGAAATAGAAACAGATTCCTTGCCAGCCACACAGTGACTTAGACAGCCACAAATTAACATTGTCTACATTGTACTATTTTTTTTTTGTTTGCTTTGTTTCCCAATTACATTTTAACCTGGTTCTGTGAGCTTGCTGCCCACAAGGGAATTTGACAGCTTTTTTCTAGAATCCTGAGGGGTAATTGTAGTTTGTCTAGCTCAGGGAGAGAGCATCAGAGCCTATTCACTACACTTAATTCACAATAAGAACATAAAATGCATATATTTCTATTCCATTTTCAAGATCTCCCAATTACTAAGTGTCAAAGGCAGTGATTTTTGAACATAGGTCTTCTCAGTTCCAAACCCAGAACTCTATTATTCCAAGTTGCTCCATTTTCTTACTTTTAGAGACCGAAAACAATGAACCAGATCCAGAATTGAACAGGAAGAGAGTTGGCAGGATTGCCTTAGGGGAACTGAAAAGTTCTTCCATCCATCCCAATGTCATTCCTGAAACAAAGGTTGATTTTTCTTTTTATACACAGGTACTCTTTCTGTATTGTGGTGTGGCTACTAGGGATGAAACACTATATTGCCTGAAGATTTAAATTTGACCTTCATCCAAAGGAAGAGATACCTGTTGGGCAAAAGAATGAAGGTAAAGTGGTTTGACAGATTACAAAATAAACAAAGGGAGAGGCTGCTTACTTAATGAGGGTGAAGGGTTCCATCTATGTGAGGACCAAAGAATGTATGAGCACATTGATTGGACTCCCTGTGGCAAACTCATGGGAAGACATTGACAGGTGTCACATAGGGAGGTCAGACATGGATTGGTCTTGATATTCATGTCTACAGGAATATCTGCATGACTATATGAGCTCATAGGATCATGTAAAGCTGTTCAATTGTTTTGTCAGTTGTATCTGACTAGAGCAGACCCCAGAAGCCATCTAGATAAACCTTACGATTTGTTTTTGCTGTTTAGTTGTTTCAGTTGAATGCTCTCTTTGGGACCCCATTTGGGTTTTCTTGGCAAAGACGCTGGAGCTTTTGCCATTTCCTTCTCCATCTCATCTGAGAGATGAGAAAACTGAGGCAGAGTTAAGTGATTTTCCAGGGGTCTCAAAAATTGACTGAGGTCAGATTTGAAGTCTTTGGAGTCTTCCTGACTCCAGGCCCAGCACTCTATCTGATGCTCCATCTAGTTGCCTCCATGATTTTACAGATGAAGAAACAGAGTTAAAATGATGTCCGCAATCACATAGATAAAAAACAAAGGCAATATTTGAACTCAGACCTGGCTTCTTGACTCCAAGTCTAGCAGCCTTGGAGTTGTGGAGTAATTCCCCTAGATGATTCTTAAAAGAGCTATGAATATGGATACTAGCCGCTGAAGTGTTTCAAAATTTGGCTGGCAGTTTGCTCTCTCCATTTAGGATGCTGGGGTAAGTATAGGGACCCTTTTCTGTCTGCATCACTTAAATGCATTCTCAGAATCTCCCTCAACTCCAGTTCCAGTCAATTACTCCAATCCCTGTAGCAGACATCAGGGTATGTCTTTAGTTTTACCTCCTTGTCCACTTAGCGTGAGTACTCACATATAAAAACATATATACATATATATGTATATTTAAGCTATTACAGCTTTATGTAATAAGACAACTTGGTCATCTATGTTTATTTGTGTCAATATCCTTCAGGCATCTTTGTCTGAGTTCCTCCAGTCTCTCATGTCAGATTTGTGACTCCCCATAGAAGCTTGTATGAGGCACCCACTGGGTGCTCAACAAATGTAGCTGGCTGGTTATCATGCTGCCTTTACTCTAAAGATTCCTGGCACACACAGAAAAGAATCCCATTCCCTGGTGGTACAAAGGGTCCAGAGGCACAGCTGTGAGAGAGAAACAGGAGAGTGTTTACTGCTTCTCATGCATGGCCAGGGAAGTGCTGATGATGCACTCACACTTCAGGGTCTTACAAATGGAGGCAAAAAGCACTTAGCTATAGCAGTCACTCTCTTTCAGCTTTTCATGTGCATTCTTTTTCCCTTCCTCCTTCCCTCCTTTCCTTTTAGCTCTTTCCCTCCCTCCTCCTCCTCTTTCTCATCTCTTCTCTCTCCCTCTCTCCTTCACTCTCTTCCCCTTTCTCCTCCCTCTTTCTCTCTCTCCTTTCTCTCCCTCTCTCTTTTCCTTTCTTCTCTCTCTTCCCCTCTGTCCTTCTCTCTCCTCTTTCTCCTCTCTCTTTCTCTCCTCACTCTCTCCCTCCTCCTTTCTCTCCATCCCCATCCCCCTTTCCCTCCCCCCTCCCTCCTTTCTTTTCCCTTCTTTTCTCCTTTGCTAGAACAGCAAAGCCCAGGGCTGCCAAGAGGAAAAGAAAGTGATTTCTACAGATCTATTTGTTATCAAATACAGATGCTAAATAGGGTGTTCATTTTTTAATTTCAGGTTTTGGTGAGGGAAGGTGAGAAGCTTAGCTCCACTTGGCAATATGGAGAAGTGTGTGT
>CM053770.1:366482707-366533044 GCA_028658325.1 Potorous gilbertii | reverse complement strand
TAATGGTAAAGAAAATATAGACAACTTAGGTTGTAATTTCTATTTGAACTTTGTTTACCCTTTCCTATGTCAGTTATCTGTTTAGGGCAGGAAGCCTACCACTCATTAGTGGTGGGATTTCCTTTCTTGTCGTATCTCACCGAGACATGTGTTTACCCAGCCTGGAATCTCAAGGCCCAACTGACATTGCTCTATTGTCTTGTTTTACTAAATTTATGATTTGTTCAAATGAGAGAGTTCCTTTCTCATGGCAAAATGCATATAAGCCAGAAGATTTCTGTACTAGCCAGCCAGAATATATCTGTCTCCATAATGCATTATGTTACTGTTATCTTTAATGGGGAATTGATTAATTAATTAATTAAATCATAAAATGTATGCATTGAGCCTGTTGCCTTTCTTTAACCAAGTTTTCAGGTCAACACTCTTTAAATTCAGCATCTGGGAGAAAAGTCTTAATCACATCATCCCCTGCGACTACCCTAAAGTGCCTACTTCTAAAAACCTTTGCTGTCCTTTTCCCCCTAATACTATGGTTCATATTGGCTTCTGATTATTTTTGGGGAGGTCAGTCCCAACCAGGATTGGTAAAGGGAGAATAAACTGTATCCTGGGTTCTCTTCCCACAGTCACTAGTATGAAGACCATGTAGATTTTTAAGGTATGTTTCCCAAATGTTTCCTGGCCCTACCCCAATACTCAGTCCTCTGCAGCTTTGTGGACACCCAAGTATCTGGCAGAATCCTGAAACTCACTTGCTAGGGAGCAAACTTGGCAGAGCAGGAAGGAGGGATTGGCAATATATGGTATGTTTCACTTGTTATAGTAAATTGGAAACCATGGTTTCCATTGGAAGAACTGGTAAACAGAATGATTGTGCATGTTGCTAAGAAGGTGTGTTTATGGAAAATATGTTGAGTCACATGGCCCCACTAACTTACCTTAAAATTTTCTCCTGGATTTTGTTATCACTATATAGAAATACTGCTGATATTATGTGTTTGTTTTGTATTCTGTGATTTTGCTGAAGTTATTGTTTCACTTAGTTTCTCATTCTCTAGCATTCCTAAATAAATCATCAGGTGGCCCTCCTGATGTCCTTGGTCCTATTTAACAATGGAGGATGAACAACCCCAACAGCTTCAGGTCATCAGTAAATAGGGAGAGGTCTAGGTCTTCTTTGCCTATCTTTGTGTCTTTAAAATTTTTTGCATTAACATTATGATTTAAGAAATACTTTCCCATGGAAGAATGTGACTCTGAAACCTAGCCTAATATATTTCAAGGAGCATCCTACATCTGTCAATATTTAGCTTTTCTGCATTCATCTTTCCCACATATGCCCTGCAAGAAGTTTCTAAACAAACCATCAACTTCTATGATCATTGTTCATTCATTCAAAAATATTCAGTGAGCATCTACTCTTTGAACCACATTCTTTTTGGGATGTGGGAGATACTAAGTTAGATAAATGACTAGTGACTACCTTTGTGGGATTTACAGGGCTCAGCCATATTGAAAAGCGCCATGGAGTTAGTTTCCATTTCTTTGGGAGTTCTCACTGCCTTCCTTCATGGCGCTTGAAGGTTTAATTACCAATGGTGGTATTAGTTATACATTCATAGTCATCATTACTACTTACTAGGTAGACGGTTCAAATGCTTTTCAGAGCTCAGATGACAGTCAACAACAATCATGTAACTGTCTCTTTAATAATGCCTGTTCATTTTTCCCAATAAATTCTTTCTGCTTTCCTGACTAGTTAGTGACAAAGAAGTTCTCAAGTGCTTGGAAGAACAATATTGGTTGTGTTAATTGACTCTGAAGGAGGTCTTTGAGGATGTTTTCATAGTCCTGTTGCTTCTTTGACTACAACCCTTTCTTCCACCTAAACTTTTGCTATTTCTGTGACTGTTGGAGCCAGTAGCATAAAGATCTGTGGGGCCATGTGGCCAGTAGTTCTTGATGACTACACTCTCTCCACCAGCAAGTCTGTCCCCACTCCCCAAAAGAGAGATTATTTCATTTTTTATTCATGTATCCCTTGCACCTAGCTTAGTGCCTGGTAACTAGCAGGTATGTATATGCATACTTCATATATATGTATACTATATATATATATATATATATATATATATATATATATATATATACACATATATATATGAGTGTGTACACATATATAGGTATACGCATACATATACACACACACACACACACACACACACACACACATATATATGTATTATGCATATAGTATATGTATAGCAGGCACATAGCCTGGCTCTTAATAAATACTTGATGATTGATTGATTTGGATCACCAGCTCCCTCTTAACATTTTTGCTGTACATTAGCTCTCCCTTTTTGACCGGGAGCAGTATGATACTGTAGCTCCTATGGGGGCAATCTTCCAACTCACATTATAAGTTCCCCAGACAACCCTACCCCCAGGTTCAGAGTACTCAGTAGGTCAATAGTCACTCATACTCATAGCTTACAAGCCCTCTACAATGTGTTTACTTTTCTCTTTACCTTAGTTTCTACGCATCCTGTATGTAGCATGCTTTGTATATGTTTATTTGCATGTTGTCTATCCCATTAGATTTTGACCTCCTTGTGGATGCATCTTTCATCTCTTTGTGTAGCCCCACACTTAAAACAGTACCAAGCACATAGTAAGTGCTTAATAAATGTTTATTGATTGATTATGCGGAAACATCTTCAATTCTGGAAAGAGGAAGGTAGACTTGTTAAACCATACTGGTCCAGAGGCCAAAGAATGAATAAGTAACTTTACTGGATTAACCTGCTCTGATAAAATCATACCATCATAGATTTGGAGCTGAAAGGGACCTTAAAGTTGATTGTGTCTACCCATTCATTTTATAGGTGAGGAAACTAAGGTGCGTAAAGGTTAAGTCCCACACTTGATGTCAGGATATGAACCTAGGTCTTTCTGATTCTAAGCATTCAAGATGCTATTCTAGCCTATGCTTTCCTCCCTCCCCACACCCTCCTCCCCTTAACAAGAAACTCGGGCCTTACTGCACAAGGACTTCTCTCACATGTGCTATTAACTCCAGCAGGACTCCAGGTAAAACCATAGACAAGGGAAATCACATTCTCTTGTTTTTAATGTTCAGAATATAACCTGATATTTGAGTCCTAGATTTGACAGGAACAGGTATTTAAGAAAATTTTAGGTGGAGAGAAAGAAGGAATGTGGGGAGGGAAATGAATGAAAGGTATGACCCAAATTTTCCCTGTGTTTAGGGATTATTTATGATTTTCTGTCTTTGCTGCTAAGTCTCATTTTGTATTTTTGATATTATGCAGATCAATCCAATTTTGAGACTCAAGAAACATCTAATTAAATAGGCATTCACAGTGTCACTGAACTTAAAAAAATTTGATAAATTTTTCAGTATAATTTATTTTCTTTGTAATCTGACGTATTTTATTTTATGCATTTAAAATTGTTGATCTGAGAAGGGGCTCACAGACTTCATGAGACTGCCAAAGGGGTCCGTGTCACAAAAAAGGAATCCCTGGAATAAACACAATAAAATGAATGAGAAATAACAAACGGTTCATTCTCTTCCAGTGCCTTCATACATGAGTGATTTTTGCGTGCAAATTTTTGACTAGTGATGGTAACAGGAATTTATTCCAAGTTTGCTGCACTGGATTCTAATTTTAAGGTCACCTAACTGGAACTTTTCCCTTCTTGGCAAAGGAAGTGCTAGTGGGCTCTGCAGTCAGAATTTTTCAGAACTGGCAGATGATTCCTCTGAATGAATAAGTCCCCAAGAGGAGAAGTGTGTAATAGAGTGAGGCTGCCTTAGATTTTTCTCCAGAAGGGCATTCAGGCACTTCAGAAGTCGGCCATATCACCGCCACCTGCCGTATTCCCAGGCAGGGGGATAGAGAAAGGGTTTGGAGGGTTAAGTGTAAGCACTGTCTCCTCGAAAGCTGTATTCCGGCTGGAAATGATGAGATCTTACTACTGGCTGTATTCTGAAAGTTCCCATTGAGATCAGCATTTGCTAACATAATAGACTGCAATCTGCTGTAGGGTGGTGAACTATGCCCTTTGTATTTAGTTCAGCAGGCATTCACTGGCTCTGCCACATACCAGACTTTGTGCTCCATGGGGAAGGCCATACAAAAATATATGATTCCATCTCTGTCCTCACAGAGCTTATAATCAAAGAGGGACATGCTTGCAAATGAATGGATGAATGAATGAGTGAAAAAGCATTTATTAAATACTTCCCAAATGCTAAATACTGTGTAAAGTACCGGGAGAGCGTGACACTCTCTGCCCTCAAGTCCCTTACGTTCTGATGGGGGAGAGAGCATATTTGGTGCATGTGAATTTTGGGAAGGGAGTTTCTCCCTGGGCAATCACAGGTACATGAGAGGAACCGCAGGGCGGTACAGAGTAATACCCTTTCCAGAAGCAATGGTAGTATTGATTTAACTGCTATTCCTAGAGTGAAAAGTAGAAGAGACAAGGGCAAGGTACATATGTGGCATCTTGCCCCAGGCTCTGGATGGCTGGACAGGATATGAAGCATGAGTAGGACCAGCTAGATATATGGGTTAGGTTCACCATTCAGAACAGCTCACCCCTAGGATGAGGTTACAAAGCTGAGTGGATTAGCTCTCCCAAGGAGTTAGGGTATAGGTACCAGACCTGTGGTAGAACCTTCCCAGTATCACTGACCAGTCACCATACTCTACCTTGACCCCAACAGCGTGATGTTGTTGACCCTTTTTGACTTCAAAGGACAGTTAACAATAGGAAAGTGCTATTCTAATTGAGGAGAAGGGGGGAGCTGAAAGAGGAATGATAAGATGTCTAAGGTAGATGACTGAGTGGGATGGGAAGCATGATCCAGAGCTGCAAACTCTACTGAATTGGATGAGGTGGTACTCACTAGACTACACAAGGAGATAAAACAAGGCCTTGTACATTGTAAATGTTCACTATAGATTGAATGAATTAATGATTTCCTCACTTCTAGTTTTGACTGCATAAACTGGCATGCTTTGTCCATGGATTTTCTTCTCATTTCCTTCCTGCAGAAGATGAAGTTTCAGAAGGCCAGCAGAGCTTTCTTGAACCTCCTGTACTCTAAAGGGTCTAGTTCAAAACTGGAGAAAAAAAGCCACAAACAAAATCAGAACAAAAACCTCTGTAGATTTCTTTTCTGCCAAGCACAAGCAAGGTCTGCAGCATTTCATCAGAAACCGAGGTCAGAGGATGACTAGAGATTAAATGAAAATGAAACCGGGCTCATGCCAGAATTTAACATCTTGGAGGGGTCCCCAGAGGTCATCTAGCCTCTGTTTTCCTTCTCGCAGGAGATATACTATGTAAACCTTCCTGGAGAGGACTCAAAGTCCAGAAATAAGACTGGAGATCATAGAATTACAGGCTATTCAGGAGGAGGGGAACTTAGAGATCATCTAGTCTAATCCTATCATTTTTCAGATGATGAAACCAAGACCCAGAGAAGTTATGGGACCTTCTGAAGGGACTTTTTTTTATTAATTAATTTATTTTTAATTTTCAGCATTCACTTCCACAAGATTGAAGTCCAAATTTTCTTCCCATCTAGAGATCACCTAGCCTAATTCCATCATTTTTCAGGTAATGAAACCAAGACCCAGAGAAGTTATGGGACCTTCTGAAAGGACTTTATTTTTTTATTAATTAATTTATTTTTAGTTTTCAACATTTACTTCCACAAGATTTTGAGTTCCAGATTTTCTTCCCATTCCCTCCCCTTCCCAACTTTAGAAGCTATGGAACACAACTCTTTCATCTTAGACATGAAGGAAATGAAGTCAAAATAGAGTGATTTGCCTAAAGTCGCAAGCAATAAATGTGATACTCTCATTTGATTCCAAAATCAATGCTCTTGCCTTACAACCAAGTTGCTCTCTTTTGTGATTTTGACCATTTCTTCATCTGGAGAAAAACTGAAAAAAAAAATCGAGAAACCATCTGAATATTTGATTTCACTTTAAACAAAATATCTCTGTGCTTAGCCTAGTTTTTCACTTCTCATGTTTGAACTGGGCAATGATATCATATGTATATACACACAAATACACACATATACATATACACATGTGTATGTAAATATGCGTATATATGTGTATACATACTCACATATATACATATACACATCCACACAACATATACGTAAATGTGTGTATACGTGTGTGTATATATGTACACACATACACACATACTCTTACACCAGGTGGAACAAGTGCTCAGAGATTCAATTTACGTATGTTACTGTGCCAAGAAGCTACCTTGATTTCATCTTTTATCTTCAGCAGCACTTCTAGCTTTTGGTTTGATGTGACTTCAGGCTTCTTTAAAAGTCACCAGGTATGGAGGACATTCTATTAGTCAGTCATTAATATTTTCCATATCTGGTCTCCTAATAATAGGATTATGTCATTGATAGAAATGTAGAGAAAAATACAAGTACCCATCCTCAATTAGTAGACCAATAACATTATTTGTTATATCTGGAAAAGATTTAACAGACTTTCTAATTGTTTGAGATAATTTTTGTAAAGTGCTTACTTAGCATAGTGCCTGGCATGTAGTAGACACTATAAAAAAAGGCTCTTTTCCTCCCTTCCTCTCATAAGATTTGTTAATGTTGTTGGTGGATATGAGTAAATTGTTAAATTAGATCCTTGTTTTAACTTGCTTG
The DNA here is from genome assembly GCA_028658325.1 of Potorous gilbertii. NCBI lineage: Eukaryota > Metazoa > Chordata > Mammalia > Diprotodontia > Potoroidae > Potorous > Potorous gilbertii. The sequence goes on along the minus strand of CM053770.1, from coordinate 366,526,296 downwards.
ATAATTTAGAATCCTTTAATTTCACTTTTTTTTGGTGGTTTCAGTTATGTCAGACTCTTCATGATCCCATTTGGAGTTTTCTCGGTAAAGATGCTAGACTGATTTGCCATTTCCTTCTCCAGTTCATTTTACAGATGAGGAAACTGAGGCAATTAGGGTTAAGTCATTTACTCAGGGTCACACAGCTAGTGTCTGAAGCTGGATTTGAATTCAGGTCTTTCTGACTGTAGGCCCAGAGAACTCTCTACTACTCAACTTGGGACTTCACAAATGAGTAGGATTTATTTCCTGTTAAAGTGTGAGGAGCTATTTGGTTTCAATTAATGGTGATTTCAGGCTTCACAGCCTTTGCTAACAAACTTTAAAGAAAGAAATTAGTCATGTAACTGTTTCATGGTACTTTAAGACTTGTCTACAGGTTTACCAATGGGATTTTCAAACACAGAGTATTGAGCCTTAGGAAATAGCATCCTTGGGGCCTCCAACTTGTTGATCAAGTGACAGAGGATTGATTTTTCCTGGTTCAGGTTTCTCTAGCTCCCCTTCCCCACTATAGTAGCTAAAAGACTGGACCTCGGTGATTGAAAGGGCTGGCATGCATTCATCTTCTCCCCTTTGTTCCCTAATCTTGGTTATCTCTTAGACTCAGCTCTATCATAGGATCCTAGATTTAGGCCTAGAAGGGACCTCAGAAGTTTTTTAGTCTTCCTTTTTATTTTTTTAACAGATGAGGAAACTGAGGCCCAGAGAGGTAAAAGCAGTTTGTCCAAGGTCACACAGAAAATGAGTAGCAGAACCTGGTTTCAAATTTAGGTTCCTTAGCATTCACTAAACACTGACTATATTCCAGATTCTTTGCTAGGTGGTAGGGATGAAAATACAACCTCCGGGGTTCTTTCCTCTGCTTCCCATACTGCCTGCTCTTTTCAGCTTGTAAAGGCACTGGTGCCCTTAATTCATTGTCATCTGAGTTGTCAGTGAACGATGGTAATAGTCTAAGCTTTGCTTAAGTGCCCTGGACTCCAGTCTGGAAACCTGGTTGGATTCTTGCATGTTGAGGAATTCTCTTGAGTTCATCCTCACCCAGTACCTGAGTGAATGTGGACCGAATGAAACTCTCGAAGGAAACACGTTTCTTGATCTACTTGTTTTGAAGGGGACAAACACAATTTAGTTTATGTCAAGAAATCATTATAAAAACAGTGAAGTTTCTCCACTCATTTCCACCAAAGAAATTTAAGCTTTTTCAGAGCTTTATTAGCTTTAGATTTCAGTTCCTAAAAGAAAGCGTTGGTATAGTAGATGAAGCAGACAGGCAAGCCTGGGTTCAACCATTCTCTGAAAGGAGCTCGTTATTAACGGAGTCACTTAACCCGAGTCTCAATTTCCTCATCCTACTTACCTAGAATTGTGAGACAAATATATAAAGTATTCTCTAAATACCATTGTTACTTGCCAGCCCCACCCGCATTTTCTTTTGCCAACGTGAAAGCAAATGGAATAGATTTCAGTGAGGAAAAGTACACAGTAACATTTTAAGAGGAAAAATAGATCTGTGAAATACAACTTGGGCAATTACAGGATTAACAAAAATATGGTTGAAAAGGATTAGGAGGTCATAGGGGCTTGCAAGCTGAAAGTAAATCAATAATACAGAACTGTTCATGAGGCTAATATAAGGCCAGGGTCTCAGGACGTAAAATGGTATTATGTGAAAATGAATAAATAGAATTTAAGTAGGGACCCTGAAGACACCTTCCCACTATTTGCTAATCAGACTCTCAATGTATTGTTTTGGTCTAGGCCATTCAAGAGGGACTTAAGCAGACATTTGCTGTGTGACACTGGACAAGTCACTTAATCTCTGTCTGCTTCAGTTTTCTAACCTGTGAAATGGGGAAAATAATAGCACTTACCTCTCATTGTGGTTGTGAAGATAAAATGAGAAAACTGTAAAGCACTTAGTACAGTGTCTGGAACACGGTTGGTGCTTAATAAATGTTTGTTAATAAAATAAATAACTTTGGATAATGCCAGAAAAGATCAATCATGAAATATATTGAAAAACAATGGCAAAGGTCAGGGTAGATGAAAGATATTAGTTTTTTTTAACGCCCCCTTCCCAATGAAGAATGATAGATGGCAATAATTATATTTAAGCATACAGGAGATTATAGAAAGTGTTGAACTTGGAGTCATGAAAATTTGTCTGTTAGGTCACAGATGGCTTGTTATCTTTTTCCATATTGGGACTTCCTCATGCCCCAAAAAATTATACATTCTTCTATATTCTAATAATAATAGTAGTTGTAACTAACTAACCTTTATATGGTACTTAAAGGTTTGGAAAATACTTTATAAATATCTCATTTTTTCCTTACAACAACCCTAGGTGGTAGGTACTATCATTATCTCCATTTTACATATGAGGAAATGGAGGCAGATAGATCTCAGTGTCTTGCTCAAGATCCCACAGTAAGTGCTAAAGGCTAGATTTGAATTCAGGTCCAGTGCTCCATCCACCATGACCTAGCTGTCTCTAGGCATATAGAACATTGTTAAATGTCTGTATGTTATTGGACTTTTTCTCATTGTGAAAAGGTCTATAAGAACAGATTTTGGTTAGACATATAGAGGAATTTCTTACTCCTAAGGGGTTTGTCATTAGACACCCTTGGTGGCAATGAAAAGATGATTCTCATGAGCACAGTGCCTTTCTTCACATAGTGTATGTTCAATAAGAATTTTGGAATTGGATTATTGGAAGGGTTATAGAATCTTTTTCATTACTGATCTCTAGGAAAAACAGAGATTCCTGTTGTCTTGAAAGGTTTAGGTAAAACCATCCTAGAGGCAGAGGCTGCGTCTTGGTAAAATGTCAAGAAGTAAAGTAACATCAATCTGTTAAGACTTGGCATGTTGGTGGGACCTAAAAGCTGAAAGTATTTGGTAAAGACTTGAAGCCAATGATAGTTTTGCTAAGGATGCAAGTATGGTAAGGTAAGGACTGGATTCATCTTCCTGGGTTCAGATCTGCCCTCAAACACTTAGGAGCTGTACAACCCTGGACAAGTCATTTAACCTTGTTTGCCTCAGTTTCCTCATATGTAAAATGAGCTGGAGAAGGAAGTAGCAAACCTGTAGTATCTCTGCCAACAAAATCCCTGGATACATTTATTACATTATCTGCCCTTCCACAAATAAGATTGATTGAATTAACAATCACTCAGTAGTCAACTATTTTCCACCAACAGTCTGCAGTTCATGTGTTGACCCTAATCCCTAGTTACCATGGCCATTCTAAAAACAATAAAAGAGTACTAATGATTTCTGTTGTTGTTCAGTCATGTCTGATTCCTTGGGATCCCATTTGGGGTTTTCTTGGCAAAGATACTGGAGCAATTTGCTCTTTCCTTCTCCAGCTCATTTTACAAATGAGGAAATTAAGGTAAATTAGGAAACAGAGTTAAGTAACTTGCTCAGGGTGTCTAAGGTTGGATTTGAACTCAGGTCTTCCTGACTTCAGTGTGGAGCTCTATTCATTGATCCACCTAGCTGCCCCTTAGCACCTCTATTTTTCTTCAAAGTTTGACTCAAGACTGGACATGGTGGAACATAGCTATAATCCTTGCTTTCTCTTGGCTGAAGCTGGCAGATTGCTTGAGTTTGGGAGTTCTGAGCTATAGAAGGCTAAAGCCTACTGGATATTCACATTAAATGTAGCCCCAATATGGTGAGCTCTTGGGAGTGGGAGGGGGGCACCAATCTACCTAAGGAAGGATGAAATGGCCTTAGGTTGGAAACAAAGCAAGTTCAAAGTCCTTGCTCAGCAGGAGTGGGATAGGTCCCAGGAGTGGCAGCTATACTTCCAGTCTGGGTAAAATAGGGAGATGCATTCTCAGAAAACTTCCAATTACCATCTTTTATATGACACTTTTACTGATAACTCAACTTCTAGGGTCCCTCCAAATACTTCGTATGTATATATGTATACATATACATATACATACACACACATATATCAAACTCCCTAAGGGAAAGGACTTTCATTTTTTCCTTTTGTATCTGTAGCCTAGCACAGTTTTGGATATACATTAACAGCTTAATAAATGCTTGTTATTGATTACAGAATCAATGCTTGTTCACTGATTAATGAAGCGCTCTTATAAGAGTGAAGCTAACTCTTTGCTCTTGGGCTCTGCAGATGACGAAATGAGAGGGAATAGTTTTAAATCACGATCAATTAGACAGACAAAATGGAAGAATTTCTTTATGGTAAGGGTGATTAAACATGGCAATCTCTACCCTTGGATCTCTTTGTTGTAAGCACACCTGGAGTCAGGAGGCGTGAAAGCTACTCTCTTTCGACCCCTTCTAGCTGCAAGATCCTAAGTATCCACCTTGAGGTCATTTTTAATGCTGGGTGATTAGTAAAAGTCAGTAGGATGTTTAGGCAGAAATGCAAACTCACCACAACTATTTGCATTAATAGCCGGCTGAAACCAACCAGAACAAAGGAAGTCTTATGAGGTCAATAGCAGCTGACATCTCAGGAAGGAGGTGAAACCACAAGCGAGTCCATTGGCTAAGATGAGTTGTCAGAGCTCGACAACCCTCTCCAAAGGCATCAGGTTTTTTTTTTTTTTTTAGATCTCAGCGGGACTGCAGTATTAAGGCAGCATTTAGCAACAAACCAGGAACTTAGACTTCTCCCATCTACACAGAGTTACAATTGGGGGGAAAAATCCAGTTGGTGGATAATAAGCTTATAAGCTATTTCTTGCCTCACCAAGTCTAAATATTGTTAGTGTTATTTAAAATACCACAACAAATTTAAAGGGATTTTACTCATATGCATAGAATACAAAGCAATGGGAATCTTAAATGATGTTACCAAAGCCATACCTTCTGATCCTCTTTTCACTTGGTTATAGTAATAATCCATGACAGAACAATTTGGGATATGGTGAATCTTCCTTAGATTCATTCAGTTCAATTCAGCAAATATTATTTTAGGCACTTAGCAAAGGCAAAGCCCTGTGTTAGGTGCTTTTGGGACGGGGATACAAAGATCAATGAAATGTTGTTTTTACCCTGATATCAACATTTGTCAATCAAAAATGAGCATCTGACACATTCCAGGTGCCCTCAGGGAGTTTACAAGCTGGGGGTGGGGGAGAATTACATATGTTCACAAGTAAATGTAAATTAAGGTAGAACAAAAATGCAAGAGGCACAAGTAAGATACTATGAAAATTTGCAAGAAGTGATTGCTTCTGATTGGGCAATGGGTTAAGATTTTATGAAGATGAAGTCTGGCATTGAAGGGTAGAAAGGATTGTCTCTGGCAGGCATTTAAAGGGAACAGCATGCCATCAATAGTGAAGAGAGTGAGCAAAAACAAAGGAATGGGGAAAGCAAGGATTACCCTTGGAGAATGGCAAGTAGAACTCTTGGATTGGCATGTGCATCCCTGTAAGGAAGAATCATGAGATCAGGAAGGAAAGAGAGGAAGGGGCCTCCAATGTCAACCCAAAGGGTTTAATCTTATTTTGATGGGCAAAAGGGAAACAATGAAGGCTTTTAAGCAGGGGACTGGGGTGGTCAAGTATGTGCATTACGAAAATTAATCTGACAATGAGACTGGAGCCAGAGAGATCTGAAGAAGACTGTAGCAACAACCAAGGAATAAGGCCATGAAGCCTCCAAGGAGGTGCTTTTCAGTGGGAATGATAAGAAGTCGATGAATGTTCTGTGATGGTGTGTCAGTTTAACAACACAGAATACACTTTTTTGAAAAAAAAATTTTCCCCAGTTACATGCTAAAATAATTTTTTAATGTTTGTTTTCTTTTTTTGAAAGTTTTGAGGTCCAAATTCTATCCTTCCCTCTTTCCCTCTCCTTACTCCTCCCTGAAATGGTATGCAATCCAATATTGGTTATACATGGGCCATCATGTATCATGTAAAACATTTTCATTTTAGTTATTTCATAGAAGAAGACTCGAATGGGGGCAGCTAGGTGGTGCAGTGAATAGAGAACCAGTCCTGAGTCAGGAGGACCTGAGTTCAAATGTGACCTCTAACACTTGTCACTTATTAGCTGGGTGACCCTGGGCAAGTCACTTAACCCCAATTGCCTAGCCAAAAACAACCAAAGAAAAAAACATCCCAAACCACAGACTTGATTGAAAAAAGGAAGTAAAAAAAAGCCTGCTTGAGTCTATATTTAGACATAACAGTTCTTTCTCTGGAGGCAGATAGCATACTTTGTCATTAGTCCTTTGGGATTGTCTTAGATCATTGTATTGTGACAATAGGTAAGTCACTGTGTGTAACATTGTCCTATTTCTGCTCACTTCACTTTGCATCAGTTCATCTAAGTCTTTCTAGGTTTTCCTGAAATCATTTCTTATAGCACAATAATACCACATCACAATCACACAGCACAGCTTGTTCAGCCATTCCCCAAATGATGGGCAGTCCTTCAGTTTCCAATTCTTAGCCCCCATAAAAAAAGCTGTTATAAATATATATTTTTAATATAGATCCTTTTCACTTTCTTTTGATGTCTTTGGGATAGAGACGTAGAAGTGATATTGCTAGATCAAAGGGTATGCACCGTTTTACAGCACTTTGGATATAGTTCCAAATTGTTCTCCAGAACGATTGGATCAATTCACAACTCTACCAACAATGCATTTCCCACATGTCCTCCCATAGTTATCATTTTCCTTTTTTTGTCATATTAGCCAATCTGATAGGTGTGAGGTGGTACATCAGAATTGTTTTAATGTGCATTTCCTTCATAGTGATTTAGAGCACTTTTCGTACAACTATAGATAGCCATCATATATTTTTAAGTTTAATCTGCCTGCAGTAAGTAAATCTACATCACTTTCTAAAGTCTAGAAATAAAAAAAAATAAACAGACTGAATCAAACCTGATTTGTAGTTTTGCTAATTTCCATGGTGTAAGTACTCACACTCAAAATTTAACAATTAACTCTCCTTGGCAGATTTGATCTGATTCCAGTGCAAGTCTGGATGTAATATATTTTTTAAAGAAATAATTAAGAGATCTTGACAACAGATGAGATGCAGGATCCAAGGGGAGAGAGAAGTCCAAGATGACTCAAAATTTCAAGCTTGAATTACTCTGAAAAACATCTTGATAACTGTACTTCAATTTAATTGGTTTCTTTTGTAATCCTCTGTGTTTTATGGAAAACTATTACAGTGACAAAGGGTCCATAAGCCTCATTGGACAGACAAAAAAGTTTAAGGACTCCTGGTCTACAGCGTAGACCCCACATTCATCATTATGTTGAGCATCCAGGCTCTGTTTCAAGTGACCTTATTTGCTAGTCTTTTAATTTGATTTCTCTCATGATGCCTGGCCTTTCACTGTACAGTCTACATTATAACCCCTTTCTCTAAGTTCTCATGACTTCATTAAATTTTACTTTCCCACCATTATGTCTCTTTTCACTTGCCTATGTGATAAATAAAATAGACTAAATATATTTTTAAACCATATGTTACACCACCTTTAACCTATGGATTTCTCATACTATTAGGGGCAAGAATGCCTTAACTAACTGGAAGCGATAAATATTTATATTATATAGTCTTATTATAGGCCACAAGTTCTCAAAGGGTGATTCACAGACCTCTAGGAATCCCTGAGACCCTTTCAAGGAGTCCATAAAGTCCAAACTATTTCTGTAATAGTATTAAGATGCTATTTGCCTGTTAAAATACTCTTCCCTTTTCCAACTACATTAGCTGTATGGTCGGATTTTCTTTAGACACTCAGGCAAAACATCTTGAAACAGACTGAATGCAGAAGCAACTTCTTACTCTTAAGCTGGACAGTAAAATGATTTGCAAAAATATGTAAAACAGTGCCACTTTTCTCATTAAATTGCTTTTGTTTTGGAAAATATAGTTATTTTAAAATAAAAACATGTTAGTTTATGTAAAGGGTTGTTTTAAAATGAATTAAATAATTTAACCAGTTTTTTGTTTTCATTTCTAATACAGTATCAATAGATAAAACCCACAAAAATAAGTACCCTCAATACTTTTTAAGGGAGATGGGTTCTGAGACCAAAAATTATGAGAACCGCTGTTTTAGTCAATACTTCCACTCTCTTTCCCCAATTAACTATTCATCATAAGTAAAAGTACTTCAAATCTTACCTCTGCCTCCTGAGTGCGGTCTTTATTTTTTCCTAATATGTATTTATTTTTCTAGTTACATATTTTATGTCACAATTGATTCTAAGCTCCCCAAGAACAGGCACTTTTTTATTGTGTCTTTGGCTTTTATAACCCAACTCCCAGTAAACTCATCACTGGGGAATCTCATTATCATGCATAATCTAATCAGTCTTTTTTTTTTTAATTGTTGTTCAATCATGTCTGACTCATCCTGGACCAGAGCTCAACAATACTGTTCTTGGGATTTTCTTGGCAAAGATACGGGAGTGGTTTGCTATTTCCTTCTTTAGAGAATTAAGGCAAACAGAGGTTAAGTGACTTCTCCAGAGTTACTCAGCTAGTAAGTGTCTGAGGTCACATTTGAACTCAGGTCTTTCTGACTCGAGACCCAGCCACTGAGCTGCCTAGTCATAGCCATGTCACTCAGCCTTGTTATACCTCATTAGTACCTTCTGTCCTTCTTACTGGAAGTTGGGACCATAAATGCTTTCATTTAAGAAGAGGAAACCAGACTGACATCTCCTTAGCCAGCTCTTTTAAAACATTGATGCCTTCATTTTGGACTTCACTGGCTTCTCTACCATGACTCTGTCCTCCCCCCATTCCCTGTTAGATGGTAAGATTCTTGAAATCAGGGACTATCTTTCTTTTTCTAATTTGTATCCTTAGTGCCTGGGAAGCAGGTGTTTAGTAAATGTTCACTGACTGTTCCCTATAGCTGTTTTTATGTAGTCCTTTGGAGTTTATAAAATGCTTTCTGTACTATCTCATTGGATCCTCACAACAACCTTGTGTTGTTCTGATCATCTCCATTTTACAAATTTGGAAACTGAGCCTGAGAGGGATTAACTCCAGGATCACATGGCTAAATAAGTCAGATTTGAACTCAATTATTTTCTGACTCCAGACCCAACACTGTATGCACTGCATTATGTATCTGTTTCGTTTCTGTCTTTGTAACCCTAGCACCCAGTATAGTGCCTTACAATAATAAGCGCTTAATAAATGTTTGTTGAATTGAAATTAATTTCATTGACTATCCTGCTGAATAAAGTAATGGTCCGAGATTGGGGGAGAAGAGGGCAAAAAACAAAATCCATGAATAATGAAAATCTCTCTCTGAATAATTGAAAATTGACTTTATCTGTCTCCAGATTTTGTGACTTTTAAAAAAAAATGTGCTGTATCTTTCTTAAAAGGCACTGGCAATATATGCTATGACAACTCCATGCCTGCTGTTATTGGCATATAATGAATCATGCACAAAATCTACTTAAAGGTACTTGAGCTGTGCCAGGAATGTATTCATAGCTCCTGAGCAAAAAACTTTGTGCAACGTGAATTCAAGTTGTATGACTGTACTCCTTGTTGTGTGGAAGAATGAAGGTGCCAAGGCTAGGAACAACCTCTAGTTGGTATTTACTTATTTATGCATGTGCTGTTTTCCTTTAGTAGAGTGTATATGCTGAGGGCAAGACCTATTTCATTTTTGTCTTTGTATTATGAGTATGCAGCACAATGTCCAGATCATAGGAGGTGTATAATAAATATTTGATAAGTGAATGCAAGAATTAGATGCAACTTGGAATCGTGGGAGGGGGGCTGGAGTTATTTCCTGAAAGCAAAAGTAATCTGGTGTCTTCTGGGATACTAATGATACTCTTTCTGCCCTGACACTCCCCTGGGATTCAGAGCCTTTAACTTGTTCCTGGCTTCTGGATCCACCCCAGTTCCAATCTTTATCTTGACTCCCCAGGCCAAGTTAAAACATTTATACAAGTGAGGGATTCTTGATTTTGTTGTTGTGTTCATCCTTCATTTTTGAAGAGGACCGTGACGTCAGAGAAATGATGGCATAACTTGCACTTGACTTTGTTTTGAGTGAGGGAGGGCCATGCAGGTCACCAGCCTCACCTTGTTCACTTGAGCCATCGGGCTTCTTGATCTGAGGGGGCTAGTGGACAGATCCCATAGAAGAGAAAGGAAAGGAAAAGCACAATTGACTATTGACTGTAACTTCCTTAAAATTGGGGACTTATTTTTAAGTTTTTCTTTTTCTCCCCAAGTGTTTATCACACTGCCATAATAAGTTTAATAAATGTTTCAACCCACTGAGCATACCATGAAGACAGAGAGAAAAAGAGATGTATTCTTTCTTTTCCTCATTCTCTTTTTGACTTTACGCAAGTTAGACAAACTAGGATTTTCACCAATTTCCCCTCTTTAATCCCTGTTCCCTCCCTTTTTGTCCCTCCTCCCACCTTAAAAAACCCCAAAGCTAGGGAAGCCAGTGTGATGGTAAGATCTTTGACCAGGGAGATAGAAGACCTGATGTTCTAAGGTGGGCCTGATTCAGGTCAGTCTACTAGAAGTTAAGCATTTTGTTATAGTTTTGATGTTAGAAGGAAAAGAGACACAGGAAGGTCTTTAACAAGAAGAGATTTGTTAAGCCCTAAAAGGGAAGGGATAGTAAACAAGGACTTGCAATGAGAGTGCCTCTAATTGACTAAGCTGAGTGAATCTCCCATCCCAATTCACCAGCCAAGCCTTAGTGGGAGCTTTTTATAGCTTCTTTGTACTCAAGGTGATGAGGAAGTGACACCAACAATCCCTTCTACTAACCAAGATTTGAGGATGGCCTCAAGACCTTTTATTTTTGTATGGGGAGAGGGTTAGAATATTGCTCCTCCACACTGGAGTTCCACCCTGGCTCTGACAGTGTGCTTCGTCATCTTCTATAAATAAATCTCTTCCATCTCTCCAGGTCTGTGTTTGTTCAACTCTGTAATGAGAAGGTTAGATCAAAACTCTAAGGCCTTGTAACACTGACATTCTATGACTGACTCTTCTTTTAATCTTATCACATGGGATACCTGAACATACATGTCTCTACTTATTGAAAGAGTATAAGATTAACCAGCCTGCTGGCAATCCAAGATGTCTAAAATTATGCACTATATAAAAGTCATTCTGAGTCTCCCTGAATACCTAGAGGTCTTCTGGACCAGCTCCTTCATTTTGCATTTGAGGAAACTAAGTCATTGAAATGAAATTACTTATCCAAGGTCACATAGGTAGGATGAGGCAAAACCAGCACTCAAATCTACGTTTTCTAGCTCCAAATCTGTCTCTCTTCGTACTCTTACCCTACTTGAGCAGAAATTGAAAGCAGGGGAGAGGAGAGGAGAGACAGAGAGAGAGAGAGAGAGAGAGAGAGAGAGAGAGAGAGAGAGAGAGAGAGAGAGAGAGAAAGAAGATGAAGGAGAATAAGAGAAGAGAAGAGAAGAGAAAGAGAAGCTAAAAAAAGAATTCTTCCCTTTTCTTATAAAAAGATGCAATCAACAAATTGAAGAAGCAAACTGCATTCCCACTTGAGAAGCTTCTTGGTGAATCTCGTAGGAATGATAAATGTGTTGTTTCTCCTAGAAACATGATAAATACAAGGGCAGCAAAGTGGGGGCACTAATAAATGTTGCTGTCAAAACCACTTTCTTCATTGTAACTACATCAGAGGCCCTCTTTAATGCCCTGTCCTCATCGCCTTTACCCTTGGAAGAGGTTTTGAGGACAGATAGCATTGCATCTGCTCAGGTCATTTCTGTTCCTTCCTCTCTCCTTTCCATTCTGCTTTCTTCAGCTGGCCTTAACTCTCCATATCTCTGTTCCCTTTGCTTCCTTCTGCAAGTCCTGGCTTTCTGCCACTACCTCTTTTAAACCACTCCTGGAAACTAATTTCCTTCTAAGGAAGCCTTTCATTGGCAAAGTCCCATTCTCAGTTTCCCCTAGAGTGCAAAATAATGAAGACAGAAATGAGTAAAGAAAAAAAAAAGGAGAAAATTAGCAAAAATGATGGCTACAAAAAGGGAAGGGTGAATTTAACATTGCTTTTTTAACTGTTAAGTCCCTTTCTTTTATTTATGAAGATTAAATCATTTGGGGTAGATGTTTCTGTGGAGCTCTGGCAACTTTGTTAATGCCCAGCTTGTAAGAAGGAACAAAAAGATAATTCTGCATTGTAGTAGCATAGGCCTATTCCACCAAGGAGCTAAAAGTACATTATGCACATTACCAAGGTAATTCTGAATGTCCCTGAGAAGCAGATGGGTGGTCAGCCTAATTACTGTAATAGAATAAATCAATCCCAGATGGAGAGGTTTCTTGATCAGTACAAATGAAAGGGCAGGTTAGAGGTAAGATGCATTACTGAGCCAGGAGGAATGAGGGTTTTTCTAGTTATTGTATACCACATGAATCCATAAGACTTTCTTTCCCTTTCCTACAAAATGTCAGAGAAAGTTCAGCTCTCTGTTTTCTTTGCAATATTAATACAGAGGGACAAGTAGTAGTTAATTTAGGTCTCAAATCAACTTTCAATCTATATATTTTAGAAGTAGGGATGTTGTTCAGTCTTTCCAGTAATTGAGAAATATTAAAAAAAATAAAATACAATAAAACATTGGTGTTAGTGTGGTATTATTGTATCATGTCCAACTCTTCATCACCCAGATTTGAGTTTTCTTGGCAAAGATACTGAAGTGGCTTTACCATTCCTTCTCCAACTCATTTTACAGATGAGAAAACTGAGACCAATAGGATTAAATGACTTATCCAGGGTCACAGTTAGTAAGTGTCTAAGGACAGATTTTGTTGCTGTCGCCCATGATTCATTCTTGAAGAGGAAATCACCATGGAGGGTGATTTCTTGACTTTCGAATGCATTGGATTTGAGGGAGGCAGAGCTATACAAAGTCTTCCAGATTTAAGCTCAGGAAGATGAGTCTTCCTGACTCCAGCTATTCATTGGACCATTTAGCTGTACTGAGAGACAGAGACAGAGGACCAGGGTTTGAGTGCTGGTTATGCTTCATCCTACCTGTGTGACCTAGGGTAAGTCATTTCATTTATTTTTTTAAAATTATCTATTTCATTAAATATTTCCCAATCATATTTTTAAAAATCTAACTTCCATTTTTAAAAATGTTGAGCTCCAAATTCTTTCCCTTCTTACAACCCCTTCCCCACTCCTTGAGAAGGCAAGCAGTAGGATAGCAAATATACATGTGGTCACTGAAAACATATTTCCATATTAGCCAAATCATTTCACTTCAACAGTTTCCTTATATGCAAAATGAAGGGACTGGTCCATATGATCTCAAGATATTCAGGGAGATTCAAAAACTCTTTTGTATGGTGCATAATGTACGTTCTATGAAGGAAAAGGTCTATGTTACTATAATGTAGAATTATCTTCATACATGACGGACTCTAACCAAGTTGCCAGGGTTCCCCCAAAATACCTATTCTAGATGAATAATTAGTAAATAAAAGAAATGAACTTAGAGTTCAAAGAGCAATATAGCTCCCCCCATCCCCAACATTTTTGTTGATTTTTTTTTTCCCTCTTGACTCTAGTATGAAATATAAAGTCAACTGGTTGGCATTTACATAGCTGTTCATAACCTGGTCTTTTTCTATAATCTTCATACCTTCACAAATGAGATAAGAAGGCATCAAGAGTTGAGGTGATTGTTGAAAGAGACCAAGCTAGACTGTGACAAGAAGCAAGTGGGAAATCCAGACTTGTGCATATCACCTCCTAAAGTAATACACTGCTTCTTTTATTGGAGCAGGTGTGTTTAATTACACTTGGCATTGCAAAAGGACAACGTACCACCTCCCACATTGTCCTTGGCAGTACTAGGCCTCAGGTTTCTACAAACACATTCTAGGACTGTCAGGAGGGTCATCACTTTGGATTTGGCAGAGGAAAAGGAAAAGAAAATGTTTTACTATTTTTGCCATAACTACTGCAGTTTAGAATTAGGAAATCTCTTGGTCAAAATTATTTGCCTTTGAATTCCCAAACAAAGATGCTAGGAGGGCCATGCCATTATATTAATATGAATATTAATGTAATGGAGAAATAAAGCATTTCTTAAGCACTTATTAGGTGACAGGTACTATGAAAACTCTGGGAATACAGATATAAGCAAGACACACTTATATCTTATAGGGGGAAGGTAATCCATTAAAGGGAGCTGGAATTGGATTGGGGAAGGAAGGCCTTTGGCAGAAGGTATGGGCTTGAGATGGCCAGGAAATGAGACAAAGCTATCAGAGACCAAGGTGGTTTCAGTGGATGGGTCCAAATTTCCAATGGGGAAGAGGTTGGCATGAAGGTTGAAATGGAGTTGGGATGGACTAAGGATGGCCTTAGAATCATAATATATTAGTCAAATTTAGTGTAAAAAAGTACCTTTATACAATCTAGTTCCTCCTTTTCCTCCTCCTCTTCTTCTCCTTTTTCTTCTTCTTCTCCTCCCTCTTCTTCTTCTTCTTCATCTCCTCCTCCTCCTTCTCTTTCTCCTTCTTTTCCTCTTCCTCCTTCTTCTCCTTCTTCTGTTCCTCCTCTTCTCTTCCTTCTCCTCTTCCACCTCCTTTTCCTCCTCCTCTTCTTCCTCCTCCTCCTCTTCCTCCTCCTCCTCCTTCTCTTCCTTTTCCATCTCCTTCTTTTGTCTTCTTCTCCGTTCATTTTTTTATAAGGGAGAAAACTGAGGATAAGTGACTTGCCAAAGGTCATATAGAGGGGTAACCACTTAAGACTGGATTTGAGCAATGGATTTTCTGACTCTGAGTCTAATATCATATCCCTCAGACATGATGCCTGTGTAGGATCTACAAAGATGAAATAGAAAAAGTGGGGCAACTCAGGTTGGGAGAGCATTGTGAGGATAGCATGAATCAAGACATCAATATAGGAATGAACAAGCTATGTTTACTAGGATAGCAGAAGGCAAGTCTGACTAGGTTGGAGGTTGTATGTTGGGAACTTGTGGGGAAATAAGGATATATAGGTGAGGAGAAGTGACACCATGGAAAGTCTAAAAAACTTGAAAGGAAAAAAACTTGTACTTGATGTGGGAAGTGAATAAAGGTGATATTTAGGACGGATTCAATGATAAAGCTATAGGCCCTCTAAGTAAGTGCATATAGCAAAAAGAACACTAAAGAATAAATCTTGGGAGATGTCCACAATAAAGGAAGAACTCATAATAGGAGACAAAAAGAGGAGAAATAGAATGAAAATCAGGACATTACAAGACCATGCAAGTGAAGAAAAAAGAGTGTCAAGGAGTTTCCAGAGAAGCCAAGACATCGTCAGTGGCCATTTCAGAAGGATAGGGTAGCTTTAGTGGGATAATGGGAAAGAAACAGATCATGGTTGGTTTGAAGTTGGGGCTGGTGAGCAATAGCAGCAGACCATCTAGGGACCGATCCTTGAGGGTATATAATTATGAAAGGAAATGGGGCTGTGGCTGTCAGGGTACAGGGTAGAGTGAAGAACTTATCAAACTTTAGGTGACAAGGGTATTTAAAAGCAAATAGGAAGGACATACTTTCCCTCAACCCCAAGTATCCAATCCATTGCTAAACCTTCCTTCTACCTTCACAGTGTCTTTCATGTACATCTTCTTCTCTCACTCCTCACAGCCATAACCCCAAGTCAGTCCCCTGTCTGGGGACCTGGACTGTTATAATTTCATTTTAACTGATTTCCCTGATTCATGTCTTCCCCTCCAATTTATTCCATCCTCTACTCAGCTGCCAAAGTGATTTTCCAGAAGTACTTATCTGTCCATCTTACCACATGTGGCCTGGATGTCATGGGTTCCTTACCCCAGTAGAGTTTATGCCATTTGAAGACCTGTTGAAGGAACTAGTAATGTATGCCTTGGAGAAGAGAAGACTTGGGTGGGGAGGGAACAATTGTTGGAAATATGGTAGAAGAAATAAGAGTTGGACCAGATGGCAATGGGGAATTGCAGCTTTGGGATTCTATGATATTGTGAAAGCCATGGAGTGCAAATCTGAACTACATAGGACACAGACAGTCCTCAATCCATAGGGTCCCATATTTTGAGTGATTTGTCCAAGCCAAACAAAGAAAACATTTGGTTGCTTACTTTAAATTTAGCTCCTGGGCTGCTTAAAAATACTGAGACTTGTTTGCTGTCCCAATACACCGGGTGTGTCTGCTTTGAGCATTTCTCAATCAAGGAAGACTAGTCATTGATGCTAACATCAAGAAACCTTTGTTACGAGCCCATTTTAACTTGCACAAGGGAAGACATATGGCCTAATCTGAGACACTCAAAGGTCTGAGGAAGCATTGGGTAAGTGAGGATGGATTCAAGGCAAAGAAAATAGCTTGGTCTCTGTTACTGGAAGGAGATATTAGTGTCCCTATGGTGCAATGATCTTCAAGTCACATCAGGAAGAGGATAAAAGAGATTGATAGTCTCATGGGAGGCTACTCATCCTGTCTGATGTGAGGATACCTGAGTTCTGTTTTTCACACTAGGATAGCTCAGTAACTGGGTAAGGATCATGGGTTTTATAGGAAGGGGCAAGTTTTAGGTTAGGCTCATCTGACTGGTTTTCTATCTGTGGTGTCATAGGTAGGGAGCCATTGGTGGGTGACCAGTAGATAAATTCACACCTTTTCTGAATCATGGATATAGACATTTTCAGCATGGAAGTTTCATGATATGGAGGGTTCCAGGAAAAGAGGTAGGGTATGATTGTAAGCAGGAGGAGAGATCATGTCTAGAAACAGCCTGTTGCACAAAGACCTTATTGATCTCAGAGTCCACAAATCTCAACTTTTTTGTTGCCTACCACTTTTATGATAGATATGGGTCTAAGAACCTTGAGCATCTCTGAATAAAAGAGGGAAATTATAATTTTAGTTTCCATAAAGTTAGAAAATGACTTCATAGAAGTCTAACAAAAATGTTTACTAAATTAAAATTTATATAGAGAAACTTCATAAATATAAATATAAAAATATAAATATAAAAGACTTAGCATGACTGGACTATAAAGACTTGAATGAATCCATTCTCTTGCAGACGGCAATACGTTCTACATTAATGCATATTGCAACCCATTGACTCCTCTTCATCTCCTGCAATTTTGTCTACATTTTCCCATAAATCCCAAGTAAAGGATTTACCTAATTCACCAGAGAATTTTCTCTGTCTCTAGATATTTCATGAATACTGCTACAAAACTCAGACTGTCCATCTGTAATTTCTTATTCTTAGTACATTACAAGGGGACTCTTTTTCTGTTCTAGATTTTTCTGATGATGTTTAATTTTCCCTTAACCTGCTTCTCATGAGCAAGTAATCTTTGGTAGTATGTTACTATCCGTTAAGATCCACCATTTAATCAACAAACATTTATTAAGTACTTATTATGTGCCAAATATAGCACTAAAATTCTGACAATGCAAAGCAAGGCAAAAACACAGAACCAGGAAGGAGCTTACATGCTAATTGGGGAGATAAAATATATAGAAATAGAAAAGGTAAATACAGAGTAGAAAAGAGATAGCTTTAGAGGTTGAGTCACTTTCAGTATTACATTTTTTGAAGTCTTGGTGTTTTATGAAATGTGAACATATCAAATCATCAAGAGAATATCGATTTTTAAAGGTGGATATTTGCAGTTTGGGAGATGAATAACTCATTGTGAACTTTTCCGAACATAATTCACCTCTCCTTCCTTGACCCCTCCCACTGAGTTCTGAGCTGAGCCTATTATACACTTTCTGTTCCTGTTCAAGATATATGCAAAAATACACTAACATAGTTGATGGCTCTATCAACACCAGTTGTAGTCTGGGCAAAAGGTTTCTTTGTCCACTTGGTTTTTTCTTTTGAATATGCCAAGACTGATATCCTTTGAATGGCTGAGGCTCACATTTATGAGGATCTGGAGTACTCTGGGGTTCAGTGAAACCAGAATAATGTCAACTTCATACAGGGGCATTTGAGGAGCTTCTCCATCCAGAGCAAACTATTCTTCTGTTTGGATTTTGTGAAGGATAATCTCAGTGAGCATGAGAGTCCTTGTTTTATGTCTCACCTGATATTGATGTTCTAATTTGTCCCCGTAATTACATATATCAGGGCATCTTGCATGCTTTTGACATGTGCACAGGAGCAAGCTCATTGGAAAAGAGCCAAGTCAAATGCTTTCATTATTTTCATAATCAAGAAACCATAAATATAAATGAATAGACCTCTCAATTGTCAATTGTGTTATTCTGAAGATGGGTCCTGCTGTATAAAATCGTTAGTGAAAGCCTACTTGTTTCCTCTTCTTCCTAATAATAATAAGAACAAATAACTATCACTTATATAGTACTTTAAGGTTTATAAAGTGCTTTACATGTTAAGTCATCTGACTGATCCTAGCCACAACCCTGTGAGGTCAATGCTATTATTACCCAAATTTTACAGATGGGGAAACTGAGCCTGAGAAAAAATAAGTGACTTACACTAGGTTATGCAACTAATACTTTTTGCCTCAGTTTCCTCACCTGTAAAATGAGTTAGAGAAGGAAATGGCAAACCACTCTGTAATGTGTTTGCCAAGAAAGTTCCAAATGAAGTAACAAAGAGTAGGCTATGACTGAAAAAAGACTGAACGTCATCATGATTTTGAGGCAAATTCAAGATCAGGTCTTCCTGCCTCTATATCTCATGCTCTATCAACTGTGCCACCTAGATACACGATACCAAGGTTGTCTTCAACACTTGAATATATCCTTCTTATCGGTATAGAGATGAGAAAAGAGGCAGAAAAATCATTTCATATAGTCATTCCCCATCTTACCACTAAATGATTATGATGAATCATCAGATAAGGAAGGTTCCTTAAGGGAAGGTCCTATTTTTTATTTTGTTTTTGTATCTTCATCACTTATTTGGTGCTGAGTAAATGTCTCATATTTGAATTGAATTAAATAAGACTAGAAAACTTAAAAAAAGAAAACCTGACTCAAAAAAATGGAACATAATTAACAAAGAAGTCTTTAAGGAACTTGCATTCTAAGAAGGAGAAAAGGTATATCTATTTTTCCTGTCCATCTATTTTTCTATCTCTCATCTCTCTGTCTCTATCATGTCTCTATTTCTTGCTCTCTTTCTCCCTCCTTCTCTTTTTCTATCTCCCTACCTTTCTATCTCTCTGTCTCTATCATCTTATCTATCTTCCATCCATCTCTCTATCATCTTTCTCTGTCTTTCTGTCTGTATCATCTGTCTTGCTATTTGTCATTTATCTATCCATATCTGTCTTTCTGTCTCATCTATCTAACTATCTGTCTATCTGTTGATCTATCTACCTACCTACCTATCTCATACAAAGCCGATGTGAAAGTAATCTGGAAGGAGAAAGTGCTAGCAACTGGGAGGAGGTGGTAGAAAGACTTCATGCAGAAGATAGTTCTTGAGCTGAGTCTTGAAGAAAACCAGACATTCTAAAAGGTAAAGGTGAAGAGAAAGAGCATTCTAGACATGGGGCATAGCCATTGCAAAATCATGGAAATGGGGAGATAGAAAGTTTTATGAAATAGTAAGAAGGCAAGTATGTTTGGATCCCAGAGTACATGAGAATAACGTGTAATAAGACTGACAACGTAGAATGGGGCCAGGTTGTGAATAAATGAATGAATGATTCCTCTATTGCAAATGGGTGTGATCCCATCTGATCTCCAAAACTAAGCTGAATTGGCCCCATTAATACTTAGTTTGGAGACTTCTTGGGGATGCCAGATGTTATAGACTTAAGAATCAGCTTGGTATGATGTATAGACAGCAGAGCATGTAGACAGAAAACCTCCTGTCTTGGATATTTACTAGTTGTGTGACTTTGGACAAGTCACTTAAACCCCAGGCCTTAGTTTCCTCACTTGTAAAATGAAGGGTTTTGACTCAATGATTTCTAAAGTAACTTCCAGCTCTAAAACTGATCTATGACCCCTTAGGAAAGGGATGAGGCTATTTCCATTCTCACTTCAGATTTCTCAGGAATGATTCTAATTTTGCCTCCAGTCTAAGGGTCCTCCCTCGGCAAGGTAAAGAAAGTACAAATCAGGTATGGAACAGGTATGGAACAACATTGTTGTTCAGTTGTGTCTAACTCTGAGACCTCATTTGTGGTTTTGTGGGCAAAGATATGGGAATTATCTGCTGTTTCCTTCTCTATGTCATTTTACAAGCAAAGAAACTGAGACAAATGGGGTTTTGTGACTTGCCTAGGTTCAGCTCACTCAGCTAGTCTGAGGCTGGATCTGAACGCAGGAAGGTGAGTCTTTCTGATCTAGGCCCTGCACGCTATCCATTGCACCGCTTACCTGTCCAGGTAGTTTTATACCCACACAGAAAAAGGGCATGTTAGGCAATAAAGAATCCTACAAGTACAATCAAAGGAGAGGCTCTTATTGAAACCTCATTGAGACATTTGCAAAGCTTCTTGGGAAAGCTGCTTATTAGCTACTTCACATTTCATGTCCATTACAAACAGCTCAATCAATGCTAAGGGGACTCTTACTTTCCAACAGTTTCTCTCTCAATGGGTGACTCCCTCTCAGCTGGTCTAAATCTATTGCTGTCACCATAACTATTGTTTCAGTGGTTGATATCCTAGTGCCCAGGAAGAGAGAAAATACCAGTTCCCTTCTGGAATCTAAAAAAGCATTGAACAAAGGAAGGAAGACACAAATAGGAGGCAGATTCATGCTAGTCACAGGCTTTTCTTTAGTGTTGTTTCCACTGATAAAACCATATTCAGTTTCTGATCCCTAATGGGACCACTAGGTGGCATGGTTGGTAGGGTGCTAGGCCTGGAGTCAAGAAGACCTGAGTTCAAATTTGACCCCACACATATACTAGCTGTCTGTTGCTGGTAAGGTTGTTTTACTTCTGCTTGCCTCAGTGTCCTCATCTGTAAAATGGAGAAAAATCTCTTATCAAATGAGATAATTTTAAAGTGCTTAGCAAAATGTACATAGTAATCTCTATGTGAGAGTTAGCTATTTTTAGAATTGATGTTACACTATATGAAAGTGCTAAGGGACTTCAGTGGTGAGAATTTTCTGGTCTTCAGTAACTGTGATTGCTGAAGGGATTGTGGCTGCAGGGAGAGCTATCATGTCAAATCTCCACAAAAGTTGCTCCCTTGGGCAATGATTGTGGGGACCAGGCTGGTAGCAGGACTGGTAGAGTGAGGGTTACTGCTGTTCCAGAGGCTCTCAAGCTTATCTGTCCATTTGGTGTCAACTGGGCCAGAGTTAGTTTTGTAATGGTGGCCCCTTTTGCTCTAGTAGTCATTTCCATTAATGATGTCTATAGGGGGTAGTGCTCAAAGTGAGGCCAGTGATCTGGGTAGTGCTGCCACTCCTGGACTCTGGATTGTCTCCATCAGCATCTGAGGGGAGATTGTGCTCACAGTTGAGGCAGTAGTTTAACCTTCTCTGCATGTGCCATCTTTGGTCTCTTTTTTTGCCCTATAGATCATAGGTGGTTGTGGTTGTTGTTTTTGAAGAAGACTAAGGACATCATGGGTCCTATCTTGACTTGTCCAGGAATTGGATTTAAGTAAGGCAGAGTTGCACAAAGATGTCCACCTCACCTCTCAGGACAAAAGTGAAGGTAACTGGTGATAACTGAGTAGTTGTGAGAGTGGCTGAACATTCCCTTAGATGATGGCTGCTGAAGGTGGATTGGAAGCAGGACTGGTGATCCGGAGGACCCAGGAGCCTTGGACTTACCCAAGTAATGAAGTGAAGAGTTTTAAATTCCAAAAGAAGGAGTTTATATTTGTTTCTAGAGATAACAAGAACCTAGGAGAGTTTATTTGTTAGTGAGGTGACATGGGCAGTCTCCTTTGGCAGCTGCATAGAGGATTTATTAGAATGGAAAGAAATTTTGGGCAAGGAACCCAACTGAGAGGTTATATTGCAATAGTCCGGGTGAGAAGAGATGAGTCCCAACTAGAGAAGGGTCCATGTGAGTGGAGAAAAGATGACTATATGAAAGAAGTTGTGGAGTTAGGAACCATAGTATAAGTAATATAAATAATATTTTCTTCAGTCATTTTTTATTTGTGTCTGACTCTACATGACCCCATTTTTTTTAAAGCAAAGATACTGGACTGGTTTGCCATTTTCTTCTGCACCTCATTAGATAGATGAGGAAACTGAAGCAAACTAGGTTAAATGACTTGTCTAGGGTCACATAGCTAGTAAGTGTCTGAGGTCAGATTTGAAGTCAGGAAGATGAGTCTTCCTGACTCCAGGCCCATACTTCACCCACCTAGCTGCCCAATATAAACAATATGGGAAGATATTTTTAAAGGAAGTTTTAAAAAAATGACCTTGAAACCATATTGTATTAAAATGGATATAAAAATCCATATAAGTATATAATCCATATATAAATATATACATAGATATTTAATCCTGTGCCCTTAAAATTTAGACTTTGGGGAAGTAGTTAATATAGTTATATTTTTTAATTTGTATCGCTGATTCACACTGTCTAAGTCTCCAGCATAGTGACTTGGACTGAAGAGCTCTAGAAAGACCAGAGACAAAGGGAATGGATAAGAAAATAATCACACAGTGTTTACTTGAGACGTTGAGAAGACAGCTGCAAGGGCTACTAGCATCAGCTCTTGTCTTCTTTAACATCTTTATTAATGACCAGACCTAGGTAGTTAACAGGCTGTCAATTAAACTTGCAGCTTCTCCTAAAATTAGCAGGTGTTAAAAAAACAAAACAGTGAAAATAATGGAAGAAACCAAATGGGGTGAAAACACCAATGGATTCAAGGGAACACAGACCAAATGGACTTGAAAACATTTCTTAAGGCAGAGAAAGAGGAAGAGAAAGTCAGGGGAATAAGATTGATGGACACAAGAGCATTAAATGATTAGAGTCACGAGGGTCATTCCAGTCACCAAATTAGATACAGCTGCTGTGTTATCTGGCATTAAGAAAAAGCCATTAATATTTTGGCCTTCACAGGAAAGAATATTGTGTCCTAGAAGGAAGAGGTAATCTTCTTGTCTCAGGTACATCGAGACCACTGTGGTTTTTTGCTTTTGTTTTTTGGAAATCTTAGAACTTCCATAGTCCCTACACTGCAGAGATCAGAGGAGAAAAAAACCCAAACAAGCACCAAAAATGATTGAGATATTATAGTCTGGATAATTGGATATATTTACAAGGAATTGTAGACAGCAGAGACTAGCCAATGAACAAACATTGAGTTTAGATTTTAAAGAAGGATTTATAGTTATAGGATTTGGTTTAAATTCTGTCTCTGTTGCTTACTACCTATGTGACGTTCAGCCCATCACTTAGGATCTCTGGTCCTCAATTTATCCGTGAGAGTGTTGAACTAGCAATCAAATGGTTCTTCTTACTCAAATCTATGTCCTCCTAAGTCTATGTAAACTACTTGCGGGCAGGGACTGTTTGATTTTTTCTCTGAGTCCCTAGTGCCTCATACAATGTCTGGCATACAGTAGATGCTAAATAAATGCTTAATGATTGGTGATCCTATAAAAAGAATTATTTTAGCTTATTATTTTAAGATACAACTGGCAGCAAAAGTTCCTTTCTCCCCAAAAAGATAATCTACTTTCTAGAAATATTGAGGGTAGTAAGGGGAGATTACTCTCCTGCTGTTTCCCAGTCATCTATTGTCCCTATTTTTCTCTGCTGTAAAGGAACACCAGGCTCCTTGTTTTCCAGTGCTTCAC
Organism: Potorous gilbertii; assembly: GCA_028658325.1. NCBI lineage: Eukaryota > Metazoa > Chordata > Mammalia > Diprotodontia > Potoroidae > Potorous > Potorous gilbertii. Next base: position 366,502,449 of record CM053770.1, on the reverse strand, counting down.
TGTCACTTTCCAGGTGGTCTGAAAGAGGCTGGCACGGGCGAAAACATACTAAGGAGACTCATGGGCAATGTACAGTCACTGACTGAGTGGATTGACTGGTCAGAGCTTGGCAAACCCTTCCTAACATTCAGCATTCGTAACATTTCCAACGCTTCAGTGGGTAAAGAAGCTGTATTAATAAAAACCAGAGGAACACTGCAAATCAAAGGCTGGAGATGGTACTGATGGCTGCTGTGACGCCTAAACACACAGGGATGAAATGAATTGCACTTTCAATCGGAGATGGGGCAGTGGGGTGAGAAACCGAAACACATGCCACCAGGGACTTTCGAAACCATCAGCGGTGATGGAAAGAGCAGCTCGAATGCCTTGATCAACTACTGGTTCTCCTGCCTGTTATGAAATCAGGCCTTGCCATCAGTCGCAAAGGAGATGCTCATTTGGGAGTAATTCATAACTCCAGACATGGAGCTGAGGATTTTTTGACAGTTTCCAAATCATAGGATAGTCTTAGAGGCTAAAGGTGGCACTATTTCTTTCCCTTGCTTATCACTACCCCATGGGCATTTGTGTACTCAGGTCCTTTATTTTGAGACAATTTTTTTTCTTTTTCCCCCTGCACTCAGGATCCATCCGTTAAATGGCAATAGCCAATCCTTCCAGTGAAGACAGATTATTCCTTCACTCGGGAGATAAACCTCTAAACTGAGTTTGTGTCTACAGCACTTGTGAGTTATAGATCTTGTGCCTTCTGAAAGATGAATAATTACAGATCCCTGGGGAGACCAGCTATATATAAAATGCAGTAGTCATCAAGTTGGGGGAGAGGCTGATAGGTGTGGGCCACAATGATAGAATGAATAGCTCTCTTGTCTCTGTCAAGCAGGAAAGGAAAATGGTAAGAACAGACCTCATTAGAGAAGTTGAGTGGGCATGTGTGGCTTCCAGTTTCTGGGCAAGTGCTGTTTCTTCCCTGGGATGAAATAAATGCTTGCTTCTGAGAGCCTATGCCACAGAATTAATTTATGGAATAAATACAATGCAAAGATCATGTATGACTTCAGGCTGAATTTACTTTTGACATCCACATCTTCTGTCATCTTCCCTGCTCTCAGGAGTAAATTACCACATAAATTATTGTTTTCGTTCCTTTTCACATTGGAAGTATTTTTTCTTTCTTTCTATTTTTCTTTTTTTTTTAAGTGGGGGTGGGTGGTACAAATCAGATATCAGACTCTGACGAGCTGTGCATAATGAAGCTTGCACATATTTTATGGCTAAGTCCCTTCTTGTGTGTGTGGCATATACATTATACTTAGAATTGCAGAAATGCTTGTTATCTTGGCGGTACACTGAGGCAGAGCACAGAGATGACAGAAATGCCAAATATAGCTGATGATCTTGCCTCCTGGGGCCATGTCAGGATTCCTAGCAATATATGCCAGAGAATAAATTTAGAAAACATGAGGGTTTGAAATGCCACATACCAATTATAGATTGTTCTCGGCAATCCCTTAGGTCTCATAGATTAATTTTTGTGAACTGTATCTTCACCACAATGTCAGATTTTTCCCAAATTCTGAAGATAAATGACTAAATCCCTCTTTTTCTTCACCAGTGTCATCTGAATGATTGTGGTCAGGGCATCAACTCCCAGGCCTACTAATATTTATTAACAAAGAAAATAGCTTTCTTTATTTTTCTCTTCTGTTTGTCTCTGTCTCTGTCTCTCACATACACATAATACCCTCCACTTATTTCCTGTCTCTCCCCCTGCAAGGTCCACATGACTTGTCATTTCCATTCACTAAACAAATACTTACTGAACACCTACTCTATATATTGGGTTGTGCGAGGTAATATGAGGAATGATATAAAGAAGTATTACACCAGTTCTCTGTTCTCTAGGAACTTGCTCTCTGGTTGGGAAGACAGTGCATTCACATACAAAAGATTAAGTTGCATACAAGGGTATTTGAGAGAGGTCTCCTTAGTCATGTTTTTTAAAGGGCTATATGGGAAATATAGACAAAAATAGCAATAGTTAACAATGACCTATATATATAGTATTTTAAAGTTTGGAGAGCACTTACACATATATTTTTCCATTTGATCCTCATTGATATTGATGATGTGTTTGTCCTTTGTTCTCAAAGAGGACCATGACATCAGGATGATGATGTGATTTACAGTTGACTTTGATTTGAGTGAGGGAGGACTGTGCAAGGTCACCAGCCTCACTTTCTCCTTCAGAGCCATCTAGGTCCAATGGCCTGATATTCATCAGGGTGACTGGAGATGGCCCAGGATTAAATTTGATCCTCATATCAACTCTATGAAATGGGAGCTATAATTGTCTTCATTTTATGGCTAAGGAAACTGGGGCTGAGAGAATTTTGATTTGCCTAGGGTCATAAAGCTAGTAAGTCTCTGAGAAAGGATCTGAATTCAAGTCTTCTTGACTCCAAGTCTGACACATTATTCATTAAGTCACCTCCCAAACAATAGGAACTCTGGAAAAGGTGGGGAATTACGTACTCTGGGGTGGTCATGGAAGGGCTTTATAGAGAAATTAATTTGTGAGTGGGTCCCAAAGGCAAAGAATGGATTAGATCTAGGTAGACTGGGAAGAGGCAGGAAGGACATTTGAGATAGGGAATAGGGTATGAACAGGGTGAGAATGTACATAAGGGACAAATCTGTTTAGAATGGAGGATGATGAGGGTTAGTCCCATATAAGTTTGAAAAAGTATGCTGGAGACTGACTATGGAGGACTTTGAGTTTTATACTACATTCTTTAATGGGTAAACATTGAGAAGAGGAATACATATGATGTGGGTGGTATTGGAAGAAAAAGAATCTAGCAATACTCCATAGGATGAATTGAATGGCGTAAATGGATGGGCCTGATTCAGGGACATGCTCTGTTAGTCTAAGTTCACTTCTAGAACAAAATAAAACACCTATAATTTGTTAGTTCACAAAAAGAGGTTAACTTAGTCAAAGAATGGGAAGGATTTTTAGTAAAGATGCTACAGCATTTAGCTTAGATAGATATGACCCCCTTTGACTCATTCCTGAAATGCATTGGATCAGTAGGGCAGGGTGTGATGACTTCTGAATCTTTGGGAATCGTCCACCAAGTCTACAGGACCCTTGACTCTCCATGGACAGGCCTTTTTATGCCCTTAGTAGACCAGGAAGCTTATATGGACAGAGACTATCAAGAAGCTGCATCAATGGAGATGAGACCTAAGCCTGAGACCCCCTAGGCCAATCAAGCTCAGTGGACCACTTCTTTGCTTTTTGGAAAAGAATTTGCCTAAGCTACATGAGAGTGGAGTGGGAGGACAACCTGGTGTAGATAGTAATCCTATCAAAGGAGGCAATTGCAATACAGGTAGGTCCCACTTGTTGTCCAGTTATTTTTTCAGGAATGTTCAACTCTTCATGACCCCATTTGGGATATTCTAGGCAAAAGACACTGACCTAGAATGAGCTCAGTTCCCTGCACCACCTGTGTCCCAAATAACAACAGCCACAACATGTAGCATTTACATGTCACTTTAAAGGTTGCTAAGCACTTTAATAAATACTACTGCATTTTATCCTCACAACATCCCTGGGAGGGAGGCACTATTATCACTGCCATTTTGCAGATGAGGATACTCAACGCACACAGTAGTTAAGTGATTTGCCGACAGGATGCCAACTTACTGACTCCAAATCTAGCCTTCTACTGGTTATACCATCTCTTAGGTTTACAGGCTAAGAGGGTTGCTTAGAGCACAGAGAGGTTAAGTGATTTAACCAGGCTCACACAGACAACAGTTGTTCAGAGTGAGATTGGAATTCCACCAGGTCTTCCTGTTTCTAAGGCCAGCTCTCTACCCGCCGTATGATAACGTATGTATAGGAGCCTTAAAGAGCTATTTTAATGCTGTGATTGCTTCTCACTTCATATAACATGGTATTTAAGTAAAGTAGGGTTATAACAAGGTTCATCTGATGCCAGTCCTTTTTTTCTTTTTGACCAAGATCTGCTTTATATAAGTATCAAATCAGAGTGAATAATATTGTCATCGTTATCCCTGTTCATGATAGATGCCAGCTTCTGCCCCAATTTGTCTCCAGCCTCTCCAGGAACAATCTAGCCTTTTAAATTCAATTTTATCATCACCATAACTGTCACCAAACATTTATTATTGTAGTATATCACCTTAAGCCATGTCCAGGAAGGAAGATAAACACACACACACACACACACACACATATGTATTTTTTCCTTTTTGGATCCTTATAATCAAAGACTGAGCATCCTAACACGGACAAGTAAGTAAAGGACATGCACATAGAATAAAATCAGAATTCAGTGAACCATCAGTTACAAAAGTGTTGATGTCATACTCATATGAGGGGTAGAGATTCTGGAGGCAGGTAGGTGGTGTAGCGAAAAGAGTGCCAGACCTGACATCAGGTGGATCTGAATTCAAATCTAGCCTTATGTTGGCTGTATGACCCTGGGGAAGACATTTAATCTCTGCCTTTTTCAGTTTCCTCAATTGTCAATGTGGATAACTAGGTGGCACAGTGGAAAAATGACTAGGTCTAGAGTTAGGAAGGCCCAACTTCCTGAATTCAACTCTGATCTCACACTCTTACGAGCTATGTGACCCTGGGCAAGTCACTTAACTCTATTTGCCTCCTTTTCTTCATCTGTAAAATGATCTGGAGAAGAAAATGGAAAATCACTTCAGTATCTTTGTCATAAAAGGTTGGACACACTTAAAATGACTGAACAGTAACAAAAATGTGGCTAATAAAAGCTTCTACCTCCCAGGGTTGTTGTAAGGAGAAAATTAGGTAATATTTGTAAAGTGCTTAGCCCAGTGCCTGGTACACAGTAGGTATATAATAAATCATCGTTTCCTTCTTTCTGTTCATTCTAAGGGAAAAGTAATTGCATAATCCAGGTGAAAAATTAGAGGTGGAGGAAGAAACTATAGAAATTCTGAGTCGTGCCAGGACAGGGACAGGGAAGTCCTCTGCTGCTGATCTAACCAACTCAGGAAACTTGTGTGGAGATGGATTTTTGAGTATTAGAGAATAGGTCTAGAGTCAATATGACTGTAGAGATCATCTGTCTCAAACCTCATTTCATAGTAAATAAAACTGAGGTCAAAGAGAAATGGGTTGCCAAAGCTCACAGAGGTATTCAATGATTTTTTGACTCTAAAGTCCACTTTGCCAGATTTTAATCACCAGAGCAGTGACGATGAAAGTGATAGCAAGTGTCTGTAGGCAACATGGGAAGTCACATACTACAGTGGAAAGAATGCTAAATGTGGAGTCAATGAAATCTGAGCTAGAATCTCAATTCTGTCAGCTCTATGACCTTGGAAAGGGTTACTCAATTCTCTAGACCTCAGTTTCCCCATTTGTAAAAAGAGGGGTAGACTAAATGTCATTTATGATCCCTTCCAGGTTTCATGCTCTTTGTTTACTTGGAGAGAACATCAGTGGTAGAAGTCTTGCAAAAAGATGAACGTGGAATTGGAGCAAATACCCTTGAGATGAGGAGAAGGGGCAGTATGTAATGTTTCTGAGGTAAGTGGGGAAAGGCAGAAAGGTGGGCCTTTGTTTTATGATAAAAAGACTTTGTCAGTCATTAACATTTTGGATGCTGTGCTTTAGAGGTAGCAAAGCAGAGCAATGCTTTTCATCTCTCTCATGGAAAAGGAACATAATTTCCCACTAGTTACTGTAAGACTTGACTCTGGATTTATTGTTGATCCATGAGGCCATGCTGACTTGGCAAACTGATCCTTGATTCCTTGCATCTTTTTCTCGTGGGTGTGTAGTTCAAGAGTTCAGTCATAAGCATCCAGCAGCTCTGGACAGATTGTCTCAGAGAATTTGATGATGCTCTAAAGCCTGTTGGAAGCATTTCCTAGGGGCTTGTCCTCTCACACCAGTTTGGAGGTCTCCTTGCATCCTTGGGCAGGCTCTTGTGAAATAGATTGAATGAGACTTGAATGATACATTTCAAAGCCTTTGTGTTATGCCTTTGACTCCTCTAAAATAGTTTTAAAAAAATAGAAAAGAGAGAGAAAGAAAACGAGAGAAAAAAAAATACAAAACAGGAAGGCCTCCTGCCGATGAGGAGAAGACAAAAGACTTCCATGGTTTTGAAAGTCTACAAGGAGGCCACAGTGGGAGCGCCATTTAGCAAAAGGACTTATTGCTTTCTATTTCTTCTACTACTATTACTACCGATCAGTGTTGTTATTTGTTGTTAGGTTCCTGACCACAAAAGCTTTTAAGACTGCTTTGGTGTACAAAGCCCAGGCTTACAGGAATGACAGTGATTACAGGGACAGACGCAGAGGCAGCATGATAACAGGAACTAGGCATTTTAGTGGCAAAGAGCTTTCCTCTAGGACTGGATCATGAAGCCTGCAGGAGAGATCATCAGTTGTTACAGGAAAAAGAACCAAAACAAAAACATACAAAATATTGCTTCTGTCAGTTCTACAAGTTTTGGTACTTCGTTCTCAAGATATGTGTATTTTTCATATTTCTTAGAAATGTGAGACATTGCTGTGACAGAATGAACAGAATGCTGGTTTTGGAGCTGGAAAGACCTGGAGTTTTGTCCTGCCTCTGACACATATTGACTGAGTGATCCAGGGTTTTGTTGCATCATTGAAACCAGTTTGATTATCTTTTCAGGATGTGGTGAAGATCTTTACTTGGTTTCACTTGAGATTAAACTGCTGCCAAATGGAGTCTCTTTTCCCACTCATACTTCACTTCTCAGTGAGATGCATTCATAGATGGGAGGAAGGTCCCTTGTGGGAACTAAAGTAGGAAGATGGTCAGGTGATTTTCTTCTAAAATTACTTTTTTTTGGCTTTTGGAATTTAAATTTAAATCCCCTAAATCTGAATACCAGTACTAATAATTTTCTTTCTCTCCCTCTCTGCTTCTTTCTTTCATAAAATGCAGGGATCAATGTTGGTATCATACTATCGAAGTTAAAGGACACATTCTCTCTGTTAACAATCTATAAACTGTCAATAAATAATAAATAAACAAACTATCTCTTTTTCTTATTTGTATCCACATCTCTTTGGGGCTTCCTGTGAGGGGTAGGCAATAAAGTGGTGAAGTGGCTGCTAGACCAGGGGCACCTGCTTGACTGAGCCTGAGTTTGGGCCTTGAGTCTGTGGCTGCCTCTTCTGTTTTGCATTTCTTTTCCTGAGAATTAGTGACCAGACAGTGAACATGAGAAATGGACTTTTCGGGAGTGGCTATTTCAGGAGTATCAGGCTTCCTTCAGTCAGTGCTGGCTGTACTATGGAAGTGGCTTCTTGACATAGAAGATGTCTGACAGAGGAGCCCAATTTCTGATCTGGCATTCCAGAAGACATAAACTGGTATTCGAAAAGCACAAATGCTGAAATAAAGGTGGATGATTCCACTAAGTGCTTCACGTTTTATTACTTTTTTTTGTTAATGTGTGCTTATGAATCTTTTGTACTTTAAATTCTCTCTCTCTCTCTCTCTGCCTCTCTTGGAAATAAATAGCTATCCTATACCTGATTTACATTGTTCATTGAGGACCTTTCTACTCTTAGAAAAGATGATATCTAAGCTTTAAGAAGTTTCTTCCTAAGGATCCCTGGGGTGAGGAAGATACAAAAACCTGAGAGTTTGAGTAAAAGATCCTGACTTCTCTCTTTAGGAATCAGGTTCTCCTAGGACTGACCTTTTCTGTGTGCATAGTCCAAAATTATGAGCCCCTTCAGAGGGATAAATTGAGTACTCTTTCACCCAGGTCCAACAGCAGTTCTGTATTGCTAGAGGTGGAATACAGGTAGCATTTTTTGTTCATGTATTTTGAAAATAAAAATCCCTCAGTTTTTCTATCTCTTGGAGATGATTAGATGGATGATAAGGGGAGCTGGGATAGACTGGGTAAGAATTGAGAGGGAAACCATTAAAAGAACAAAAATACGTTCTGGTGTTATAGACGTACTTTGCCTACATTATGATTTTACCCAGCATAAGTCCTGCTTTACATTGTGGTGTGAATGGAAGACCACTGGATTCCTAGTCAGGATGCCTGGGTTAAAGGCCTCTCTGGGCCACTTACTGCTTGTGAGACCTAGGCAAGTAATTATCTTGTTGAGTTTTATATTTCTGGGCTGGAAAATGGGAATATTAATTTGACATGTTATAGTGTTGGTATAAGAATAAAAGGAGATAATAGCATGTACATATTCATTGTGAATTGTAAAACACTAGAAAATATAAAGAATTATTATACTGCAAACAAGTTTTAGAATATAACAAAGAAGTTGGTATTAGACCTAGAACTCAGAAGAATTTGAAGGGAGATATCAGAATTCTCTGACTCGAATAAGTTAAAACTGAACAACAACTTTTCTACAAGTCTCCCCATAGAGAAAGATCACTAGGAGTCTTAATTTTTTTTAAAGCATCTGCAGGAACTATACCAACCTTCAGGGTTTTTTTCTTAGATAAGACTACCCAGATATGCTTCAAGCTGATTTATCAACCTCCATCCACTCAAACTATAACCCATGAACCCCTACCAATGATATTATTATTTTAATTAGTCAGAGGATGTAATTAGTTCAAAGCAATGGTATCTGATGAAATTGCAGTTGTTCAGTCATTCAATTATATCCAACTCTTCATGGCTCAGGATATGGGGTTTTCTTGGTAAAGATGCTGCAGTAGTTTGCTGTTTTCTCCAAAGTGCCCCATTTTACAGATGAGAAACTGAGGCAAATTGGGGTTTCCAGGGTTACACAGCTAGTAAGTATTTGAGGCTAGATTTGAACTCAGGTCTTCCTGATTCCAAGCTCAGAGCTCTATCCATTGCACCACCTGACTACCCCATTGTTAGTTCAAAGCAATGACATTTGATGAAATAGTGTGGTGAGAAAATTAGCTATTAAACATTTTCCTAACTATACATGCAACATGAGACCAGGATAGAGAAGAACCAATGAGAATAATAAGAACAATGACATCATCGAAGACATGAGTCTGTCAGTATCATCATTGTGACTGACTTCTCATTGTATGTGTTTGCACCACGTCAGCTTTCTATTTATATTCACTCTTTGCAGAGTGTATGCACAGATAGTGTGTGTATATGTGGAAGAGTGGGCTCCAGGTTTGGGGAGGAATGTTTTCTTGCTGGCTTTCTAAAGTACTCACACTGTGAATTAGGGGCTACCCTTAAGTGCTACATTATGGGACTCCTCTTCATTGCCTTTGTATGGTAGGGATACACTGGACAATTTTTTTCTTTTGTTTTTATGCAACAATTAGATAGTTGAGGTCCTAAAGTACTTACAAGCCAATTTAATTATTTTAAAATAATTTTTACATGGTGTACAATGATAGCAGTTGTATTACTATATACAGTGTGATATGGAGGGCTGATACGAGAAAACAATTTGTTTGGTCATCCAACTGAAGTATTGGAAGATTACCAAGAAGCTAATGCAAAATTAAAAAAAAAACCCAGCCAAGTTCCTGAAAAGCCATAACGGACTAGCTTTTGAATCTTAAGGAGTCTGAATGATGCCAATCACGAAGTAACAGTAGGGGAATAGTTCTGACTTTGGAGCTGGACATCAGTGGTTCAAACACTATTCTGATCTAACTCTTTGACTTTGGGCAAGGACCTTAAACTCCTTGGGCCTCAGTTTGACCAGCTGATTTATGAGAAGTTGCTACTAAGATTGGTGAATTTTTGGTGAAAAATCTAGGTTCTTAAAGGATGTGCTAACACAGGAAAAGATAACTTTTTTCTTTTTTAGAATTTTCTTTTTTTAATTTATTTTTAGTTTTCATCATTCACTTTCACAAGATTTTGAGTTCCAAATTTTCTCCCCATCTCCCCCCTTCACCCACCCCAAGACAGTGTGCATTCTGATTACCTCTTTCCTCAATCTGCCCTCTCTGCTATTACACACTTCCCTTCTCTTATTCCCTTCCCCTCCATTTTCTTGTGGGGCAAGATAGATTTTTATATCCCATTGTCTGAATGTCTTGTTTCCCAGTTGAATGTAAAAACAACTTTTTAACATTCATTTTAAAAACTTTGAGTTCCAATTTCTCTCCCTCCCTCCCTCTCCACCCAGCCTCACTGAGAAGGCAAGCAGTTCTATATAGATTATACATGTGTAGTCACGCAAAACCCTTCCATATCAGAAATGCTGTGAAAGACTAACTACATTTTCCTCCGTCCTAGCCTGCCCCCCATTTATTCTATTTTCTCTTTTGACCCTGTCCCTCCTTCAAAATGTTTACTTCTAATTACCCTTTCCTCCCATTTGACCTCCCTTCTATCATCCCCACCTCCACTTATCCCCTTCCCTCTAATTTCCTGCAGTGTAAGATGAATTTTCATATCAAATTAATTGTGCATTTTATTCCTTCCTTAAGCCAAATCCAATGAGGGTAAGGTTCACTCTTTACCTCTCATCTCCCCCTTCTTCCCTTCCATTGAAAAAGCTTTTTCTTGCCTCTTTTATGTAAGAGATAATTTACCCCATTCTATTTCTCCCTTTCTTCTTCTTCCAATATATTCCTCTCTCACCCCTTAATTTTATTTTTTTTAGATATCATCATTTCATATTCAACTTACCTTGTGTCCTCTGTCTATATGTATAGAATCCCTCCAACTATGCTAATGCTGAGAAAAGTCTTGAGTTACAAAAATTATCTTTCCATGTAGGAATGTAAACAGTTCAACTTTAGTAAGTCCCTTATGATTTCTCTTTTCCATTTACCTTGTCATGCTTCTCTTGATTCTTGCGTTTGAAAGTCAAATTTTCTATTCACCTTTGATCTTTTCATCAAGAATGCTTGAAAGACTTCTATTTCACTGAATAATAATTTTTTCTCCTGAAGTATTATACTCAGTTTTGCTAGGTAGGTGATTCTTGGTTTTTACTCTAGTTCCTTTGACCTCTGTAATATCATATTCGAAGCCCTTCACATCCTTAATGTAGAAACTGCTAGATCTTATGTTATCCTTATTGTATTTTCACAATACTTGAATTGTTTCTTTCTGGCTGCTTGCAATATTTTCTCCTTGACCTGAGAGCTATGGAATTTGTCTATAATATTCCTAGGAGTTTCCCTTTTGCTATCTCTTTCAGAAGCAATTAGTGGGTTCTTTCTATATTTATTTTACCCTCTGGTTCTAAAATATCAGGGCAGTTTTCCTTGATAATTTCATGAAAGATGATGTCTAGGCTCTTTATTTGATCATGGTTTTCAGGTAGTCCCATAATTTTTAAGTTGTCTCTCCTGGCTCTGTTTTCCAGGTTAGTTATTTTTCCAATGAGATACTTCAAATTGTCTACTATTTTTTTCATTGCTTTGGTTTTATTTGACAATTTCTTGACTTTTCATAAAGTCATTAGCTTCCATCTGCTCCATTCTCATCTTTAAGGAATTATTTTCTTTAATGAGCTTTTGGACTCCCTTTTCCATTTGGCCAATTCTGCTGTTTAAGGCATTCTTTTCCTCGTTGACTTTTTGGATATCTTTTGCCATTTAGTTTATCTTTTAAGATGGTTTTTTCTTCAGCATTTTTTGAGTCCCCTTTGGCAAGCAGTTGACTCATTTTTCATGTTTTTCTTGCGTCACTCTCATTTCTCTTCCCATTTTTGGCTCTGCTTCTCTTATTTGATTTTCAAAATCCTTTCTGATCTCTTCCATGGCCTGAGACCAATTTATATTTTTCTTGGAGGCTTTTGATGTAGGAGCTTTGACTGCTGTCCTCCTCTGCTTGTATGACCTGATCTTCTTTGTCACTAAAGTAAGATTCTATAGTCTGATTCCTTTTCTGGATTTTGCTCATTTCCCCAGCCATTTACTTGACTTTTGAGCTCTTTGTCAAGGTAGTACTCTGGTTTAGTGGAAGTAGGGGTGTGTGCTGTCAGCCGCTTCATCCCCCCACAATCTATGGGCCTAGAGCTCCAGAAATAGAAGCTTTCACTCCCCCTGCTGCTGTTGGAGCTACTGCAGGCTACTAATCCCCCTCCTCTGCCCTGGGGCTGGGGCCAGACCACTCTACTCTCTCACATAGGTTTGACAGGTTTTTTTCCATTGACTTTCCAATTTGTCCTAGACGTTTTGGGATTCTGAAGTCTGGAAACCTCCACAGGTGCCAGAGATTCAGTCCCCCTGAGGCCTATTCATGTCCCATCTGTGCTGGAATGCCCACGCTGAACTGCACTCTGCTCCTAGCATGGCATGATAGACACTTCCACTAGACCTTCCAGACATGTTGGGCTAGAGATTTGCTTCACTGTTATTCTGTCAGTTCTGAGCTTTAGAATTTGTTTAGAGACATTTTCTATAGGTATTTGACTGGGTTTAGGGGGAGAACTCTAGCAAGTCCCTGCTTTTACTCCACTATCTTGGCTCTGCCCCCAGGAAAAGATAACCTCAACCAGGACTAGATCCTCTCCTCATGTATAAATCATGGAGTAAGATAGAAGGCCACCACTGATCATCTAGAATCAAAGGCTGCAGTGTACCAAAAGCCTTCTGAGAAAAGAAACAGTGGCAAGACTGATTACTCTTGGAGAGCAAAGAATTAGGAGAATAAAGGTTATAACAGTCTGACACAAGGAAGTACCAACAGAAAATGGACAAGGAGGCAGAATTATTTTCTACTCCAAAGTAGGGCCAGTTGGCTGTACATACTATATGCATTTGAGAAGGAAGGAAAACTTAGTGTAATAGAAGCTGATCTCCACTGACATAGTAATGGGAAATGAGAACTAGGTCATGGGAAGAGATTTACTCTAGGTCTAAAGACTGCATTGCTGGATATTTATGGGTTCTTTTCACCTAGACTCAGAAGACTTCTCTTTGAAGTGACAGAAAAGATTGGAAACATAGTATCGTATCATGCTGGGCAGTAGAAACCAAGATATTATTGTGTTCTCACCCTTCTCTGAGAGATATTTGAGGACAGCCTTTTAAAAAACTAGAATTTATGTTGATTAAATGAAAAGGACTCTTTCTGTGTGCTACATCAGAGTGGGCCTATGGATGTTCATTAGTGTGATCAAGAAGGTGGACACAATGGTCTAGTAATCTGGTAAGTCTAGACCTGGTGAACATCACTGGAGCATCCACACTGATGGAGACCAATTTCTGTCTAGTCAAGGTATTAGCAAGTTACTGCAGACTGTGAGGATGGCATAAAAGAAAAATAAAACAGCACTGAGTACCTGAACACCTTTGAGGCAATGTGCTACACTGGAAAGAAGACAGATCTTGAAGTTAGAGGAACTGCATTCAAGTCATATCTTTGTCACTTACTACTTCTATGATCACGGGCAAGATATTTTTTAACCTCCCTAATTGGTAAAATGAGGGGTTTGGATTAAATGACCTCTGAGGTTCCTTCTAGAGCTAAATCAATGATCTTCTGACCTTGATTATTTATGTGCACAGTGTAAAAGTTGTTGTTGTAATTATTTCCATTTCCTTTCTCAGCTTATTTTACAGATGAGAAAACTGAAGTAAACAGAGCTAAGTGACTTGCCCAAAGTCACACAGTTAATAAGTATCTGGGGTCAGATTTGAAATCAGATCTTCCTGACTTAGTGCTCTATACACTGCACCACCTAGCTTGTCCTGCAAAAGCTTTTAGGAAGATAAAAGCAAATGGCGGCAGAGTAATTACAAGGGTTCTGATTAGTTCAGGAGAAAAGTCCAAACTGGGTGACTTTCTAGTAGCCGAAGAGTACTGAAGAAAGAGTAGAGAGGGGGAAAACTCTGAAAGGGCACAGGTGTGTTTTCATTCCAATTATGGACTTTGCAGCACCAGAGTATAGCTCCTTGACTTCTGGCATTTTGACACAGTCTGTAGATGTTGACTATCTGTAATGGGAGATCCCTGGGAACCATCTAAAGAACTGGGCTAAATCTAATAAGATGATGGAATTTATTAACAAGAATAAGCCAAATCTCAAAACAGGGTTAAAAATCAACTTCACAAATATAAGATGGGGAGTCACAGTTTGAGAGCAATTTTTTTTCTTTTTGGAAAAGTTTTTGGAGTTTCATTAGACTGAAAACTAAACACAAGCCTCTGTCAAGTATGTGAGTTGCACAGTATTTCATCAAGGCATAAGTAGAGACACAGAGAATAATAAAGTACTTGTCAAGTGGCCTCATCCAAAGAATCTTCAAGACCTAAAGACTTTTCCAGGATTTTTAAAAGAATTATGCTGCCCCTGCTAAACCTTTCAATGATCTCACTTAATGGATATCGTACTGAGGAGAATCAGAAGCCCAAGGGCTAGAAAGAACAGTTTGACCTAACCCCTCTGAAACCATTCAGTGATCGTGGGACTGAAAAATAATAATCTTTCTAAGACTTAGCCAAGTGCTTCACATGTGCGCATTGGATGTAGAAAAAAGCTCTCCAATCTTCCAAGCAGAGCTGGATGTGAGAGGAGTGTGGTGACCATGACACCAGTGGAGTAAAATAGCAGCAGTTACATGAGATCTACAGGGAGCAAAGTCTAGCAGAGACCACACACTTGGCAGAGACCACATGCCAGCGGGGGCTAAATATCATAAAAGTCTGGTGGGGAGCATACTTGGTGGGAGAAGTTCAGTGGTTTTGCAGCACCTCAATTATACACAGATTTCCCTTTCATGTGCATGCCCTAGGCATACATGTGCCTTGTGTGTTCACACTCTGTATATGTATTTGTGGGCACTGTACTTGATTATGGTTAGGGGAATGTACTTTTCTTACTATGCCATTTCATTAATAGCTTTTTTTAAAGCTGATGATTTCCCCACACTGACTGGATAAACACACAGGTTGGTGATTCCTGAGCTATAAGTTTGAGTAGTGGCAGACCAACAAAGTACCCTGAACCTTGGGAAGCCTTGTCTTGGGACCCACTGTATGAATTGGGGGGATGCCCTCTACTGTTTCATCTTATTTTGCCATTTCCACCTCCCCTGGCAAAGCCTTTGCTCTATCATGCCTTATCTCTATCCCTTTGCCTTAGAAACTGAGTATGGAACCTCATTGCCACCAGCAAGTATATTCTTAGCTTCTTGGACTTCAGAGTCAAAAAACAGACATAGTTGTGGGTAGAAGGTGAAGGACTTTTAGTAAATATTAATTATCCCTTGGGCTGTCAAGGCATTTAAGAGAATGTTTTTATGTAAGTGGTAAGTATTTCTCACAGGAGTGTGAGATCTGATCCTGGCTATTTCTAACACAATGTGTTGAGTAGTACATACAGTAGGCAGAGAATGGAGAGATTGAGTTGGTGCAGAGCAGCGTTGTGAGATAAAGGGCAACACAAGATAGTATGATGGAGAAGCAATGGATTGTAGTGGGGAAATGGACACACTTGGGGCTGGGAGAGCTAGGTTTAAATCCTGCCTCAGACACTTGTTCATGATTTACTGGTTGTTTGTCCTCCATAGATCTGATCCTGGCTTCCCCCGCAATGCCCGGATGCTGGGCATCCATGTTTAGATGTGCTCATGCATCCCTTCCACTAGACCAGTACATAGTAATAACAGCCACTCACTTCTTTACACCCTTTCTAGGTCTGTAAGGTGCTTTCCTCACAATACTCTGGAGAGGTGGGTACTTCAATGATCATTATCCCTCCTTCACAGATGAACAGACAGTGACTTTGAAGGGTCTGATGACTTGCTGACTACATATCCAACCTACGTTTGGATTAGATGCAGGTCTCTTGACCCTCAGGCTCATGATTTTTCCACTCCATCAAGCTATCTTCTAGGTTCACGGCTGGGCTACTTTTCATGTTTGCAGACTAGCAGCCCCATGATGTATTCGAGAAAAACATCATATTCTGAATATAGCATGCATATGTCTGTAGTCTGCCTGGTATTCCGTTACAGTTTCCCCTCCTTTTTTTGCTCCTGAAGAACAAAAAAGAATTCATATTTCTGGGTTCAATTGGAAATATTTGTATATTTAGTAAGTGACAGTTCTTAGATATTTGAGTGTTAAGGAAACATTAAAGAGATAACTGGAGATAGAGAAATACTAAAGACAACCTTGAAAAGAAAGATAATTGATATTTGGATATGTCCTACAGATGTATTTGAAGAAAGTGCGCTGAGATAGCCTGGTACCACTGAAAGGCATTGTAGTCACTGATTTTCTCATTGTGTGTATTCTGCCCTAAACCTTGGTTCCCCTAGAAAAGGGAGGAAAGGCATAGGCTCACAGGGCAAAGCATATGCATATTCATGCGGTATTCACAGGGTCAGAACATGCTGTTTGCTAGAATATTGAATATGACCTGTTGGCCTGAAAAACCTGAAAATTAGCTTGGTCTTAAGAGACATTATGGTGCATTAAATGTAATTGCAAAAAATTGGAAGCAACCTAAGTGTCTAACAATGGGGATGGGGGAGGGTGATTAAAAAAATCTGTAATATATTAATACAATGGAATGGTATAATGCAATTAGACAAAAAATGAGGAAAACAAAGAAATTAGGAAAGAACTTTGTAAAATAATACTAAGTGAAAAAGTAGAATGAGAAGAATGTAGCATATGATAAATGTGATCATAAAAAGGAAAAATGAATGAGAAAAAATTACTAAGAATCTTGATGGGTATTTATAATGAGTCACAGGAAAAGGGTTATGGGACTTGATGCACCAAAATTACTTGATGGGGGGGGTGAAGAATGAGTATTTATATAGTTCCTACTATGTGCCACACACTGCCCTAAACTCTATATAAATACTGTCTCATTTGATCCTCCTGACAACCTTGGCAATTGCTTTTTTAATGCCCATTTGATAGTTGAGAAAACTGAGTCAGACAGTGGTTAAGTGACTTGCTCAGAGTCATATAGCTAGTAAATGTCTGAGGCTGGATTTGAATTCAAATCTTTTGTTGACTCTAGACCCAGTGTTCTATCTACTGCACTATGTAGCTACTTCTGGGCCTGTGATTTCTTGGATTTTGACATTTTCTCCAGTGATGATGATGGCAACCTATACATGCCTGACGATCCTCTGAAACCACTGTCTATAACCATCTGTAAGTTCACTATGAAAGGTTTCCCACTATGCTAGAGGCCTGCCTACTTTCTCCATTTGCTTTTTCAGATGTCAATGATGGGTTCAAATTCTTTTCAGTGGTTATGGATTCCAGGAGGCTCTGCAGTGATCCTACAACAACCACTAAAATGTCATCCATAAAAAAGAGTATCAGGAAGACTTCATTATCAATAGGAAATTCCTCTTAAACTTGGAATCTGCTGAATCTCCATCATAGTCGTGAATACTTTTGGTGAGCATCTGTTGTTTGCTGTTGGGTCATTTCAGTCCTGTCTGACTCTTCATGACCCCATTTGGGGTGTTCTTAGCAAAGATACTGGAGTGAGATGCCATTTCCTTCTCCAGCTTGTTTTACAAGGTTAAGTGACTTGCTCAGGGTCACAGAGCTAGTAAGAACCGGAGGCCACGTTTAAACTCATGAAGATGAGACTTCCTGACTCCAAGCCTGGCATTCTACCCACTGCATCACTTAGCTTCCCCTTTGATGAGTAAATGTCTCCCTTTATTATATATTGTCTCATGTTTATGGTCAAAAGTTAACTGAACAAGGTTACTTCTGTTGTAACTTTCAAGGAATCTTGAATGATTTTGATGTATGGATGGGAGATATTCTATTGGAACAAAGTCTTAAGGTGATGCCTTGCTCCACCAAATTTAATACTTTGTATTTTTTTTATCATTCACAAACAAGAAACACAGTGAGATCTTGTGTTCTCTGCAATTTTTAATTTCTTCATGGCAAATGTATGATCCATTGTAAATTATCATTAATGCCTTTCTTTTTACCACTAACTCCTATCACTAAGGTTGCCTTCAATGGATATGCAGATCATTCCCTTAAAGATTTTGCAAAGATAGGAAAGTAGGTATAAAGTTTGGTAGTTCATGACATTCTATTATCTCAGTTGCCTTTTTACAGAACTAATAAAGTCCAAGATTTTCTCCTTGCCTCATGCCTTTAGTATCTTTCTGTCCTGACATTTCTGTTGCCAGCAGCACAAATTTCCTTTATATTGAATTTGCTCCAATCCGTTGCTTTTCCCATTTTTGTTCTTTTTAGTGTTCTCTTTACCTCTTGGATAAGCACATCTAGGTCTGTGCAAGTGTGGGGCTTCTACTGTCCTTGATGGTGATAACAGTTTCTTGTAAAAATATTGCTAATATTTTTCTGTTTTTTTCTTTTGTTTTCTTTCTTTAATTTTGACCTTGGAATGATTTTCCTTGGTTGGATGTCTTGCCAAACTTTCTTTAACCTGGTTTTATGCTCCGCTGCTTCTCCCTGCTAAATGAGGTGATACTTGTCATAATAATCCATCATTCTTTATAAGATTTTATAAACCAGGTTATATTCTAAACCAGTGTTGACCACTTTCTTTCAGCATTTGGCAAATAAGTAAAGGGCATTCTGATTAAAATGTTTTTTTGGTTTTGATTTTCTTGTTAAGCCAATTGGTTTACATTGTTTGAACTTTTATATAAAATGGTTATAATTTACATATAGGTAGATTGCGTAGTGGTTAGAGTACTGGGCCTGGAGTCAGAAAGACCTGAGTTCAAAGCCTGCCTCAGTCACTTAATAGCCATGTGACTCTGGGCAAGTCAATTAACCTGTCTGCCTTAGTTTCTTTAACTGTCAAATGGGAATAAAGATAGAAATATTGATTATAATGTAGTTAACCGAGTAACTGGTAAAAAGCAAACGCTTTATAAATGTTTGCCACCATCGTCATCCTCATCATCACCATCATGATTTTTGCTATCTTTACTACTTCTCTGGACATATTTTTCAATATTAATAGTTTAAATAGGTCAGGAAGGAGCAGTTTCAGATTTATGCTATACCTTTTGCTCATTATTCATTTTTCTAGGTTTTTAAAAAACTAATTCTGATCTTTGCTCTGACAAATTTGTAGTCTAAGTGTATAGAGACAGCTGATTCAGAGTTGACACTCATATTAATCATGTCTTCTGTCTTTTAAAATGTAATCAGTCTCGTATTTTGTGGCGTTATTGAGTGCTTATCATAACTAGTGTCTGCTGGTTATTTTTCTGAAGAAAGCAATCTTGATGAGGTGTGGTCTTGGCAACAAAACCGAATTTCCTTTAAGGATCAGCTAAATATAGAGAGGCTTACCACCAGTGATCTGGCCACTTAGTGATAAATTCTTTAGCCAAAGCAACCCAGGAAACCAAGAAAACCCTGACAGCAACAACGAAGTGGCCCTTGATCCTTCCCTTCTGCTTCTTCGGTGATAACTGGCAGAGTAGCAGAAAATTAGATAGAAGGTACTAAAAAATCACACTTTTAAAAAAGATTTTCTGTAAACTTTAACTTGCTTTGTAATGCTCTAAACATAAAACCCTTGTTCAGTGACCCAAAGGAGTGGACACACAACTCAAAGAGCTGGATCAAATTGATATCCACATTCCTTCCATCAAAGAAACCAGAGAAAGAAGAAAATTGTAGATGAGGCTTTGTATGTATGGAATATTAAGTATAGAGGTCATTCTTTTGGTTGCCTTTTTGCTATACTAATAAGGTCCAAGATTCTCCCCCACCCCCCATGCCTTTGGTATCTTTCAA
>CM053770.1:366411659-366476490 GCA_028658325.1 Potorous gilbertii | reverse complement strand
CAAGTTTGGGGAAAGGTAGCAGTAGAGAACAATGAGATGGGCTCTATTCTTTTGAAATGCAAATGTCCTTAGGAAAGGTGAACTCTTAATGCATTATCTGATGATTATCAGCTACCTGGCCTAAAGGATCTCATCAGAAAGATACATAATTGGAAAACAGGTGGGCCTCTCAAGTAGTGACAGACAGCCTGAAGGCTCTGTTGATATTCAAACAGTAGAAAAGGTCTTCAGTACTTTGAGAGGATTTCCAAGGAGGATTTATGGAAGGACATGGATGAAAATCAAATAAAGTGAAAAGGTTTGGACAGACTGTGATCTGTAGCTATTGGAGAGATTAGCCACATAGATGAGACCATAGATCTATGAAAATATTGATATGACGAGCATATTTTTGAGCCTCAAACACATGTGTTATGATAAAGACTTTGGTCAAGGAGACAGAATATGCAAAGTTTCAATAGTGCTAAAAAATCTCAGGTTTATATTTACTGTAGCTTCAGTTGTTAACGAAGGGAAATTAAGAAAAGTTGCCTCAATGGTATCATAATTTTAGTGCCTACTGGTTGACAATGCACTGTAGTGGGTGGAGTCCTGGATTTGAAATGGGTTCAAAACCTAATCCTGTCACTTATTACCTATATGATCTTGGGCAAATCACTTAACGTCTGTGGGTGGGCCTCAGTTTGCTCAACTGTCAAATGAGGAGGTTGGACTAAATGGCATCTGAGCTTGCTTCCAACCCTGAATCTATGATCCTATGACCCTGTGACATTCAACTAGTTGTAGGATAAGCTCTAGGGAGGGGGAATCTGGGGTTGGGTTGGAAGTCACCTTGAAGGGGATACTGAAAGTACAGGTAAAATGATGCTTATCTTTCTACCTTAGCTAGATGACTCAATAGATAAGAGCCCAGTTTAGAGTCAGGAAGATTCATCTTCCTGAGTTCAAATCTGATGTCAGACTCTTACCAGTGGTGTGTCTCTAAGCAAGTCACTTAATCCTGTTGGCCTCAGTTTCCTTACCTATAAAATGAGCCAGAGAAGGAAATAGCAAACTATTCCAGTATTTTTGCCCAGAAAACCCCAAATGGGGTCAAGGAGAATCAGGCAGGACTGAAAAATAACTGAAGATATGAGGCCCTGACTATACAAAACGTACTTCAATGGAGTACATAAAAACATCACCCAGACAAACATTGTGCTGGTTTCCAATCTAGTTCTAGAGGGATGCTGAAGCCAGCTCATGGGCCTCCTGAGAGCTTATTGTTAAATTTTTAGCATGAGCTAAAAGAAATGGGCAAACCCTATAAATCAGGGCTTAGTTTATTGTTTTGTTGATTATCTCAACTTAAGAAAGTACTAGAGGAAATGCTCATAATGTCAATTTGCATTAAAAGTGTGTTGTGGGGGAATTTTCATTATTTTTATTTTTTTGAATCAATTGTTAAACATTTACCAGCATACCAGTAATGAGTAGGGACTAGAATGGAACTAGAGGAGGACAGCGCATCCTCCTCTAGTTCCATTCTAGTCCCTATTCGTTATTGACTTCAAGGGAAGAAGAGTCATTGGTTCAGCTAGTTGCATGGACCTGCAAGGTAAATAAATAGTAGCTCATCCTGATAGAAAGAGGGGTGGGAGAGACCAATCAAAAAACAAAATGAAACAAAAAAGCAAGCCTCTATTGTCATTCCATCTTCCAAGTCTTTCATGATTTCAGAGATGTTGTCTTTTAACTACTGGGAATATACTACATGTGTTTCCTCAAAAGGTTTTCAGGCGTCAGCTCATGAAGCATTCAGGCAATCTTCCTTTCTGTGTGTTTTCAAAATCTTATCTTGACAGTCTTGAACTTACCAGTTAGATTGACAATTTTTTTCTTCGAGTTTGCTGTCCCTGTAGTTATTGCACACTTTACTACCTGCAACTTAACAGACATATATGGGGTCTCTGTCAAGAAGAGAGGAAGTTATTCAGCCATAGAAAGCAATAGAAAGCAAAATCCTGGGTGGCAGAGTGGGATGAGGGGGAGACATTGAGCCAGAAAGAATGTTCTCTTTTTTGTGGCTGTCAGAGTCCAGCTATCTTTTTCTAATAATTCACCAGCGGGCATGCAGAATTATGCAGGAAGACATATAAACTGTTGGAAAGTACAACCTAGGGGTTTGCAAGGTCCTTCACCTACGTGGGGGTGTATGGACCTATCTATGGAAAGATTTCAGGAAGTTCTGTGAACTTGAATGGGAAAAAAATATATCTTTATTTCCATTAACCCAAAATGAAATTCAGCATTTCTTTCCATTGTGAATTAAAAAGAAATACATTATTTGAAGAATAATAAAATGATAAAAAACCAAAAAATTTGGAAAATAATAGTAATCTCCATAACACACAAAAGCAGGTTAAGCAGTGTTAGAATCTGGACCTGTAATTTCATTGGTATAGGTAATTTCCAGGTGAGAAAACTACCACTTACCACTGCAGTTTTATACATTTTTAGCTTAGAGAGTTACTTAGGGTACCAAGAGATCAATGACTTGCTCAGTCACACAGATAATATGCATCAAAGACAAAATTTGAACTCAGCTTCTCTTCTTTTCAACGTCTGTTCTCTATCCAACTACATCATCCTGTTTCTTGGAGATAGACCAACACTTTGGAAATGTCTTTTTCTAGTTCTAGTTCATGCATCCCAGTGCATGACTTACCTGGACTATACTCCTTAGTCTGTGTCAGTCAATCAGATAGCATATATATCTGTCCAGAGCTGTAGAACAGTGGCTCACAATCTAAAGAGACAATAAAAGGAAAGGGTCTTCCTTATGAGTGTCAGAGCAGGGCCACATGAGGTACACCAGAAGGGGACTCATTCCTGAAATATTTTTTAAGGGACTTTTTCGGATGGTGATAGATCAAATCAACATTTATTCAACAGCACAAGCCATTATGCTTGGCATTGTAGATACAGAAAGGTGAAAAAAAGATAGATCCTGCCTTCAAGGATCAAATAATCTATTGCAGAGATAAGGTACCTATACAGATACAATAACTTAGGATGTCCTAAGTGTATAGAAATGGTCAAACAGAGATTGAAAATAATTTGAGAAGAAAAGGAAAGGTTCATGGAGGAGTTGGCTCATAAGCTGAATTTCAAGAAAGAGAAGGATTTCAACGGGCAGAGATATTGAAGGATTTTGTTCTACATATGAGGCAGGGCTAATATTATTTGAAAGGATAAAAATATAAATACAGTGATATGAGTGTAATAAATAATGTTAATATTAATCATTAATGGAATGCATAAAGATTTGCAAGATACTTGATATAGATGATCTCATTTGATTGAATGCAGGTTAGAGACAAATTGTGGAGGGTCTTGAATGTTAGAATAAATAATAGTAGATGAGAGAAAGTTTGCACAAAGAGCATCATTATTTTCATCCTCTGAACTCAATGGCAAGCATGATATGCAGGGCCTGGCATGTATTAAGTGCTTAGTAAATACTTGTAACCCAGACCTCAAACTCAGCCAGTATAAGCAGTAGGGTTGGCATATCTCCTGTAGCAACAAAAAGGATATTGAGAGACCCTATGCCAGGATGCAAGACACCTTGGCAGTTATCTAGTTAGAGAAATGTTTCTATGGGTAGTGGCCACTGTGATGGTATCTTTGTGATTATAGATTTCTCATCTGCTTCCATATGCCCAATGATGCTTCTTCCCTAGTTGTCAATGTTGGTGATAGCATAGTAATGTGCCAGGGTTGGGGGATAGCATCTGCTGGCTCCCTCTCTGGACACATACCTCTCTGCTAGGTGTTTCAATTTGACTCTAACACTAGGAGTAACAAATTCCAGGAAGGAGAGAGGAGCCCTGGGCCTATGACTTGGTTGATGTAAAAAAGGAGTGTGTGGCTTGTGGCTTAACAAAAAGCTACAAATATGAGGAAAAAGATATAACTGGGGCTTCCTTTGTTTGTTTGTTTTTAAAGAAACATACACACCTGTAGAGGAGGAATGGGATAATATAGAGAGAGCTGTACATATGCCGTATAAGCACTGACACATAATTAACTTTTCCAAGTCTCAGAAAACTCTCTAAGACTACTGAATTATAAATCAAGAGTTCTTAGCATGTTTTGGTGTCATAAACTCTTCTGGTAGTCTGGCAAAGCCTATGGACCCCTTCTCTGAATAATGTTGTTAAATAATTGAAGGAACTGCTAAATTTCAGTTAAAGGTTAGTGAAAATAAAGATGCCAGTTTATCTCATCATGAATCTCTTAAAATATGCCTGTCCATCTCTTGAGGGTCTATGTAAACCAGGTTAAAAAACTCTGTTGTAGGTGTTGTGCCTCATGACTGTCAAAGGCCCTTGATATAGAAATCAGAGATGCTTGATATAGTGACCCAAATTTATATGAACATATGGATGTTGCCCTTTTTGGGAGGCCATATGCTTATGCTAATGTTGCTTTTTTTGGTCAGAATATGTTTTAAATTAATCTTTTGGAATTGACTTCATGGCCAGCTGAAAATCACATGAATAAAATCAATCTCATTCTTTTTTTTTTTTTTTTTTTTTGGTAAATACATCTAATATTTTAACTCCAAAAAGTGTTAGCCAGTTTGGTTATCAAATATGACTCTGAATGACATTTAGATATTCCTAAGACTTAATTCTACTTGTGAAGGAAGACAGTATGTCACCATGGAAGTCAGTAAAGAGAATGAATGACAGACTCTGAAGGGAATCTCAAAGATTTTTTGGTTGTTATTCAGTTGTGTTTGACTCTTAGTGACTCCATTTGAGGTTTTCTTGGCAAAGATACTGGAGTAGTTTGCCATGTCCTTTTTCAGATCATTTTACATATGAGGAAACTGAGGCAGACAAATTTAGGTGAATTGTCCGTGGTCAGTTAGTGTCTGTGGCCAGATGAGTCTTTCTGAATCCAGGCTTAGCGCTCTGTCCACCACACCACCCAGCTTCCTCCAAAGAAAGAAATTCTAAAATGTGCTGAACTTTTGGAGTGAATGTATAGCCTCAAAAGCTATACATTCTGATCTGAAAAAGACAGTGATCATTTAGATGGCTATGTTCTGATGTGATCATTAACAAACTGGCACCATTTCTCAGTAATCACCTTGTACAACCACTATTGTTATATTAGAGTCCCATTGTGTGACAATCTACAGTCATGCAGCAGGTTTGTTTACATTAATTTAGCTATGTATGATGGCTGTCAACTTGCCATACATAGTCATCATGACTATCATGAGCATGGACACAAACCTCATTTATGGTTCTGATCTGAGTTTTTTGATTTTACATATGTTTTAAGGTTTTTTTTTGGTATATTACATCAAAATAATTTCTGGATCTGTCTTGATCTTCTCTACCAGCTACTGAAGCCAACAGGCTGAGTGATCTTGTCTGATGGAATATGAAGCATTCATATGTTTCATTGATGTTTCCCACTTCTCTGCTGAGATCAGGGAGGAATTTTTCACTTTTTGTTTTCAGATACCAAAATTTCTCCCTATAATTACCTCAGATCACAGAATAATAGGATCATAGAATTAGAGCAGAATTTAATTTTCTTTTTATTTATATTCTTATAGGTATTACATATGTTGTCCTCCTACTACTGCTTACTTGTCTTTGAATCAGTTTGTATATCTTCTCATGTTGTCAACAATTTATGTTGCAATTATTTATTTATTTATTTGTTAATTTATTGAGTATAAACCAAAGCGTTTCCTCCCATTCCATCCCAGGAATATAAAGTTGTCTTAAGAGTAAAATAGGATGATACAATAGGACCTTTACAAAATGAAGAAAGGACAGAATTTGAAACCAGGGCAGAGACTAAACTGGTGTGGAATAATAACAGGTTATAGATTTTCGTTGGTTCATGTAAATACCTCTTAACAGAATGGCAATTCAATTTGCTAAGTTATGAGGTACATTTGAAATATTACTTGCTGTTAGGGTTCATGAGAAATTTATCTTGTTGTTTTACAGACTACTAGGAGACATCATAGGATGTGATCTAAGAAGGCTTTAGTCTTCAGCATCACAAACAATATCATGTAGAACATTCAGGCTTATATTATTGGTGAACAGAAAACCATTTTGGTTCTTTTGACTGGAATGCTACACTATGAATAATATTTTAAGAAACCCTACAGTTGTGTGCATTTTAATGGAAGAAGTTTCTTATTTCTAACCTGAGGGTGTAGTCCCCAATGACTTGATAACCACATTCAGTGCTTGATTATTGACTATTCCCTTGTGTATAGAAATAAATAACTGTGCACTTGATGCACAAGATGCACTTGAATCAAAGGAAAGATAGAAATAGTCTTTGTTCATCTGTACACAAAATGAGGCATATAAACTAACAAGGCTAACCTAAGTAGCTATCACCCAAGGGACTATGTATGTGCATGAGAGAGAGAGAGACAGAGAGAGAGAGACAGAGAGAGAGAGAGACAGAGACAGAGAGACAGAGACAGAGACAGAGAGAGAGACAGAGACAGAGAGAGAGACAGAGACAGAGAGAGAGACAAAGACAGACAGACAGAGACAGAGAGAAGAGATCTCCCCATGCTTGGAATGCTCTCCCTCCTCATCTCTTTCTCTTCAAGTCCCAGCTAAAAATCTCACCTTCTACAGGAAACTTTCCTGATCCCTCTTAATTCCAGTGCCTTCCCTCTGTTGGTATTTCCTATTTGGTATCAAGCTTGTTTGTACATTGTTGCTTACTTGCTGGCTCTACCATTGTTGTTGTTGTGTAGAGGACTGGAACTGTCTCTTGCCTTTCTTTGTGCTTAGCACAATGTCTGGCACACAGCAGGTACATAACAGATGTTTATTGACTGACTCAGTCACTCTTTTCCCTTGGCGAGGAGGAGCCAGCCTCTTACTGGTCCTCAGCTCTAATTTTTTTTTTCTCAGTAGAGAGAATAGACTGTGGCACAACAAGGGTAACTCTATCCAAGGTCCAAAGGCTACCAGAAGCAAAACTTAAAGAATGCTGGGAGAGGGAACTTCCTGTTTGTGTTGCTGCCCAGATCCTAGATGAACTCTTCCAAAGTCTGTACGCTAAGCATTGTGGTAGAATTCAGTCCCTCAGGATGTAGCCAGGTAGGAGAAACAATGTCCACTGCCCCCACTCCCACCCCCAGCCCTCACCCTCACTGTTACCAAGTCAGCATGTGTTTATTGGATCTTTTCCCCCTTCCATTATTCTTCTCTGGCGCCTCATTAAAGGAGAGAAATGTAGACCGAGAGTATAGAATTTCTGCTATAAAAGATAAGGTCATCTTAATTTCCTTAAGATTCTCCTATCAGTAGTAAGTGATAAGAAAGTATTCATGCAATGTACTTTATTTAATGCATTTAATCCATCAACCTGCTTTGTTTACATACAATTTAATTCTAGGTATTGTGTATTCACTGGGTAAATTAAAGAGCTTGTCAAAAAAAATGAAGGCTTTCAAATTAGGTGGAGGAGAACCTATTATTCAGCGAATCAAACAGCCAATCATACTACTCTTCAGTGATGGCTTTTGTGCCATTGAGCGTCACCCTCCCATGTTTAAAAATAGGCTTAGTACCCTCCTTGACTCCTGCCACCATTTCTTCTCAAAACTGTCTGCAGGTGTGTGACATTTGTCTTGCTACCATCCTTCTTTCAAAGGAGTTGGCAGTTGGGTTGGTTTTGAATGGCCCTAACAGTTTTGCAGAAAAGACCCATCTGGCCATTCACAGTTTTGCATGTTTCTCTGTAAGTGGGCAGCTTTCCACATATGGGTTGTAAACAGCACAGAAAGAAAATTGTAGGTTGTGTGTCTGTACACTGTCATCCTTTTGTGTTTGAAGATGAATCAATTGTGTGAGTGAAACAGACAGTGAGTGCATCAGGAGCCTGGGACACTAGAGGGCTGAGAGGTGAAAGGAGACCCAGATGTGACCTGTGGAGGATTACTTCCTCTCTGTTCTGTTCTCTACCATTGTGGGGAGGGCAGTATGAGGAAGTCAGTGAACACAATCCTGTAGGGGTTATTCAGGAGTATCAGTAAGCAGCCTTAGACCTGCAGTAAATGAACGAGTGGTTTAGCAAACCAGCTGGAGAACTGGGGTTGCTGCAGTGTGGAGGGAGAAACATTTAACTGGATGTTCTGGGAGTGTTGGCGGTTCAGAATAGGCAAGTGTGAATGTAGAGTTTGTGCATTCAGGTGAGATCAGAAAGGATGATAAGATGACAGATATAAAGCTAGAAGAGCCCTTAGAGTGTCTAGCCCAACCCACTAATTGTATAGGAGAGGAAATGGAGGCCTGAGGAGATTAGATGACTTACCTAAGGTCACATAGATGGGAAGCATCAGAAGTGGAATTTTTTGCTATTTATATCCAGAGAAAAAACTGATGGGAGTCTGAATGCAGATAGAAGCATATTATTTTCACTTTCTTAATTGCTTTATTTTTTTTTCTTATGGTGTGTTCCTTCTTTTATAACATGACTAACATGGAAATAGGTTTTACATGACTGCGCATATATAACCTACATCAAATTGCTTACCATCTTAGTGGTAAGGGAGCAAGAGAGAGAAAATTTGGAACTCAGAATTTTTAAAAAAATAGATGTTAAAATTTGTCTTTACATGTAATTGGAAAACAAAACAGGCAAAAAAGTGGGGTTTTCTCTCAGGTCCTTCAACTCTTCAATCCGTAGTAACAATGCAACAGTAACAATGGCGATAATATTAGTAATGGTGAACATTAAGAGAAATGTTATTAAATAACAAATTATTGGTGCAATCCCTGACCTTTCCTCCAAATTTACCCCACCTAGACCATCTCATCTAGGTGCAGCTGTTGCCCCATCTAACTAGAGAAGCTTACAAAGAATTTAATCAAAAGTGAATTCCAGCCCATTATATTTTAGTCAGCCGGATCCGAGCAGAGGTGGACCCCCTTTTGTCTAGATCAGGGTTGGGGAACCTATGACCTTGAGGTCACATGTGACCTTCCAGGTCCTTTTGACCCAGTCATGCAGCCTTTTGACTAAGTTCAAGTTTTACGGAACATATCCTTTTATTAAGGGGACTTATTCTGTGAAGTTTGGATTCAGTCAAAGGGCCACACTTGAGGACCTAGATCTATGCCTGGTCTAGATTGTCCTAGTTTGGATAAGAGATGAGTCTCTTTGTCTAAGAATGAGTGATCAGATTGACATCCCTTAAACCCTCATTAGATAAGCCCACCTATCATTACAATATTCCTTCTTGTTAATTGTTAACCAATCAGAGTTGATCACTACCTTCAGCAACACCCACTCTTGCAAGAACATACAAGCATCGAATGGATTCTATGAGGGTCTTTGGCATTCCAGAGTGCCACTGATCCCTTTTATGGCCTGTTAGCAATGATCAATAAAATGATTAATTACCCAGAAACTACATCTCTCAAACCTTTTATTGTCACAACATTTATGCAGCACTTTAAGATCTGTGAAGCACTTTACATAGATTACAACACTTGATCCGCACAGCACGACCCTGAGGTTGGTGCTGTCATTACCTTCATTTTACAGATAAGAAAACTGAGGCAAAAAAGAGATTAAGTACTTGCCCAGGGCCACATAGTTCCTTGGTGCCTCCAATTCGAGAGCTTTCTCCACTACACTAACTTCATCATGTCGCCTCATGTTGTGGTGTTCAAAACAAGAATGATTTTATGTTTGTCATTGGCTTGACAGAGTAACTTAGTGCTGGTATGTCCTGACGGGAAAGATATGGACCTCTGAGTTCCTCCTAGTTTCTTTTTTGGAAGGGGAGTGCTTGGGAGGCATTTTGTGTAAGAAGACTCAGGGAGTTTAAAGTAAGTGGGTAAGTGAAGCAAAGATTTCTATACATTAGTCTAAGATATGAACAGTTGATGCAAGATTGAGTAGGAAGAGCATTTTAGTTTCTTCAGAACTGGATCTTCACAGGGAGCTTCATTATTTGGGTTAAAGATTGCTCAGGATACGATTTCCTCTTGTTAGTAGGGGTTCCATCCAAATCAACTGAACAAGGATTTATTAATCTCCTGCTACGGACTAAGGACTAAAGCATTGTGTTAGGATCTAGGGGCACAAATAACATCCAACGAAATCAATGAATACAACCAAAACACGTTGCTGAGGAATTCAACATGGAGGGAGAGAGAGAACTGAGGGCATCAGTAAAAGTTACTATAGGTGTTGTCAAGGGAACTGAGCCTTGAGGCAAGCTACAGGTGAGGTGAGTGCATTCCTGATGTAGGAATAGCCTTTGTGCTGAGCTGTAGAATAAGCAGAGGCCTGGTTGGCTGTAAAGTAGTGAGCAGAAGGGGATGAGTGTGAAATAAATCTGGAAAGTAGGCTGGAAACAGAGGGCAAGGCTCTAAGTGCCTAGGTGAGGAGCTTCTATTTTTATTCTAGAGAAAATAGGGATTCATTGAAGGTTCTTGAGCTACATAGTGACATGATCAGACCTGTACTTTAGGAAGTTTTATTTGGCAGCTATGTGGAGGATGGAAAAGAGAGGGCTGCACAAAGACAACCAAAGCATCTGTTGTGTACTTCATTTATAGGGGTGATTGGCATGAATGCACCATTGGAGTATATTTTTAGGTATTTTTTTTTTGATTTATTAAGCAATATTTACTTTAAGGGGAAATTTTAATGCCTTTTTTAGATTATTACACTATAGCTGAAATTCACTTTTAAGTAAATACTGAATTCACAAATTAAGAAAACATGAACTTCTATTCTACTATTTTGAGTTTCAATCAGCGAGTGGGTTGCAGTGAAAGAAAGATCAGTGAACCTGGTGGAATTGATTGTAATGCCTTTCAGATGTCAATTCCTGAAGGGCACTATTCCTTCTGAAAATGCCTCATGAGAAATTTCCATCCAAAGGCTCAAGTTAATGGCCAAGGTCATTCTCCCTGGGATGTACCAGAGCAGCTGCTCCCAGTGCCCAAGGCAGAACTTGAAAGAACCTTCCTTCTACACCTTCCCTACCTTTGTCTAGACAATATTCTTACCCCCTGCCAAAGATCTGCTTAGGAAATTATTCTAAAGAAAATCCTAACTCTCCTAACTAATACTAATACCCCTCCTCCCCCAAATCAAACCAAAACAACAACTAGGAAAACCCAACACCCTTCTTTTTCCCCTGGAGGCTCAAATCAAAGACAATTTTCACTTTCATTTGATTTCATCTGAGAATTTAAGGACATTTGCATTAAATATCAAGACAATGGCTGAACTCTCTTTAATGTGGCTATCACACTATTATTTTTTATTTTCTTTCAGGCCTGAATTAACCAAATTATCTGTCTGTAGAGCCTTAATTCACCCTATAATTGCTAACTGTGCATTTCACACTGCAACGTATGGCCCTTGGCAGAGCTAAGCCAGCACCCCAGCTAAGGACAGAACTCAGGTTTTTAAATTTCTAGTCAGAAATGTACCTATTAGAGCAATCTGCCTCTGCATTATGATTTAAATTAGGCACAAAAAATGAATTCACTTATTCTGTCCCCGCCTAACAGATTTCTGAACCAAGCCTTACCTGAGGTTGTGGGAGAGTTTCCTGGGCTTTGGCTAGAAACCTAAACTCCTGACTCAGCTGGTAGAAGAGAGGTACTGAGAGACCTAAGTCTAGGTAAGGTTTCTAAGAGGCTGATTGGTGAGCACCCACATATTCAAGAAAAGTGTGAACCGTTCCCTAAGCAAGTGCCAATCTCCCAGCCCTCTCAGAGGCTTCATCTGAGAAGTTATACATTGATTTGGGAAAAAAACAAAACAAAACAAAACTCTGCTACCCTGGGCATAAGAAAACATTTTATAACTGAAATGGCAATGCATCCTGAAAGGGAACATACAGGAGGTATACTGAATAGCGGCTTGAACTTGTAGTCAGGAAGGCTCGAATCTGAATTGTGCCTTAGATGCTTATTAGTCTTGTGACCCTGGGCAAGTCACTTCCTGTCTTGATCTGTTTTCTTATCTGTAAAATGAAGAAAATAATAGTTTATACCTCACAAAGTTGTTGTCAAGATTAAATCAAATTCTATCATCTATCTGTCTGTCCGTCTGTCTATTATCTATTGATAAAGGTATACATATATCTCTTTATATATCTACATGTAGACATACGTATGTCTACATATGTATATCTATAACTCTCTCTTTCTCTGTATATACACATATGCAAACCTTAAAATGTTATATAAATGATTCAGTAAGAACACACTTGTATATTGCTCCCCCACTCACTTTTTAAAAGAAAACTCTTGGATAACATGGTAATAGATGGATGAATGGATGGATGGATGAATCTTCAAACAACAGTCACAGCTGCCTCATCTCTTTTTTCTTTATGGCTGAGCGCAATCTCCTCCCCTTTCCCCATTATCTAAGTCCTAAGGAGGAGAGGAAAGAACTGAAAGAGTACAGTTAATCATATTGGATTGAATCTCAACTCTTCTTTGCTGTTTGGATGACCTTGGGTAAGTTATTCTACTTCTTTGGGCCTCAGTTTCCTGTCCTGAAAAATGAAGAGTTGTACTGGGGGACTTCTGAGCTCCCTTCTGTCTCTAATCCCATGATCCAATTGTTAGACCAAGCCCTGGGGCCACTTGTATGTCTTAGAACTCCTGTACCTGAAGACATGCACATACATACACGTATGCATATACATGCACACGCGCACACACACACACAAACACACACACACACCCCAAACCCAAAAGGAGAATATAAATAAATATCTTTTAAGAGCTTGCATAATATCAACCAATGGCAACAGCAGGTTTTTGACAGGACTGTGAACTTCCCCAAAACACCATCCTGTCAGCCTGGCGGTGATTCAGCTGCATGATTCAACTCCTGCAAGATGGGTTGCTGCCAGCCAGAGTATCCAGCCGAAACCAAGCCCCCCCTCCCCCCCAGAGCTGCCAGCCTATTAACATTTAGAAGTGGGGGCTGCATCCACTGGTGAGTTGAGTCAACTTGTTATTAACAGGACTAGTTCCCCTAGAGGTAATACAAAGGAATCTTTTCTTCTGAAGCAAAGAAGAAAAATAAAAGAGGAAATGACATTCCTTCCATCACTATGTTATCTCTGATTTTTCTTTTAAAAAGGGAGGGGCAGTATATAATTCTTTACAGCTGGCACATCATATTAAAGGGAGAGAGAGAGAGAGAGAGAGAGAGAGAGAGAGAGAGAGAGGGAGGGAGGGGAAGGGAGAGAGAAAGCTTTATCCTCCCACCCACCCCCTCTGGAGTCTTCTTATAATGAGACCCAGACATCCCATCAACTTTCTGTAATCCAAATGAGGGATGGTGCCTTCTGAACTATGAGGAAATGGAACAGACATCATCAGAGGACCAAATGCTGTGGAAATAATTTTCCTAGAGTTATTAGGCTTCTCTTGTCAGAGCCACCTTTCTTTCTTTTTTGCTACCTTTCTTAAAGGCAGAATCCCCTACCCCCTCCAGTTTGAGGATGGGAAAGAGCAGTGAAGGACAAATCTTAATTCTCGCCCTTGCCTCTAGACCCATGTATAGCACACTGAGCCTAGATGGTTCATCCCTGCAGCCATTAACTCATGATAGACTTACAGCCCATCAAATGAAATTTTCTCCAAGTAAACATCCAGCAAAGAAAAGAGGCATAACAGAATGAAGAACAATATTCTTTGACAGCTCTTTCTTTCCCTATCTTTCTTTTGTGTGAGAGCTTAGGAGTGA
This sequence comes from Potorous gilbertii, assembly GCA_028658325.1. NCBI lineage: Eukaryota > Metazoa > Chordata > Mammalia > Diprotodontia > Potoroidae > Potorous > Potorous gilbertii. The sequence continues at coordinate 366,462,699 of CM053770.1, read as the reverse complement.
TTTCTCAAAACCAATTGCAGGGAGAAAGTGAGGGATGTGGTACAAAAAGGGAACATCTTCCTTTCTCCTTTCCTTCAACCTCTCAGCTACCTCATACCCTATGTTGTTTGGAGGACTTTTGTCTGGCTCTGTTCTTTAGCCTAAAGTACTGTGCAGCTTTCTGGAGTCTCATTTTGCATAATGCCCTGGAAAATACCCCAGAGAGGATGGCTTAGTCGGACAAAATCCTGGTTTTGCAAAACAGCATTTCGCTCATCTAAGACCCTCATGGGCAAATACCAGTGGCTTTAATTCAATATTTTCTCATGAAAAACTCCTATTGAAAATCTTTATCCCTGGAAAGGATTTAAACATTTGGGTAATTGCCCCCAAATTCTCAGGTGTATATGTGTGCTTATTTTTAAATTGGGGCAGTCATATCAGAAGCAATCCACAGCAGGAAAATTGACCCCATGATCTGTTGGAGTATATTTTATAGAATCATAGATCCAGAGTTGTGGAGGACCTCAGAGATCAGCTAGTCTAACCTTTTCATGGTACATGAGAGCATTGTGACTCATGAAACTTAAGGGACCATAGAAGTCACATAAGTAGTAAATTCTCAGAGATGGGATTCAAACCTAAGTCCTCTGACTCCAAAGCCAAGGCTTGTTCCGTGATATCACACTTCTCTTTTCCTATATGAGACATTTTGTGATTCTTCGTTGAATTGGGAAGTGTTGAAAATGTGCAGGCTATTTTGAAAGTATAGTGCTAGCCCCAAGAGTTAATGGAGTGAGGGGAGTGAATAAAAGGCAAGTCTTTGCATGAAAAAGACTTGGGTTCCAGTCCTGCACTAGTGCCCCAGTCAACTCTCTGTATTGATAAGCTGCATATTAGTTATTTAGTTGCATCCATGAGAGAAGTTCCTCATGCCCATTAAAATCATAGGTCTGGTCCATGAAACAAAATGGACCAAGCATGTCCTCAAATATTGCTCATCATCTGATATCCCCACGTTATAGAGATTGATTCAGCTGTGATGATGCACCATGCTTCATCAGTACCCTCAGTGCCCTGTGATTGGAGGGTCAGAAGGCAGAGAAATAAACTTGACAGAATTTTCCAATCAGTTTAATTTCCATCCACTCTTCTGCTTGGCTTTTACTCCATGAATATCACACTTTTCAGCTTCCTTTTGTGTATTATCTTTGCCCATTTGATTTTAAACTCCCCAAGGGCATGGACCATTTTTTGTTTCTTATTTGTATCCCCTGATGCTTAGCCCAGTAATTAGTATATAGTAGGTGCTAAATAAATATTTATTGCTTATTTTGTTCATTGTTCTCATGAGTGTCACTAACTTTTCAGATATGATTGACTTCTAGGAGTGCAGGGACTCCAGTGCTAGAAGAGTGAGCTAAAGTGTCTTCAAGTCCCCGGCTGTGGGCTGCTGCTTTCAATGTCCAGCGGTGGTATGGATGGCTGCAATGATTGTGAGTGGCACGCTCTCTTTAAGATACTACTTTCCAACAAGTCAGTCCCATATCTTTGGAGCCTGCCAGGGTGTGGGTGGGATGGACTTTTTTCACAAGTGCTGCTCCTTTGTCTTTTGTTTTTGAAAATGTAGTCCTTGTTGTTTACTCCAGTTTCAGAAACAGTTTTTTATTTTGAAACCTAACTTCAACTCTGCTATAACTGGTCCCCTCCTCCTCTGTCTGTTTCAGAGAAGTAATATAGCGTCAATCCTGAAATTAGTTCTGTTTATCAGCAGTCGATATCCAGAGGAGAGAGCACAGTGAAACCTAATAGTAATGGAATACAGCTCCTAATTTCAGCTCTCTCATCTTCGTTACCATCATTGCATTTATTTGCAGCCTGATTCTCTATCTTTTCCGGCCTCCTGTCTCTGCAGCTGCCTCCTCTTCTCTCCTTCCTGATGGCTACAGATCTCTGCTTATCGTTCATTTCCATGCTCGGCTTTGTCTGTGTCTTTGTGTTCATCATTCTGGTGTAGGTTTCTTGGCTCTATATGGAAGCCTCTTATTTCCCAGGCATTGTCAGTGACGAGACGGCACGAGGGGCTTGTTGGAACCATTCTAGGCGTCCTTTGTCTTGTTTCTTTTCTGATGGTCTAATTTCACACACGTTCCAAATAAGGACCCTCTTTTCAATCTAAGCAGTCAATATGGACATGCTATTGTTTGGGGAGGCAGACAGATTATTATTATTTTTAAAATGTATTCACTGCATGAATTTCTCATGAAAAAGAATCCTCCTATTGAAAACCATTGCCCCCGGGAAGGTTTTAAGCATTTGGGTAATTTCCCCCAAATTCTCATGTGTATGTGTGTGTGCGTGTTTTTAAATTGGCGTCGTCGTGTCAGAAGCAATCCATAAACAATATTGATTGCACAAAAACCCAGAACTGCCAATCTCCTATGTCTCAGAGGAAGCTCTTTCCCTTATCCCCTGCTGCTGCTCCATAATCTCTGAGAAGATAGACTTCAAACCACTCTGGCTGCCTCCCCCTTCCATGGGGTCCTGAAGTAGCATGTCACTTTGCACTCACATTTAACAGGTTTCAAGCTTCACTGGGACTCTAGCTACATTTTCCTCAGTGATAGCCCTTTGACAGCTTTAAAAAATGGACCAGAAAAAGGGGAAATTATCTCACACACAGCTCCTTTTTGTAACTCAAGCAACAAAGACAAGTGTGAATGAAATAATACACTTCTTCTAATTCAGGCACAGAACACAAAATGCATTGGCTTCACCTATTCCACTTGATGTGATCATCAAGTATGATTTAGGTCTCTAATAAATTAAATTGTTTGGAAACCTGGTTCATTGCTCACTTCTCCCCCTGCCCCCCCCACCCCGAAAAAAAAATCTATGCAAGCCTGAATTGCTAATGATGTCATTCCTTCTAGTCCCTGTTTTGTCTTTTGACCATCTTTGCCTAATGAACCTTATGATCTTGGAGGTTAATTTAGAATCAGAAATATCACACTTCTCGTTGGAGTACCCATATTTGTATGCCTTTCACTGAGTTCTGCAGTCCTACCTCATTTTCCTTCTTTCCTTTGGTGCTACCAAGTAGGGTTCATTGTATTCCTGGAAACCTGCTGCACACAGGAACATTTCACATCTCAGAAATATCTCAAGCACAGGAGGGCTAAGGTTAGCTTTTGAACTGCAGTTTCTTTTAGGAAGCTATCTGTCCTGTAACCCTTTGGAAATCTCTGTCTCAAGACCCATCAACCTGTGTGCTTTCCCTGTCACCAACACACGTAGAGACATATACAGAGACATGCACACTCTATCAGGCATTTCTTAGGGCTGATGGAAATTCACTCTGAAGTTGAAAAAATGGGAAGTTAATGTATTGATGAGCAGAAACTCCATAACTCCATCCTAAAGCCGACTGAATCCTAGTGATGATGTTTTAATGACGGGCGGGCTGCCTTTAGGACAGCTGCTGCAACGTTCTGCTAGGCTGGAATCTGAATCTTGGATGAAAAGAAACTTTGGAATGACTCACACATTTTACTAATTTATAAGTGCAGTCTTCCTTGAAACCCCAATGTACATACCAGAATCCTGATCTATGAAAGTGAATAGAACCTTGAAGTCAATGAAAACAAGAGTTTTGCTCACTGAATATAAAATCCCTAGCTTATCTCTTTTTTATTTTATTTTGCTTTATTTTTTTACTCTTCCCACATCTTCCAGGTTTTTATTTTCTTTCAATTTCACATGAGGGACCATATGAAAGCCCAAAGCAAAAATCTGACTTCTGGAGGTTTGTATAGCAACAAACAAACAAACAAATAAACAAACCCTTATCTGGACAGCTTACCAGAAAAGGCTGAATGCTGAAATCTGTTTCAAAACAGTGTCTGTCTACCTGAGTGGGCATTTGGGATTTTACCCAATGGCTTGCTGTGGGAGAATGGAGGAACAATAGGGAGAGAGGAATTCTCTCTTTTTTATTTATCTATAAGCTGAGGGGCTTGTATTAGATGAATCAATTCTAGCTCCAGATCTATGATCCTATGATAAGATTCTTCCACTTTAGCAGTCTAAGGTCTTTAGTTTTCCTCTTTATCCTTTCTTATATCTCTTTATAGTTGTTGAGTCATTTCAGTCATGCTGAACTAAAACCCCATTTGGTTATGGTTAAGAAGACCCCATTTGGGGTCCTCTTGGCAAATATACTGGAGTGGTTTGCCATTTCCTTTCATAGCTAATATTAGATGAAGAAACTGAGGCAAATAGGATTGAGTGATTTTTCCAGGGTCACACAACTGCTAAGTGTCTGAGGCCAGATTTGAACTCTTGAAGAGGAATCTTCCTGATTTCAAGCCCAGTGCTCTATATACTGTACCACCTAACTACTCTGTATCTTAAAGGACCCATATATACACTACCAAGGATTGTCATTGCAGATGATCCAAGAATCCACCACTCATTCTTCCTTAACACCCCTTTTTCTCTAATTCAGTGCTATGCTATTTTAAAAATATTGATTTCAATTCTCCTACACTTCAGCATATCAAAATCAGGTTTAAGAACAGATTTACTAAATGCTTGTGCTTATGGGAGCACCCTCTGATCTTTTGCCATGTCTAATGTTCTTATCATAACATCTTTGACAGAAAAAAGTGTAACTCTAGTGAGGCTAACAAGCTAACATTTTCAGTTAGTGAGAGTGGGAAGGTGGGTTCCACTTACCAAAGAGAAAGTTATATTTGGTTTAAAATGCAGCAATTGCAGTGGAGTGGGCTGGGTGTCTTCACTGAATTTTTCTTGTGAAATTCAACAAAATCTATCTTTCACTGAGTCAGCAAGTCACAATAAAGGGGGTAGTTTTGACAAACTTATTAGAGTAACATGGTTATATTAGATGTTATTCATTCAACAAGCTATTGTAGAATACCTACTATGTGCCAGGCACTTATCCCAGTGTCATAGGATATAGAAAGCATGTGTAGATTGTGGAATATTGCATATATTGTTAGATACAGCTGATGTGTTGGTTGTTTTTTTTAGGTTAATTTTTTTTCCCTTTCTTTTTTCTTCTTTTATTTATAAGGAATGATTGCCTGGGCAGGGGAAGGGAATAAGATATTAAGAAATGAATGTGATATAAAAATAAAAGTTATCAGTATTTTTTTTAATAAAAGGAAAGCATACTTAGACCAAAGTTAATAAAGACAGATGGGCACCCATGCAATCGTGTTTTGGGGTCTCTTGCTAAGACTAAAAGGAGTTTTGCAGAATAAGTAGATGAGTCAGTTAATGCTAGCAACAATAGGCCCTTAAAAATTGTTTTTTAGGCCACAAGAAACAGCATTCAGTAGCAAATAGAGACCTGGTCTTGGACTATGGAAGACCTGGTTTCAAGTTTCCCTTCTGATACATAAGAGTTGTGTGACCATGGGCAAGTCATTTAACTTTTCAGGGTCTCAGACAACTAACTAAGATACTAAGATAACTAAACTATAGAATAGTTATAGAACTGCTTTTGTAGGAGTTCCCTCACTGGGAGTTTCCTATACCATAGAAATCAGAGGTCCAGAGTTTTTTTTAAAGAAGGAAATATCAGGTAGCTAAATTAATGCCAGGGCAATTAAATGCTGTAGTGGATAGAACTCTGACTTTGGAGTTAGGAGGATCTGAGTTCAGATTTGACCACAGACATTTAATAGTTGTGTGACCCTGGGCAAATCAGTCAACTTTGTTTGCTCAGTTTCCTCAAATGTAAAATGAACTGGAGAAGGAAATGGCGAAGCATTCCAATGTCTTTGCCAAGAAAACCCTAAATGGGGTCACAGAGAGTCAGGCACAACTGAAACACTCAACAACAAACTGATGCCACACTAGGGGAGCATTAGAGGTGAATCAGGGGCTAAAAAGGAAAGATAACACAGTATGATATAGGGGATAGGATGCTGGATTTGGAGTCAAGGAGAATGAAATAGAAATCGTGCTGCAGACACATTACTAGTTGTGTGATCCTGTCAAATCATTTAATTTCTCTCAAATTCATTTTTTTCATTTGTGAAAAGAGAGGTTGTCAGACTCTATGGCTTATAAGATCCCTGCCCTTTCCAGCCTTAAATCTATTGTAGTAGAGAAGCATCAATTTCCCAAATTGGGTCCGGGATATATACCCCCCAGAGGCAGATGGGGAAGGGCATGAAAGGGATACAACTGTTAAAGAGATGTTACTGAAGAACCTTGGGAGTGACAGTACATAATGGTTTTATAAGAGACTGTTTCTGGGACTTGATATATGTTTACACCAAGCTCTTACTGAGATTTCTGGGTCTTTTTTCATTCCATGCATTGACAGCTCAGGTATTTTACAGGGAGTTTTTTTTAAAACTAAAAAGATTTATTAGAAGATATTCTTTGTGAGGTTTGAAACACAGCAACTATGGGAGAAGATATGATAACTTTAAATTAATTGTTTCACATAAAACTGATAATATAACTAACTTCTCATAACTTGGAACACAGACATTAAGTCAAGAGGTTTCTCTGCTCCGGAAATAGCCTTCCTGACATCTTGTTGTTTTAGCAGGTCAGGGTACATTTTTGGTGTCTTTCCATTTCAACTCAAAGGGTCAACATGCCACCATCATTTTACTTTATACCCTTATTCTGTTGATCAGCTAGTATTTGGGCTGAAGACTTGGAATCATAGAAGAGTATATTAATTTTGTCAACATATTCCTTCTTGATACTGTCTTTCCCATTGATCTTTCCAGAAGGTTGACTGGGGTCAGGAAGTGCATTGAGTATCCTAATGTTGTCTTGGTACTAATTTTTTCCAGGTGGTTCAATGTTTCCTCACTGATATTAATCCCTTTTGTCTGGGCTTTGATTTTTATTAATCTGTTTCATTTCTTGTGGGGTGTACAGCATGGTGTGAATGTTCATCATTCAGTCCAGAAGGTCAAGGGAAATTCCAAGAGGAGAAATCACATCCTCAGTACAACTGATGACATAGATGCTCTGGTTGGAAGAAAAATGATAATGGTGGTGATGGAGGATTCCAAGGCATGGTGTAGATAGGTGAAGCATTCAATGTCCAACATGTGCACCTTGTTGACAAATAGCACACTAACTCAGCTATGCCTAGGTCAGTGAATTTGTTGACCACCTTGTTAATCTCCCCTTCCATCTTGTCTTTGATTTCCATCTTTGACTTTGTTAAATGGCCCATCATGGAAAAGATGGCCCATCCTGGAGACTATTGTTGGTAACATCCAAGTCATGGAGGGTCACAACCTGAATCATTTAATTTCTTTTCTTTTTCTCTTTCCCTTCCTTCCTTCCTTCCTTCCTTCCTTCCTTCCTTCCTTCCTTCCTCCCTCCCTCCCTTCCTTCCTTCCTTCTTTCCTGCTTTCCTTCATCGCCCTTTGTCAAGGGAATCCGTTCTTCTGCTTGGGGTCAAATTTGGTAGCATAGGTATTACACTTGCCTTGACTCTTCACTATACCATTGTTTGCTTCTATGTATATCACATGTCCATGCTCCACTTGCTCTTCCTGCAAACTTTCAAGATGCTGGCATCCAGTTTGATTCTTTTGCTGTTTTCAGTCTCATAATTACATGGCTGATGACTTTGCCATATCCACCCATAGGGTTTTCAGGTACCGATGGAGTTAGCTCTGTGACTTCATCTTCATAAACTTCCTTGGTTTGTTTTATCCTCAGACCAATTGCCATTTTGAAGTTTTCCATTGGAACTTCCATCTTCTTAATTTCTGCAGAGAAGACTTTGCTTTCATGGAATATACCTTCCTACCCAACTCTTGACTAGGGCTATCTTGCTAGTTCCAAGAGATCCTGCCAACAGAACAGGTGGATCTGATTGGTTTTCCACTCCAGAGGTTATAGGCAGGGAGGTCAGTTAGCTAGGAAGTTGAAAATTTCTAACTTGGAGGGTCCAGATACAGGATTATCCCCAAAGGGGAAAGTTAAGGCAGGAGGGAGAAAGTACTGGGCAAATAAAAAAGTGTTGACTAAGGCATAGAAGTTTATTGGACAGAAAAATTATAGACTGGAAAAATCAGGTTCCCCCCACCCCCAGACTTCAAAGGGGTAATTAATCTAGTATCTGAATGAAATTGAAAACAATAATGAATTTGAGGAACCAAATGGCATCCATTCCAGGACAAACAGATTAAGTCTTTTTAGATGATTAGGGACTAATGTACATAAAAAAACTAAATCCGATTGTGTCATTATTTAAAAAAAAAAATGGAGTGGTGGTCCATGCTCGTAACCACTGCTGTTGGGGAGACTAGGCTTTTGTATTACATGAGCTTGGGAGTCCCAAGTTATAGTAGGGTTGTTACTAACTGGGCATCCTCACTAAATCTAGTACCAACACAGTCTCCTCCTGAGAGCAAGGCTGCCTTGCTCCCAGATTGCCTGAGGAAGGACGAAATGGTCCAGCTTAGAAACAAAAGAGGTCAGTTTCTTTGTAGATCAGCAGTGGAGAAGAGCTCATGAATGGCTGCTGAACTTCTAGCCTGAGTAAAATAGGGACACCCACTCTAAAACAAAAACTAAATGAATGAATGAATAAATCAATTAATTAATTAATAAAGGAATGAATGAAAAGTAATGAGAGCTTCAGTTATATGAAACCAGCTAGTAGGATTTGATATGTGAAAATTCCGTTTTACAAGATGAGAACTGAGAGACCATCTCCAGGTATTCTTCACTTGTGGTCCATGCTGATAACATCTAGGCCCCTATTGGCCATGGTCAGAATGATGGACAAGGATTAACTCACATTTTGTGGCTTCTCAATCTAAATTCCCAGCATCATTCACCCTTACCTCTCATACAGGGCTCACTGTGTCTAGACTCTGAAACAATGTCTTAAATGATACCCTTGAAACTTTCATCCTATTGGGACAGCTGAACTAGAGATATTCAAGCACTTGCTTCTATAGGAGGAGTTTTTAACCTGGCATCTTTGAATTTAAAATAATTATAACTATTGTAATGTAACTTATTCCCTTTACAATCATACGTTTTTAATTTTAATCATTTAAAAAAATTATTCTAAGAAGGGAATGGTTGTTGTGTTCATTCTTTGTTTTCGAAGAAGACCATGACATCAGAGAAATGATGACATGACTTGCATTTGACTTTGATTTAAGTGAGAGAGGGCTGTGCAAGGTCACCAGCCTTACTTTTTCCTCCTGAGTCATGTGGGTCCAGTGACCAGATATTCCTCAGGTTGACTGGAGATGGCCCAGTATGCAGTGGGAGACGTTGGCCTTTTCAGGTACACACTTAGAGGGGGGTAGTGCCCATTGAGTGAACAGATATCTTTAAGAAGTAGTCAGAGAATGGCCCTTTTAATGAACAAAAGAAAAATATAACAATCAAACTGCAAGGGAAACAGAAACTGTTACTATTGATAATCTCTGTAAGTCAGCCATTAAGTGGAACTTGGGCAGGGACCTATTGTCTGAAGCCTATGGGCTTCAGAGTGCACTGGGTTTAAGGTTTTGGGAACAACAAAGGAAGGAAGGAAGGAAGGAAAGAAAGAAAGAAGGAAGGAAATACATCTAGCCAGTAAACCCCAAAGGAATGGGAGGGGGAGACAGAAGGGAGAGTATGAGCTCATTTACCCAGCTAGATGGGTCCCTACTCAGGCAGCTAGTTCTACTCACAGGTTGTGTTCATCCTTCATTTTTGAAGAGGACCATGACATCAGAGAAATGATGACATGACTTGCACTTGACTTTGTTTTGAGTGAGAGAGGACTGTGCAAGGTTACCAACCTTACTTTCTCCTCCTTAGCCATCTGCAAGAGGGAGTAGGGACTCTGAGGAGCAGGCTGGTTTTCAGTCACAAGGGACCAGGGACCTTTTTGGTCATTCCTGGGAGTAGTCTGAGCCCTAGATGAGAGAATAGCCAGGTATTTTGATCTACTCAGATATAGCTCTGATGTAATCACCCTGGTCTAGTATTACTTCACCAGTAGATAGAGTGATTCAAGTCTCTCCAAACCAACCTAATTAAGAGTGATCTAAACAGAAGAATTGTCTTGATATAAGGTGCTTTCAGCTAGTAACATATTTCCTGGGTCTGCCATGGATAGATTTGTTCTGCTGGTTCAATACCTTGGCTCAGACTATATGCCTGGACATCTCAGCCTTCTTCATTTCCCTCTGTTTGCACCCCTTCCCCTATTCTCCCATAGATCTACTTTATCACTTTCATAATGCTAAGAATCGGCAATGGAAGAAACAAATCTTTTCCTTCATTTCTCATTGTTTCAAGGCCCATCTATATACAGGATATATACAATAGGTCGGTAGCCATGGAAGGTCCATAGATGTGGAGAAAGCAAGACCTTTTCAGTAGGCACTTTGTATCCTGATAGAGGAAAGGGCTACAGGAGCAAATCAATAATTTTAAAAAATTTGTTTGTAAATCCATAGCTTTGCTGAAAAATAGGCAACCCAATATCTTGAACAAGATCATGAAGGTAGAGGAGAATGAGGACTGATTAAGAACTGCTTCAGGTTGTGGGAACATCTCATCACCTTCCCCCATTAGATTTCCCCTTCCCAGCTGGCCAAGCTTTGTTGGCCCTTAAAACATTTTACATATTCTGAAGGGTCACAGACCGTTCTTGCCTCTCCACTCACCAAATGATACAATTGTTGACTGACACGCATAGAGCCTCCAAAGGCAGGATGACAACTGGTCAGTAATGGTATATGGAAGGTAACCAGTTCCTCTGTGAACCTCCTGGGATGTTCTAAATCCTTTTTATGCCATGGTCCTCTTTGACAGTCTGGGGAAGTCAGTGGATCTGTTCTCAAAATAACATTTTTAAATGCACACAACACATAGGATTACAAAGGAAACAACTATATTGAAATATAATTATCAAAATACATATTTTCAAAAATAAATCCTAGTCCCCAGGTTGAGAATCCCTAAATTATCTTCTTACTCTGTATCTATTAATTTACAGAAGGTCATTTAAAGCACTTGAGAGTTGATGTAGTACAGTGGAAAAACTGTTGTTTGGAGTTGGAATTCCAGGATTGAAACTTGGTTTTTCTTCTTATTGCTTGTGTGACCTTGGACAAGTCCCTTAACCTCATTAGTCCTTGGTTTCCTCTTCTATAAGACAGGGATGGGGGAATTGAATAATATGGTCTCTGGGGTCCCTTTCACTGCTAAATGAGGAAATCAGCACAACTACGGTTCCTAAAACATGGCCATTTTTTAATGATTGAATCAGTACCAGTTGGAAATCAAAACATTACTTTATACGTAATAAATGTTAATTTAATAGCAATATACCACAATTGCTTTTTCTGCTTTTAAATTTAGTTAAAATTGATAATGTGTATTTCTTGATTTTCAAATTGTAGCACTGAATGTGGAATCAAAGAACCAGGGTTTGAGTCATGTCCCTGGACCTGAGTGACCTTGAGCAAATCTCTCTGAGATTTAGCATCATCTTCTAAAAAATTAAATTGTTGGACTAGATTACCTCAGTTTTCTTCTAATTCTAGATCCATGATCTTGTGTTTCTTTTAAAAAGATTTAATTATAGCCATACATTGTAGCAAAATCTGCTGAATAATTTGTCCTAGGGATGCCATGTTAGACCCTGGAGAGAATTCCACTATATCATATGATTTTAGACTTGGAAAGGACCTTAGATATTATTATATGGGAATTTGGGGTTTCCTTTTATTATTCATGCCTCAGGGCCATTGCTCCTGCAAATTTTGGTTTAACTAAAAGTCTGTCTTAATATTAGTTTCACTTGATCAAGACCTATACTGTGGGATATAAAAAATGTACCCAGAGCTTTAAACATTCCTCAAATAAGAAACCAGAGACAGAATTTCAACTGTTCCTAACTTCTTGGCGACTTCCTCCTCAATCACCCTATTTGTGAATCCTCTAAATGCAGTTAAATTTGTAACTTGATTAACCTAGAGGTTGTTTGACAAGGTTTGTTACCTTGGGGGACGTAAGAGATTATTTGGATGTTTCAGTCATCTCTGACTCTGTCATCCCTTTTGGAATTTTCTTGGCAAAGATTACTGTAATGGTTTGCCGTTTCCTTCTCCAGCTCATTTTACAGAAGAAGAACTGAGGTAAACAGGGTTAAGTGACATGGCCAGGGTCACACAGCTACTAAGTGTCTACAACCAGATTTGGACTCATGAGGATGACTCTTCCTGATTCCACACCAGTGTTCTATCTACTTCAGCTCCTAGCTTATGACTCTAAGTTTGTTCAGCTTTCATGACATTGAAGGAAGTATGGAATTATGGATCTGTCTTCTCTTTAACATTTTTGTCCCAAGAAGAATGTTTGCATAAGTTTGCAGTTTGTAAAAGAATTATTTCCCTCTAATTCTGTCATAATTTTACATATAAGAAGCCTGGTTAAAATCAGGTTTTCTCTGGGACCTGAACGTATGCTTGAGCATAATCAAAAAAGCCGAGGCTTTTACCTCTATAATTTCTGCATTGTGGTAAATACATATTTGACAGCAGTTACCCACTTTATGAACAGAAAGGAGATATTTCTCCCATAAAAATATCACCTATGGAGCAGCATTTTACAGGCTAAAAAATAAGACTCAAGAAAGGATGTGAGATGTCTTAGGTTGTACAGATAGTAAGTGACAGTTAGGATTTGAGCCTAGGCAATGTGACCAAAAATTCAGAGTTATTTACCTTGAATCATACTTTCTCTTAAGAGATGGAAAAAACAAGGAAAAGTAGGGGTTTGGGGTAGGATATATCAGAATCATGAATCACTGGTACATTGGAAGCAGCCTTAGAAAACATCTACCCATTTCCTTCACTTCACAGATGAGCCTAATGAGACCTTATGAAGGTTAAGTGACTAGTCCAAGGTCATAAGGATAGGTACTAGAAAAGATACAGTAGAATACTAGTCTATTGCTTGCCAGCCCAATATTTTCTTTACCATAACATAAAGCTCTTTTCTTTTGTTTCAAATATTTGTATTCATCCTTAAAAAATTCCATTGTTTTTTCTCCTTGTGACACCACTCATATTCATATTGTTTATTACTCTGCACAAATCAGGAGAATTTAGGAAAAGGTAGTGAGAGCAGGGGTCGATGGTCCAAACCAGATACAGTTGTGACAAATGTTTCTAGCAGGCAGTTAGGCTGAAAGTCCTTTCTCTGTCTTGTTCGGTTTACATAGGAAATGTCTGGGCAATTGTACCTTTAAAAAAAATTAAATCACCCCTTTTCCCTTAAAGCCATTTCTGTCTCATTTTCTTTTCCTTTAAAAAAAAATCCAATCCAACTGCCAGTAATGATAATAGGGTTCTTTTTGATTTCAAATTGTCAAAACTCAATGCTATTTCAGTAATATTATTCTCAGAAAGTTCTCACTACTCCAGATTGACAATTTTATGCTCCCCCTACTAAATGGCAGGGACTAAAAATGGATTAAAACCTCATAAATTCAGACTCCATTTATTTGGAATTTGGACAGTGGCCTGGACAACATTTACCTTTGAATCACCTAAGAAGAATGGTTTTCTGAGTAAATTAAAGGTTTAATCTTATGGGAGAGATTGTTTAAATTCCTTAAAAGAACAATTCTAAGCCTATTAAAAGCATAATTTACATACAATTGATATGCTAATTACACAGTCTTATCTATTTATTAAAGCAGTTCCTCTAAGGAAATCTACTAGCCTAGTTTGACTGATAGTATGTACTTGAAAGCAGTAAAACTGGACTTCTTTTAAAAAATACTCTGATTCAGGATTTCCATTAAGTCAGACAGGGTCTCCCTCTGACTTGTCCAGATTTGTTGTATGTGTATCTGATAGATAGGACCTTTTGAAAAAATATTGAAAAAAATGATCCCTCAAAACGAGTATGAGGTATCATGTCTCAAATATGGAAAGGGACAAATTAGAAAAGCAAATTGCTTTCTAATGGCTTCTTCCTTCGATTCCATCAGTCACACGAGAAACCTGTAAGAGAATTCACAGTGACAGAGGGGACTCCAAATCATGAAATCCAGTTCCCTGTTTTCAAGGAGGTTAGTTAACATTTGTGATGTTTAAAAAGTTCAAGAGACATAGTTTCTGGTAATTTAGTCATTTTATTAATAAGATAAGCATGTTTATTAATAAAAAGAGGTCAGTGGAATTCTTGAATCCCAAAGAACCCTCATGGTGGTGAGCCCACAGTTACGTGCTCTTAGAAGAGTGGGTGTTCTAAAGGGTGGCAATCCACTCTGATTGGTTAACAATTCATGGAAGAGTGAATATTACAATGAGAGTTGAGTTATATTACACTGAGGGTCTTGAGATATGTCACTTTGATTACCCAAGTGTGAGTAAAAGAGACTTATTAATTTCCATATTGCCTATCTGACAAAAGTGAGAATCCACATTTTCCCAGATGTGTCTGAGTAAACACAATGAGCAGGAATCCAGTCTTTGCCCAAGATTTCTCACACTGCTTGATTTCTAGATAAGGAAGTAGGAAAGGGGAAAACCTTTGGTCTTGATTCAATAAATAATTAGTTATTAAAGTAAGAGAGAAATAATCATTTCTCTCACATTGAAACCAGAGTCAAGATAATGGGAGACACCTTGTTTTCCAGAGTTAAGGCCCAGCAGGCAAGCTGTGCCCTGAACTTGGCATAACAACAATCCTTTGTGCTTACCCTCTGGATGATCTCACCCTTTGGCAAAGTTATATAATTACTGCATTGCTTTGACCTGCATCAGGTATTCTCTGAGTTTGGACAAGCCGCTGCTGTATCCATGTTCTCATCATGAAGTTCTGCTATGAATCAAACTTGTCACATTGTTGCTGTAATCCCTTATTGTCAGGGCTACAGCTCACTGTGCGGCTATTGGTGTAAGTACTGAGATGTCCCCACACTACCTTGGGTTCCCCCACTGGGAGCAGGGCCTTGCTACTTGTGCCTAATCTGTTTCCCTCACTTTGAAATTAAACTTCTGTTCGATTCCTGACTCTAGCCTGCCCTGGCCATCCACAGGCTGGTTTGGTTCAGTGGACATGAGGCTTCTTAACTTTTTTGGTGTTCTGTACCCCTTTGATAGTCTGGTGAAGCCTATTGGCCCCTTCTCAGAATAATGCTTTTAACCGATTTTGGGAAATGCTAAATTTCAGTGAGAGGTTGGTGAAAATAAAGATGTAATTTTTTTTTATCCAAGTTCACAGTCCTCTTTCCGCTAAAATCTCTCCATGGACCGCTTGGGAATCCTTGGACCTCAGTTTAAGAATTCCTGATCTAAGACTTCCATGACTACTGTTTCTTTTTTTTATCAGTGATTACCAAAGAAGAAGGGGTCTGCAACAGGAGTTCTTAACTTTTGTGTGTGTGTCTTGGCCTCCTTTGCATGAGATAAGCTGGTAATACAGGGAAAGTGTCTCCTAGGTTCCAAGAGTAGAGCTGAGAATTTGATTTAAAGGAAAATGTCTTTAAAAGTTATTTGAAAATCATAGCATCTCAGAGAGAGAGATCTTCATGGTCATCTAGTGCAACTCACAAATGAAAAGGAAAATTTTGCTACAATCTCTCTCATAAGTGGTTATCTAGACAAGGTTCAACAAATGCTTATTGAGTCCCTGTCGAAGTCCTTGTACCATCTTGGGCACTGTGGGGGTGTCATATGATCATAGGGTTAAGATTTGAACTCGGGTCTTCTTGTCTTCAAGTCTGGGGTTCTGTCTACTGTGCAAAGAAGTGTAAGATATGGCGCCTGTCCTAAAACAGTGCATATATATATGTGTATGTTTATAAATGAATATACACATATATGTATATACATACATATATGTGTATATATATGTGAGGGTATGTATAGTCATATATTTAGCAGACTTCAGAGTCCCAGGGTTGGGGAACCTGTGACCTCAAGGCCACATATGGCCCTCTAGGTCCTCAAATGCCACCCTTTGACTGAATTCAAAGTTCACCAAGCAAATGCACTTAATAAAAGGATTTGTTCTGTAAAATGTGGACTCAGTCAAAAGGCTGCACCCAAGGACTTAGAGGGCCATATGTGACCTTGAGGTTGTAGGTTCCTCCCCCTTGCCCCAAACCATGCTCCTCATCCCATCTAGCTTTCCACCTTGGCCATCTTCTTGCCCTGCTTTTGAATTTGTACTATTTCTCAATCTCTAACTGGCACCCCACCCCACTTTCTATCCTTTTGCTTAGGGAATTGTAATAATGTCAATACAACTATTGTTTTGGGGAAGGACATCCCAATACACTTCCTTAGTGCTCCAGACAGCATCCTTCTGACTTGCTAGGTCAAAATACCTTTCTCTGGTCCCCATTCCCTTATATTTATTGTCTCCTCCTATGAAAATGTAAATTCTTTGAGGGCAGAGACTGTACTGACTTTGTATTTCTATCTTCTAAACTTGGCAAATAGTAATCACTTAATAAATGCCTTCCTTCCTTCCTTCCTATCTAATTGAAGAAGTAAGATAGAATGGACAGTCTAGTGATAGTGAATTTACTGTGGGCATTCAGTGTCATGTAGTGTGGGTTTTTTAAATGAGATTTACATTGCTGGGAATTACAGATTGATAGTTACTTTGGAGCTTATCGTAGTTTTTAAAAGTCTTTTATTTTATTTTTACAAAGGGCTATTTACTGAAAAGATAGCACAAGAATCAAAGCATAAACACATTCCTTTGAGACAGTGGCATTCTCTCACCTTTACTACCTCAGTTCCTGAGGAGAGTGGTCTCAAACCTGAAAAATTTGCTACACAGCATTCACCCCACTAAATTCTCTTTTGATTATTACATAGCCGCTGGTGAAAGCAAGTCACTCACCTTGTTTTCAAGATATGAATTTGGCTACTGGATCAGTTCACAGGTTTCTTTTCTGGGAGGCTCTGATACATCTCTTTTTGGTATGGATGCCATTTCCTGGACCACTGACATTCCTCTAGCCTTTTGAAGCTAACAAAGCCACATATTAATCCTTTTACCGAAGTGTAGGAAAGAATGGTTTCTCTCCCTCCCTCCCTCTCTCTTTCTCTCCTCCCCCTCTCTCTCTGTTTCTCTCTCCTTCTCCCTCTTAATTCCTCTCTTTACTCTTCAGAACATTATTCCAACTCTGGGGGGACTTTGGGGTTTGGGAAGGATTATGATCTAGAATTCTGAGGGAGCTGATTTATCAGTCTAATCCTCCATTTTGTTCATGAAGAAACTGAGACCTGGGGAGGATAACTAGCTTACCCAATGACGCACAAGTATTAAACATTACAATTGAGATTTGGATCCATGTTCTCTGCTGACACAGCGGATGCACTTTGCCCATTCCACTCTGTCTCCTAAGCCTAGAGCATGGCTGTATTTTTAGGATCCCCAGTAGATCTCCTTTGCATAGCATTTGTATTTAGTCCTTTGGTATTTGATGTATGATGGTGGCTTCTGTGGCACCTCCTCAATGGGTAGGGTAGGGGTATCGGCAATATTCTAATGTTGAATGAGTTTTTATGATAAAACTTGTTTGAGAAAGCCAGGATTACATCGCTAATATAACAACCATCTGAAACTCTTTCCCATTAAACTCAGGGGTGGTTGGAGAGCCACAGATGTATTTATGTGCATAAATAAAGGCACAGAAACGGAAAAGAATAGAACATACTTGGAATAGGGATGGGGAAAACAATTGTCAAGTTTGCCTGAAACTAGAGTGAATGGAGGGGAATGATGTATGGAAAGTTTGGAAAGGTAGTGTGCCTCTAGGCTATGGGGGGACCTTAAATATCAATTAGAAGAATATGAACTTTATTCAATAGATAGTAGGGAGCTGTTGAGGATTTTAACTGGAAAAGTGATAAGCCCACACATATACATAAAAACATTATTTTAACTATAGCATAAAGGATTTGTTGAGGGTTGGGAGAGTTCAGGAAAGAAAATCTATTAGTAAGCTATTATAACAGTCCAGGTAGATGGTAATGGGTCATCCTGTATCCAAGTGGCTTCATATCAAGAAGAGAGGCAGATGGGTAAGATGTTTCAGAAGTACAGGAAGACTTGGTAAATGATAAGATATGCAAGATGAAGGTGATGGAAGAGTCTAAGATAGCACAAATGTTTTGCACACAGGAGGCAGTGAATGGTGGTACCACAGATTAAAATAACAAAGCCAGAAGGAGGAGCAGGTTTGCTCCTGGTTCTGCCTTCTGGGGCCAAGCTGAACAAGTCTTATCTCTTTTCCACAAGACAGCCTTTCCAATACTTGAAGACTGTTATCATGGCCCTCCTACACCTTCTCTTTTTCAGGCAAAATTTCATCAACTTCCAATATCACCAACCTGGTCATTCTCCAGTGGATACACTCCAATTTGTCAGCATCCATCCAAAAATAGGACACAGCCAAAGTAACTACAATGATCTAGACAATAATCAGAAAAGTGGAAGAACCAATATGATAAAACTTTATCAAATATGTTATGTGTTGGGTACCAGATATGTGTGATATAATGAAATTTTGAGCATGATTCCTGTTCTCAGAGGATCTCATAGTCTAGTTAAAGAGATAAGAAAGAACCTAGTTATAGTGCAAAGAATATTTAATTTGGAATTAGATGAGTTAAGTTTAAATCCTGATTTTGTCACTTAAAACCTAGGTAATCTTATGAAAGTCACTAGTCCTTCAAGTTTTTTCATCTATAAAATAAGAGTTGAGTCCATCTAGTTCTATCTATGTCATGCTAGTTAGTCTATCCAGTCATTTGCTGTGTCATATGCACTTACACACATACACATATATGTGTACATATGTATGTATGTATGAATGACAAGTCATTTGATAGTGCAAATCTATCACAGGCTTGGATAGGCTTTTGTGGACTATGCCTAAATCACACAATTCTATATGATCCCAGAA
Organism: Potorous gilbertii; assembly: GCA_028658325.1. Classification (NCBI taxonomy): domain Eukaryota; kingdom Metazoa; phylum Chordata; class Mammalia; order Diprotodontia; family Potoroidae; genus Potorous; species Potorous gilbertii. The sequence continues at coordinate 366,443,747 of CM053770.1, read as the reverse complement.
ATCAGTGCAATGGAAGAAACTCAGTATTCTGCAGGAGGTATGTGTTAGTTTGTGGCAGGAGTATTTAGCAGATATTCACCAAACTTGGAATCAGGAAAGTGTGAGTTCAAAGCCCATTTCAGACACTAACTATATGATCCTTAATCATTCTTAAATGGTTTCCTCACTGATAAAATGAAGGAGTTGATGACCTCTAAGATTACTTCCAACTTCCAACTCTCCATCATGATCCTATGAGGTTTTAAATATATTCTACTCCCCTACCCCCTACATTTGTTTTCTTAAAAAGTTTTGGGTTGCAGTTTTTTAAAAAAATTTTTAGTTTTCAACATTCATTTCCACAAGATTTTGAGCTCCCAATTTTCTCGCCATCTCTCCCCTCCCCCCACCCAAAACACCATGCATTCTGACAACCTCCTTCCCCCAATCTGCCCTCTCTTCTATCACACCCCTCCCTTCCTTTATCCTCATCTTCTCTCTTCTCCTGTAGGGCAAGATAGATTTCTATACTTCATTACCTGTTTTTCTTATTTCCCAGTTGCATGTAAAAACAATTCTCAACATTCATTCCTAAAACTTTGAGTTCCAACTTCTCTCCCTTCCTCCCTCCCCACCCATCCCCACTGAGAAGGCAAGCAATTCAATATAGTCTATATATGTGTACTTTTGCAAAAGACTCCCATAATAGTCACGTTGTGAAAGATTAACTATATTTTCCTCCATCCTATCCTGCCTCCCATTTATTCTATTCTCTTTTGATTTTGTTCCCTCCCCTAAAGTGTTTACTTTTAATTATTCCCTCCTCCCATTTGCCCTCCCTTCTATCATCCCCCTCCCCATATCCCATTTATCCCTTTCTCCCCTACTTTTCTGTAGTGTAAGATATATTTTCATACCAAATTGAGTGTGCATGTTATTCGCTCTTTAAGTCAAATGTGATGAGAGTCAACTTCACTTTTTCTCTCTCACTTCCCCATTTCCCCCCTCCATTGAGAAAACTTTATCTTACCTCTTTTATGAGATATAATTTGCCCCATTACATGGCTCCCTTTCTCCACCCAATATATTTCTCTCTCATCTCTTAATTTTATTTTTTTTAGATATCATCCCTTCCTATTCAACTTACCCTGTGCCCTCTCTCTCTATATATATATGTATAATCCCTCCAACTACCCAAATATGGAGAAAAGTTTCAAGAATAACAAATATTATCTTTTTATGTAGGAATATAAACAGTTCAACTTTAGTAAGTCCCTTATGATTTCTCTTTCTTGTTTACCTTTTTATGCTTCTCTTGATTCTTGTGTTTGAAAGTCAAATTTTCTATTCAGTTCTGGTCTTTTCATCAAGAGTGCTTGAAAGTCCTCTATTTCATTGAATGACCACTTTCCCCCTGAAGTATTATACTCAGTTTTGCTGGGTAAGTGATTCTTGGTTTCAATCCTAGCTCCTTTGACTTCTGGAATATAATATTCCAAGCCCTTTGATCCTTTAATGTAAAAGCTGCTAGATCCTATGTTACCCTGATTTATTTTCACAATACTCAAATTGTTTCTTTCTGGCTGCTTGCAATATTTTCTCCTTGACCTGAGAATTCTGGAATTTTGCTCAATATTCCTAGGAGTTTTTATTTTTAGATGTCTTTTAGGAGGTGCTCAGTGGATTCTTTCAGTATTTATTTTACCCTCTGATTCTAGAATATCAGGGTAGGTTTCCTTGATGAGTTCTAGGCTGTTTTTTTGATCATGGCTTTCAGGTAGTTCCATAATTTTAGAGTTGTCTCACCTGGATCTATTTTCCAGGTCAGTTGTTTTTCCAATGAGACATTTTGCATTATCTTCTATTTTTTCGTTCTTTTGGTTTTGTTTTGTAATTTCTTGGTTTCTCACAAAATCATTAGCTTCCATCTGCTCCATTTTAATTTTTAAAGAACTATTTTATTCAGTGAGCTTTTGAACCTCTTTTTCCACTTGGCTAATTCTGCTTTTGAAAGCATTCTTCTCCTCATTGACTTTTTGGATCTCTTTTGCCATTTGAGTTATTCTATTTTTAAAGGTATTATTTTCTTCAGCATTTTTTGGGTCTCCTTTAGCAAGCAATTGACTTGTTTTTCATGATTTTCTTGCATTGCACTCATTTCTCTTCCCAATTTTTCCTCCACCTCTCTTATTTCATTTTCAAAATCCTTTCTGAGCTCTTCCATGACCTGAGACCATTGTATAGTTATTTTTGAGATTTGGGATGCAGAAGCCTTGACTTTTATGTCTTCCTCTGATGATATGCATTGTTCTTCCTCATCCTAAAGGATGGAAGAAATACCTGTTCACCAAGAAAGTAACCGACTATAGTCTTATTTTTTCCCCCTTTTTTGAGCATTTTCCCAGCCAGTTACTTGACTTTTGAGTCCTTTGCCAAGAGGAGGGTATACTCTAGGGACCTATAAGTTTTCAGTTCCTCCAAGGTGGCCCAATCAAGGGATTGAAGTTACTCTTCTCCTGACCTGTGCTCTGGTCTGGGAGCAACCATAAGTATTCTTCTGCCCAGGATCTGTGAACAGGGTTCCCTCTCCACAGCCACAAATACCTCCACTGGCCAGTGCTCCTCCTCACCCCAGGATTGCCTCTTGGGACTGAGACCCAGATCAGCAACTCAATTCCTCCAGGGTCTTTTGGTTGAGGATGACAAAAGTGGATGCTGCTGCCACCTGGGATCAGATCTAGACCACATTCCCTTCTCAACCAGGTGAAAGAACTTTCTCACTGACCTTTGAAGCTATCTTTGGCTTTTGTGGGTTTAGTAATCTGGGAACTGCAGCTGCTGCTGGGGATTCCACCCCCTGAGGCCTCTCTGTCCCTGCTGTATTGCATGACCAAAGCTGGGCTGGTTTCCATGGGTTGCACTCCCCCCCGAACCTAGTATGATAAACCTTTCCTGTTGGCCTTCCAGGCTGCCTCAGACTGTATATCTGTTTCAATCTGTCGTTTTGTGGCTTCTGCTGCTGTAGAATTTGTCTAGAGTCATTTTTTACAGATATTTTATGGGCTGTGGGTGGAGAGCTTTTCCAAGTCCCTTCTTCTACTCTGCCCTCTTGACTCTGCCATAAAGGCAACTTTCAAAGGTTAAGAATCACTTTAATAAAGCACAGTATCAGAGAAAATAAAAATTAAAATTTCAGAGAAAATGCAGAGAAATCAAGTCAACAGACATGCTTCCAAAATGTCTGGTGATTACATATATACAGATTTTTCAGAGAGGGAAGTATCAACTTCTGGGTTTTAGCAAGGGGGCTCCTTAGCAGCTTCCCAGAGTCTCTCTGGCCAAAGAAACACTTCCAGTCAGTAAGCCCCCTTGAGTTGCAATTTTATCCCTCTCTCCCTTCTCTGAGACAGTAAGCAATCAAATATAGGTTGTACATGTGTAATCTTGTAGAATATTTCCATTTTAGTCATTTTGTACAAGAAGACAAGTAAAAAAAAAGAATGAAAGAAAGAAAAGTGAAAAATAGAATGCTTCAGTCTGTATTCAAGCAATATCAGTTTTTTCTCTGGAGGGAGATGCTATCCTTCATCATTAGTCCTTTTGGGTTTTCTAGCATAATTGTATTGCTGGGAATAGCTAAGTCATTCAGAGTTCTTCATTCATTCACAATGTTCTCTTAGTTCTGTTAACTTTACTTTTTGTCAGTTCGTGTAAATCTTTCCAAGTATTTCTAAAATCATCATGCTTGTCATTTATTATAGCACAACGCTATTCTATCACAATCATATACCACAATTTGTTTAGCCATTCCCCAGTTGATGGGCATACCTTCAATTTCAAATTCTTGGCCAGCACAAAAAGAGCTGCTATAAATATTTTGAACATATTTGTCCTTTCCCCTCCCCTTTTTTTCTGTCTTGGGACATAGACTCAACAGTGGTGTTGCTGGATCAGAGAGTATGCACAATTTTATAGCCTTTTTGTCATAGTTCTGAATTGCTCTTCAGAATGTTTGGATCAGTTCACAACTCCATCAGCAGTATATTAGTGTCTCAGTTTTACCATATCCCCTTCCATAATTTATCATTTTCCTTTTTTGTCATATTAGTCAATCTGAGAAGTGTGAGGTGGTGCCTCAGAGTTAAGTTTGCCTTTCTCCAATCAATAGTGATTTAGACTATTTTTCATGACTATAGATACCTTTGATTTCCTTGTCTGAAAACTGCCTGTTCATATCCTTTGATCATTTAGCAACTGAGGAATGACTTCTATTTTTATAAATTAGATCTAGTTCTCTAAAATTTGAGAAATGAAGCCTTTATCAGAGACTTATGTTGCAAAAATTTCCCTCCAGTTTTCAACTTTCCTTATAATTTTGGTTGCATTGGCTTTATTTGTGAAAAAAACTTTTTAATTTTATATAAACAAACTTAATTATTTTACATTATGTAATGTTCTCTCTCTCTTGTTTGGCTAAATTCTTTCCTTATTCATAGATGTAATGGATAAACTATTCCATGCTCTCCTGTTTGCTTATAATATCACCCTTTATGTGTAAATAATGTTTTCTTATCTTGGTATATACTTTGTGATATTAGTTTGCTGTAGTGTTTTCTAGTTTTCCCAAAAGTTTTTGTGAAATAATGAATTTTTGTTCCAAAAGCATGGATCTTTGGGTTTGCCACTTACAATATTGCTATGGCCATTTATTATTATGTAATTCATATCCAGTCCATTCCACTGATACACCATTCTATTTCTTAGCCAGTACCAGATTGTTTTGGTAATTACCACTTTATAACACAGTTTGAGATCTGCTATTATTAGTCCACCTTCCTTCACAATTTTTTTCATTGATTTCCTTGACCTTTTGATTTTCTAGATGAATTTTGTTATTTATCTCCCTAGCTATATAAAATAATTGTTTGATAGTTTGATTGGTATGATATTGTGTGAATTGATTTAGTCAGAATGGTCTTTTTTTATTATATTACCCCAGCCTTGGCCTATCCATGAGTAATTAATATTTTTCAAATTGTTTTGATCTGACTTTATTGTGTGGAAAGTGTTTTGTAGTTGTGTTCATATAGTTCCTGGTTTTTTCTGGGCAGGTAGATTCCCAAGAATTTTATAGTGTTTATTTCTCTTTACCTTGTGCTATTGGGTTTTGGTGGGCATATAAAGAAATACTGATAATTTATTTGGGTTCATCATATATCCTACAATTTTGATAAAGTTATTAATGATTTCAAGTAGTTTTTCAGTTGATTCTCTAAGTATAATATCACATCATCTGTAAAGAGTGTGTAATGGCAAACAAAGAAAGCTCTTTTGCTGTTTTTGTTTTAATATAATCAAGGGCTTCTGATTGAATAATATGATTAAAAAGATCTTATCCTGGGAAGATTTGTAGCAAGACCCACACCTTTTGTTAATGAGACACTGGTTCTCAAGGGTTGTGATGCTCTCTGGTTCTTAAAAGTGTATAAACTCCCTGAGGTGTGGTTTTACTTTGGGGCTTTGGTTTTAGAAGAAACTTTGTGTGCCAGATGAGACTCTGGGAAGCTGCTAAGCAGCCCTCTGGCTTTGAAAACCTGGGGGTTGGTGCTTCCCTCTCTGGTAACTATGTGTGTATGTAATGGTCAGAGAGTTGGATCTGTCTGTTGATCTTTGATGTATGTATTGCTTATGTCAGACAGTTGGAAGCATGTCTGTTGATTTTGATTTCTCTGTATTTTTGCTTAAGGTCAGGGTGCTGACTTTCCCCCCCGAACTAAGTGAATGATACTTGTGCTTGATTGAGGGGATTGTTGACGCCTCAAAAGTTGCTTTTCCTTTTAGAAAAGCAGATCTAAGAACCTGTAATAGCAGGCCCTCCTGTGGATGTCAGGGTTCTCGCTTTTACAGAGTGTTAGTTTTGTTTCTTCATTGCTTATTCTAATTCCTTCAATTCTTTTTCTTCTCTTACTGCTATAGCTAACATTTCTAGTACAATATTTAATAAGAGAGGTGATAATGGGCATCCTTGTTTTACCCTGATTGTATTGAGAAGGCTTCACACTTATCCCCATTACAGGTAAAGCTTTCTGATGATTTCACATAAATTTTACTTATCCTTTTAAGATAAGCTCCATTTATTCCTATGCTTTCTAGGGTTATAAAAGGGGGTAATCAGGTAAGCTCTAGGGGGTAATCCTGATTGTAGCTCCATGTTATTTGGATTGTTTCCTTTTGGCTGCTTGCAGTACTTTCTCCTTGATCTATAAGCTCTTGCAATTGACTATGATGCTAGTAGGAGTTTTCATTTTGGGAGCTCTTTCAGGTGGTGATCAGTGAATTCTTTCAATCTGTATTTTCTCCTTAGTTGTAGGGTACTTAGGGTAGTTTTCCTTGATAATTTCTTGAAAGATGTCCAGATTCTTCTTCTTCTTCTTCTTCATTTTCTTCTTGTCAGTAAAGGGTTCAAGGCCTAGCTAATGCCTTGTGCTAGGAATGAGACTGCTGGGGTGGATGGAACCTTACTGTGATGAGAAACTGCTGGTTTGTAGGAGGGTAGGGTCTCATTGGTGGATTGCCCCAGCCTCAGAGCTCTACTATAGGTCCCCTATTGAGAGACTGGGTGGTTCTGTTCTTGGACCTCACTCCCTTATATCCCAATGAGACAGACCTTTCTTCCTGTGCTGGTAACTTGCTTCTCTGCTCCAAGAACAGTTCTGAGGTGGTTTTCAAGTTGTTTGGAGGAGAATTTGGGAGAGCTTCAGATGGTTCCTTTCTCATTACACTATCTTGGCATTGGAAGCTTGATGATCCTGTGAGTTTTGACAGATATTCTAGCAAAAAAGAGAAAGCAAGAGAAAGCCAGGGAGTGACAAATGGAGTAGCATGTCAAGTCCTGATAGGAATTTAGAGGACTTAGGGATTTCTTTCCCCCTCCAGCTAAGGTCAAATGCTAGGAACTAACACAGCAGTACTAATGCAGTCCCACTGGACTGGATACATAGACTGGAGACTTATTTTGGTTTGCATTCTTTCAGATCCTGAACAGATCTCAACCCCTGCCTCCTTCCACCATGAGCAACATCCCTGTATCTAGTATTAGTAACTACCAGATTTGGAAGATATAATGTTTTTGTGGTGATAAGTAGATTGTCATCCTGGTATTTCCAGCTTGTGGACCCTGAACCGGGAAAGACTTGTAACCTCTCATTCCTAAGGGATTGGGAGGAGGTGTGGTTTGTTTGTAGCTATGCATATTAAGAGTGCTTGTTGTCAGTGTGTTTTCTTGACATCTCAGCGTTTGCTATTTCATGCAAATTGTTTTTGTTTCACCCTTGTGTAATAAAATGTAATTAATGTTAAAACAGCTTGGTCTTTTCAGTAAAGAATTCAGAGTTAAAAGGCGACTCAGTGAATTCTTATGAATACATTGAAACCAAAGCAGAATAGATTTTTGGTGTGATAGTTTGGAGGTACCAGCCACATGTAAGGCCAAACAGTTAACAGCCATTTATTTTGTGCCAGGGACTGTTTGTGAATACTATCCAAGGCAGCTTAGGGTAAGTGACAAGTAAATAACACAAATAATCAATGCATGGGCAACTCAGAATCCAGCAATGAGCAGAATAAATATGCTAAACAGGTGGTTTTTTTATTGACAATGATCAATTAATCAATCAATAAGCCAAAAAGCATTTATTAAACACTATGTGTCAGGCACTTTGCCACGCACTGGTAATACAAAGAAAGGCAAGAAGAGTTCTTGCCCTCAAGAAGCTTATGTTCTAATGGGAAAGTTATACAAATAAATAAAGTCCTACAATTTACATGCAGAAAAAGTAGATGATTATTTTAGATGGCCCTGGCTCTTGCAGGATGGAGTATAGTAAAGGAATAAAGTCATCATCCCTTCCATATTGGGAATTAGAGAAGGCCAGTTCCAGTTGGGAAATCCAGCTCTCACCCTCCCTCCTTCCCTCCTTCCTTCCTTCCTTCCTTCTTTCCTTCCTTCTCTCCCTCCCTCCTCTCTCTGTTCATACAAGGAATCATACCCTTACTGGTGGGTGCTTTGCCCAAAGGAATATAAATTTTTGGCCATAAAACCTTGAAAAGCATCTTGGGGTTTACTGGGTTTATTTTTTCTAAGGATCATACTTTAAACCCAAATCGCTCTGACTCTAATCAATAGGTCCCCACCCAAGCCCCACCTGGTCATTGTTTGGGCTCTGATGGCTCAGAGTGAGAGTAAATATCAGTTGTTGCTGTTTTGGCCAGAAACCCTGAGAATCTTCCCCTTCCAGAATGATTTTTTTTTAACTATGTAAAAAAGAGATCATTTTTTTGGCCTCATTGTTTTCTTACCAAGGTTTACTCATGGAATGGACATTGCCTGAGACAAACTGAGACCTGGGAAAAACCTTAGGTTAAAAAGGCCAAGATCTCCCACTATATTGGGGGTCATCTCCAGTCATCTCGACCTTTATCTTGCCACTGGACCCATATGGTTCCAAGGGATAGAGTGAGGCTGGTGACTTTATACAGCTCTGGTTCACTTGCAAGCCATGACACCAACTTTGAATGTCATAGTCCTTTTTGAGAACAAAGGACAAACATTAACAATCTTTTTCCATCTTCTGGAAGAAATCATCAGCCATGGGTGAATGAAATGCAAAATGGTCTTCCTGAAAAATGTGAGAGGGTTTGAGGAACATCTATGTTTTTAATTCACTTTGCTAGTAAGGCAATCAAGTATCTTGATGGGCTACAAGAAATGATGAAAAAAATAAATGAAGGAAAAGCTTCTGAGACTTTGGAAAGGAATTGAAATAAAGGTTAAGCGACTAGTAGATGAAAGAGTATGAATTGGAGGAGTAAGGCAAAGAGAAAAACTGTATCTACAAAACCTTTTTCTTCTGTCTTGCAAATTTAAGGTATGATGTCTAGAAATTTGTGGAAATTAATTAAACTGCTACCTACTTCACCCACCAGAGGATCCCACCAGAGGAAACTTTATAAAGCTCTGAGGACTATGAACTCCTGTGCAGGAAACTGAATAGTTTTAGGGCCACAGGAGTTTTAAAATTACTAATTTCTATGAAAGGTTGGAACTTTTGAAGAGACAGGAAAATGTGACAAGCAACTAGCTGATTATGCACGTGATGTTGAAGAACAGGGTTGGATTTTTTGGACCATAGTGGATAAAGTATATGTCATAATAGCTGCAAAAACATGTTTGGACAAAGACTTGCCAATTTAATTATGTGGGCTTCAATTAAGATTAATCGAAAATGGAGAGGGAAGGAGAGAAATGACCAAGGTAGGAGGGTGGGAGTAGGGTAGAGTAGGTGAGTGGGGAAGAACATTGTAAACCTGGATATTTTGGAGGACATTAGGTTAAATATAGAAAATAGAAAAGCAGATCACCTTTTCTGGCTGGGCCACTGCACTCATATGCCAAACTGCCTGTGGCCTCACAGATGGCATGACACCTCCTGAAAGTGGTGACAAATAACCATGAATAGTTTACCCAGACTATTTTGTACAGATTTCTTTTTGGAGGGGCTTGCAAAAGATTTTCAGAGTGAAATTTCAATTCATTTCATTTTACTAAACATGTATTAAGCACCTACTCCATGCAAGGCATTGTACTAACCTCTGGTGATGGCAGAGATAAAACAAACCAGCCCTTGCTCTCAAGGATCTTAGGAGTATGGAATATATCCTTAACTAAATAGACAGGCAGAGGGCACAAATTCAGATGTCAAATAGTTTTCCCACTGTTGTGCATCCTACTTCCAAAGATATGATTCTTGACCTGCTTATGATAGAATTCTAAGACGTGTTAGCTTAGCCTTCCTTAGAACTCCAGTTTGTCCATGATCTCATTCAGCCTGCGGTATATTAGAGAGGACAACAGGGTCAGAGAATCAGCACCATGTCAGAAGCACAGTCAAAGAAATCTCTGAAAAGCTTTTTCATCACAGACTCAGCAATCACTTGAACACTGTCCTTTCCCTATATAACAGAGTACCAAGTACAATTTTAAGACTACGGAAGGTTCACAAACATATTCCCTCTGTTTCTTTCTCACTCTTAATTTTTTTTTCCAGCTATTGTCTTCCCCATTAGGATTTAGGCTCTTTGAATGTAGGACTTGTTTCATTCATTCTATTTGTATCCCCAGTACCCATCACAGTATCTGACACACAGTAGATACAATAATTATTGATTGATTTATTGATGCATCTGTATTGTCTCAATCAGTTTCTTTTATTCTGGCTCCATTTGTCCTCATATCCAACCTTGTACCCTTGATCTGTAACTTTAATGTCTTACTTGTGACTACTCTATAATTTTTTCATCCCCCTGACCTTCTATCATTTTTAATTAGTCAACTCTCAACCCTTTTAAACCTCAACATGTAATTTCTTCCATTTCAAGAAATCTGGAGAAAATCTTGAAATCGAACAGATTTCATCCATTACCAACTCATAGTACAAAACTTTTTCAGGATCTAAAGCTAGACAATTCTTCTACTCCAGCTTTATATAATTGCCCAGTTGTGTCTCACTGGCTCTAATAAATTTCCAAATTTTGTATATATTGCATGACCTCTTTCACATTTATCCTGTTTTCTCTATTTACCTATTAATAACCTACTAGGGTCTTACATTTATTTAGCCCAGAGCAGTGAAGCCATACAGAGAATTGCTCCAAGAATGTGGGTTCCATGTAGACCACAGCACCCTCAGATTGTCGTCCGGTGTTTGGTACTGTGTTCTGGTTTTTTGTTTTTGTTTCTGTTCTTTAGTTTTTTTTATTATTAATTTTATTTATTTTTGCTGCCATATAACTTAGATTTTTTCCTCTCCTTTCTCCCTCCCTTCCCCCTCCCTCCTTGAGATGGCATACGGTTTTATATAGGTTCTACACATACATTCCTATTGAATACATTTTTACCATGGTTGTGCTGTATAGAAGAATTAAAATGAATGGGAGAGATCATAAAACAAACCAAAATGTAATACAAAAGAAAATGATCTGCTACATTCTGTGATTGAATTCCATAGTTTTTTCATTGGATGTAGAAGGCATTTTTCTTTAAAAGTCCATTGGGAATTTTCTTAAGTCCTAGTATTGCAATGAAGTTTCAAGTCTACTGGAAAAAACTCTCACACACTGTGGTTGCTGTTGTGCACAAAGTTCTCCTGGTTCTGTTCCTTTCGCTTAATATCAGACCATATAAGTTTTTCGAGGCCTCTCTGAAGTCTTCCTGTTCATCATTCCTTATGATGTAATAGTATTCCATTACATTCATATACCATAATTTATTTAGTCATTCCCCAATTGATAGGAATTCCCTTGATTTCCAGTTTTGGGCCACCACAAAGAGTGCTACTTTCCCATTTTTATGATCTCTTGGAGATACAATCCTATAAGTGATATTACTGGGTCGAGGAGTATGCATATTTTTGTAGCCCTTTGGTCATAGTTCCAAATTGCCCCCCAGAATGGTTGGATCAGCTCATAGCTCCACCAACAACGAATTAGCATTCCAACTCTCCCATATCTTCTCCAACATTTATCATCTTCCTGTTCTGTTATGTTAGCCAATCTGAGAGGCGTGATGTGGTATCTCAGAGTTGTTTTGATTTGCATCTCTCTAATCAATAGTGATTTAGAGCCTTTTTTCATATGACTATAGATAGTTTTAATTTCTTCCTCTGGAAACTTTGACCATTTATCAATTGGGGAATGATTTGTATTTTTGGACATTTGACTCAGTTCTCTATATATTCTAGAAATGAGGCCTTTATCACAGACACTAGCTGCAAAAATTCTTTTCCAGTTTTCTGCATCCATCCAAATCTTGGTTTTGTTGGATTTGGTTGTGCAAAAAGTTTTCAGCTGAATGTAATCAAAGTTATCCATCTTACACTTCATAATGCTTTCTGTCTCTTCTTTAGTCAAAAATTCTTCCCTTCTCCCTAAATCTGATGAATATACTATTCCTTCCTCCACCAATTTGTCCATAGTATTGATCTTTATACCTAGATTGTGTACCCATTTGGACTTTATTCTTGTGTACAATGTCAGGCATTGGTCCTTTGCTTAGTTTACACTACACTGTTATCCAGTTTTCCCAGCAATTTTTGTCAAACAGTGAGTTGTTACCCCAGAAGCTGGGGTCCTTGGGTTTATCAAACTGTAGATTGCTGTATTCATTGCCTACTGTGTCTTGAGTGCTTAGAATATTCCACTTGTCTACCCTTCTGTTTCTCAGCCAAGTGGTTTTGATAATTACTGCTTTATAATACAACTTGAGATCTGGTAGTGCTAGACTACCTTTCCTGGCATTTCTTTTCATTAGTTCTCTTGATATTCTGCACCTCTTGTTCTTCCAGATGAATTTTGATATTATTTTATCCAGCTTCAGAAAATAATTATCTGATAGTTTGATTGATATGACACTAAATAAGTAAATTAATTTAGATAGAATTGTCATTTTTATTAAACTGGCTTGGCTTACCCATGAGCAACTGATGTTTTTCTCCTTACTTATATCTGACTTTATTTGTGCAAAAAGTGTCTTATAATTGTGTTCATATAGTCCCTGGGTTTGTTTTGGCACGTAAACTCCCAAATATTTTCTAGTGTCTACCCTAGCTTTGAATAGGATTTCTCTATCTATCTCTTGATGTTGGACTTTGTTACTAATATATATATATATATATATATATATATATATATATATATAGAAATGCAGAAGATTTGTGTGAGTTTATTTTGTAAACTGCTACTTTGCCAAAGCTTGTTTGCTATTTCAAGTAGTTTTTTATTGAATCTCTGGGATTATCTAATATCATCATGTCATTTGCAAAGGATGATAACTTAGTTTCTTCTTTGGCTATTTTTATTCCTTCAGTTTCTTTATCTTGTCTAATTGCTACAGCTAACATTTCTAGTGTCGTATTGAATAACAGTGGTGATAATTAACATCCTTGTTTCACCCCTGATCTTACTGGAAATGTATCTAGCTTATCTCCATTGCATATAATGCTTGCTGAAGGTTTCAGGTAGATACTGTTTATTATTTTATGGAAAGTTCCTTTTATTCCTATGCTCTCCAGTGTTTTTAATAGGAATGGGGTTGTATTTTGTCAAAACCTTTTTCTGCATCTATTGAGATGATCATGTGGTTCCTGTTAGTTTTGTTGTTGATATGATCAATAATGGTCATAGTTTTCCTAATATTGACACAGCCTTGCATTCTTGGTATGAATCTTACCTGCTCATAATGTATTATTCTCATGATAAGATGTATTCTTTTTGCTAAAATCTTATTTTAAATGTTTGCATCTATATTTATTAGAGACATTGGTGTATAATTTTCTTTCTCTCTTTTGTCTCTTCCTCATTTAGGTATCAAAATCATATTTGTATCATAAAAAGAATTTGGGAGTACTCCTTTTCCCCAAATTTTCCCAAATAGTCTATATAATATTGGAATTAACTGTTTTTAAATGTTTGATAGAATTCACTTGTAAATCCATCTGGCCCTGAAGATGTTTTCCTAGAAAGTTCATTGATGGTTTCTTCAATTTCTTTTTCTAAGATAGGTTTGTTTAAGTATTAAACTTCCTTTTCTGTTAATCTGGGCAATTTATATTTTTTAAAATACTAATCCATCTCATTTAGATTGTCAAATTTATGGGCATAAAGTTGGGCAAAGTAATTTCTAATTACAGTTTTAATTTTCTCCTCATTGGGGTGAGTTCACCCCTTTCATTTTTGATATTCATAATTTGGTTTTCTCCTTTCTTTCTTTTCATCAAATTGACCAGAGGTTTATCAATTTCATTGTTTTTTTTCATAAAACCAACTCTTAGTTTTATTTATTACTCCAAAAGTTTTCTTAATTTCAGTTTTATTAATCTCTCCGTTGGTTTTCAGGATTTCTAATTTGGTATTTACTTGGGGATTTTTAATTTGTTCTTTACCTAGCTTTTTCAGCTGCATGCCCAAGTCATGGATCTCCTCTTTCTCTATTTTATTCATGTAGGCATTCAATGATGTAAAACTTCCCCTGAGAACTGCTTTTGCAGTATCCCATAAGATTTGGTAGGTGGTCTCATCATTGTCATTAACTTGAATGAAGTTGCTGATTGTTTCTGTGATTTGTTGTTTATCCCACTCCTTCTTTAGGATTAGATTATTTAGTTTCCAATTAATTTTTGGTTTATCTTTCTATGGCCTTTTATTACATATAATTTTTATGGCATTATGATCTGAGAAAGATGCATTGACTACCTTTGCCTGGATTGTGAGGTTTTTATGCCCTAGAACATGGTCAATTTTTGTATATATGCCATGTACCACTGAGAAAAAGTATGTATTCCTTTCTATGCCCATTCAGTTTTCTCCAGAGAGCTATCATATCTAACTTATCCAGAGTTTTATCCACCTTCTTAACTTGTTTTTTGTTTATTTTAAGGTTAGATCTATCAAGTTCAGAGAGGGGAAGGTTGAGGTCCCCCACTAGTGTAGTTTTGCTGTCTATTTCTTCCTGCAAGTCCCCCAACCTCTCCTCTAAGAATCTGGATGCTATACCACTTGGGGTATACATGTTTAGTAATGATATTGCTTCATTGTCCATGGTACCTTTTAGCAGGATATAGTTTCCTTCCTTATCTCTTTTGATTAGATCTATTTCTGCTTTTGCTTTGTCTGAGATTAGGAGTGCTACCCCTGTTTTTCTTACATCAGCTGAAGCACAATATATTCTACTCCAACCTTTGACCTTTACCCTATGGGTATCCCCCCGTTTCAAATGTGTTTCTTGTAAACAACATGCTGTTGGATTATGGTTTTTAATCCATTCTGCTATCCATCTCAGTTTTATGAAAGGGTTGATTCCATTCACATTCACAGTTATGGTTACAATCTGTGTCTTTCCCTCCATTCTTTTTCCTACCATTTGTGCTTTTAGTTCTCCTGTCTCCCTACCCCTCCTCAATAGATTTTTTCACTTTGACCACCACCTCCTGCAGTCTTCTCTTCCTTCTTTTGGTCCCCCTCCCTTTTACTTTTCTTTACCCTTACTCCTTCTTCTCTCCCTTTTAGCTTCCCCTCCACTTTCTTCTCCCTTCCCCTCCTACTGCCTATAAAGATAGTTAGATTTTTATACTTAATTAGGTTTGAACCAAGTCAGATGAGATTACCTCTCAAACAATGCTCATTTCCCTCTCATCTTTTCCCTCTACTATATAACTTTGTGCTTCTTCCTGTGATGTAATTTATCATTTTCTGTTTCCTCCTTTTTATATTTCCTGTTACAATCCCTTCACATGCTTGAATCATGTTTTTATCATCACTTCATTTACTTTATACCTTTCCCTCTATGTATATCCCTTTTATACTTCATAATAGATGTACAATTCTCAAGATTAACAAATATCATCTTCCCTTATAGGGAGGTAAACAGTTTGCACAAATTGAGTAACATGTTTTTCTTTTTCCCTCTTTTCCTTTTTATGCCTCTCTTGAGACCTATGTTTGAAGATCAAACTTTCTATTGAGTTCTGGTTTTTTTGTCAGGAAAATCTGGAAATCCCTTATTTTGTTGAATGTCCATCTCATTGCCTGAAATGTTATGCTGAACTTGCTGGGTAATTGATCCTTGGTTGTAGTCCCAGCTCCTTTGCCTTATGGAATGTCATATTCTAATTCCTTCTATATTTTAATGTAGAAGCTTCAAGGTCCTGTGTGATCCCGACTGTAGCTCCTCGATATTTGAATAGTTTCTTTTTGGCTGCCTGTAATATTTTCTCCCTCACTTGATAGTTCTGAAATTGGCAACATTATTTCTTGGTGTTTTTAGTTTGGAATCCCTTTTGGGAGGTGAATGGTGGATTCTTTCAATGACTATTTTGCCCTCTGGATCTAGCACTTCTGGGCAGTTTTTCTTGATGATTTCTTAGAAGATATTGTCTTTTTTTCATCATGGCTTTCTGGTAGGTCAGTAATTCTTAAATTTTCTCTCTTGGATCTATTTTCCAGGTCAGTTGTTTTTCCAATTAGATATTTTACATTTTCTTCTATCTTTTCATTCTCTGTATTTTGTTTGACTGATTCTTGATGTCTCATAGGGTCATTTGTTTCTACTTGCCCAATTCTCATTTTTATCAAATTGTTTTCTTCAGTTAACTTCTGTATCTCCTTTTCAATCTGTCCAATTACTCCTTTTAAGGAATTATTTTTTCAAGTTTTTTTTGTACTTTCTTTTCCATTTGTTCAGTTTTCCTTTTTAACAAGCTGTTCTCTGCATAGAATTCTTTTTTCTTGCTTTTAAAATCATTGGACAGTTTTTCTTCTGTTTCCTTTTTCAGCTTTTCCAGGAGAGCTGTTTTGTGCATGAGAGTAGTTCATAGTCTCTTCTGAAGTTTTAGATACAATACAGTACAGTCTCAGTACTGATCTCTTTGATATTTGTGTTTTGATCTTTGTCCCCATAGAAAGATTTTATGGTCTTTTCCTTCCTCCTTTGCTTCTTGTTCTTGATGGTGAGGCTTTGTATGTTGTGGCCTCTGATTCTTTCAATTAGAAGCTGGAGAACCTGGTGTTGAGCTGCTGGTGTGTGATAGCAAAGGGCAATTACCTTTTTTCTTTTTCTTTTGTGTTTCCCTGGATTATCCCTGGGGCTAGCTTGTTAGGTGTGGTGGAAGGGTGATTTGGTCATGGGAAATCTCCTCAGCTGAACTAGAGCAAAGGCAAGCTCAGTGCTTGGTGATTCCAGCTGCTCTATTGTCTTCTCATTTCCCCTGGAGTGCTTAGGTACACCTGGGTCCTAGTGTGAATTTCCACCCCTCTGGGGCTCCTCTCCTTCCAGTTTATCTCCACCATAGTAACAGGAATATTCTTTAGTGATTTTCCTAGCCTCAGGTGCTGTGAGACTGTTTGCCTCTTCTGTTGATTCCACTGATCCAGGATTTTTCTGGAGAAATATATTTTGGATCTTTTGAAGTCAATAAGGGGGAGGGAGGAGAGCATTTACCAATCACTCCACCATTTTGACTTCCAGAATTTCAAGTAGGTGACTTAAAAGTCATTAAATCTGCGGGCTGAAAGTCTCAGGAGTGGCTGATACCTAGGGCTCAGCAGCTGTCACTTGACTCCCACTGGTCTCCTGCCCTGGGCTGCCATTCTGCCATGCTGCCATTGTCTCAGGCTGCTGTGGGTGTTTCTTGCTTGGCCATGCTGAGGCTGAATGCACTGCACTGTGTATTGTGGGCTCGCCCTCATGGAACAGATCCTTCCAATTGATCTTCCAGTCTGTCCTGGTCTGTGGATCTGCCACAGTCTGTCTCCTATTGGATTCTGTACCTCCAAAATTTACTCAGATCCTCTTTTTAAAGGTATCTGAAGGAGTTTTTCTAACAGCTTAGGTTAGAAGTTGCTCTCACGCTGCCATCTTGGCTCCACCCAGGGACAGTGTGTTTTTATACTGTCACAGACAAAAGAATTTGGTGTTCCTATTAGAATATGCAAATCTGAGATGCCAGTCATGAGCAGGTCAAATAGTTAAATGCAGAGGTTGGGAAAATCCCATGAAGTTGTGGAAGGTACTTGTGGATGTTCATAACTCACTCTCACTATTTCTATATGCATATTCTTTAGATAGAGGGGCCTGACCTAATCAGTCTACATTATTAATTGAGCATGTATTTAGTCTTTATGACAGCAAATCTCCTGACTTAGATAAACTGCTTATTTCTGAAAGAAAACAACAACAACACTTTGTATATGTGGTTGATAACTTCTGATGGTGATATTGGAGGAATTGTGAAGACTGGGAGATATGCCAGAAATATGAAGATAGCAACATGTTTTATAATCAATTCACACAACACTTTTGCTCTAAATCCTCAAAATTCTTATGTTTAATAATTCATTTCCAATTTTTCCTTGGGTAAATTATTAAATGGATATCTTTTGAGCAGTTAGAAAGAGAAGTAATGTGAGGAGACAACATAGATTCACCATGAAAAAAATCACATTAGACTTTCCTCATTTCTGTTCTTTATTTTTTTTAGCAGGGTTACTAGATTGGTCAATTAGGGGACTGTGATAGGTATAATGTGATTATACTTTGGAGTTTCACGTGAATTATGCATTGTGTGCATCATGATATTTTTATGAAAAAATAGATAAATGTTGGTTGGATGATAGTATAGGTAAGTGAATTCAGAAGTGGTTGAATGATCTTAATCCCCAAAATGCTGATTGATTGAGCTCTGTTAACTTGGAGAGTAGAATTATCTAGCAATCTTGCTCAACATTTTTATCAGGGACCTGTGTTTAGTCATTCAATCAGTCAGCCAAAAAGCATTTATTTATGACTTACAATGTGTCAGACATTGTACTAAGCAATGAGAATACGGAGAGAAATAAAAACAATCTCTACTATCAAGAAGTTAATATTCTAATGGAGGGGACAACATGTAAAATACACATACATACATATATACACACACTATATATAGCTAAGTGGGCTATAGAAAAATAATAACTCCATGTATTATAAATATATATGTATATAAATGTATCATATATGACATAAATATAAATACACTTAAAATATATTATACATAAAATACATATTTGAAATATGTAAACATTTATATACAAATATATATGCATATACAAACATATGTCATTTTATATTATATCTTATTTTATAGCCAAATACTTGTGCATATATATACATACACATATCTATACCTATTCTATATATGTATACACATATCTATCTCTATATCTCTATACACACATATTGTGGCAAATAGCATGAGAGAAGAAAGCATTAACAACTGGGAGGACTTGGAAAGACTCTGAAATCAGGAGATTTGAGTGGCATTGTGAGGAAAATCAGGGAAGTCAGATGATAGAGTGATGTGGCAGACAACTCCAGACACAGAGATCATCCACTCCAAAGGAATAAAGATGAGAAATGGAATGCTGTATTACTGGATCTGAAAGGAGGAGAGTGTAGCTGAATTATAGAGCATGTAGAGGTGACTAAAGTAGATGCTTGGAAATGTAAGAAAGGGCTAGTTTGTGCTTATCAGACTCACAAACTAAAGTAAAGAAGAACAGCTAATAAGTTAGATAATAGAATTGAGTTGTAAAAAGAACTTAATAGGCTAGAATTTTAGACTCAAGCTAATAAGATAAAATTTAATCATAATAATTTAAAATTTATTGAGTCAAAAGATACTTTATGACTTCTGAAATTATTAACAATATTGCCTTATAAAATAGCATTCCCTCCCCCCACAAAACCTATGGAAAATACAAAAAACTTGTAGAACTTCTGGCAAGACACCCAAGTGAGCCATGCCATTATTTTGGCATTTAAGATTAAAATTGAAATGACCAAAAGGTAAAAATTGGCAAAAGCCTGCCAAAATTTACACAACAAACTTTTTTTCTTCATTAATACAGTATGAGGCCATGATATTTGAACTCTAACATCACTGTCATGTTTCAGGAAGTAGATATGATGCTGGAGAAAACATTAAAAATTCTTCTTCAACAAGGAGCCACCAACTCATATGTCAAATTATCCAAGTATCCCAGAAAGATGTGATGTAACAAAAATTATTTTCTTCAATGATGCTGCAATTTTTAAGATTTAGTGAAACTTCAGTCAAATGCTGCTTTGCCTTTGGGAAATTGTACCATGTGTGGAATGACCTCTAGCTTGACCCAAAAACAAAGGTCCATCTTTCTAACCTCAGAAATCTTCTGCTAATACTATATGGCTATAATTCATGGAATATAATCATGGGACCATAGATCCAGAGGTGAAAGGGACCTTAGAGACCACTGGATCCAACATTCTCCTTTTCATATGAGGATGTTGAGGCACAGAAAGGTTAAGTGACTTGTCTAGGGTTATATAGCTACTAAGCATTTAAGATAAGATTTGATCCCAAGTCTTCCAGTTTCAGCACCCTACATACTATATTATGCTACTTTTTCAGAGTCTACAACAAATTAAATTGTAGGTAACCAAAAAGGCTCTGGAGAGATGACAAATAGACTAAAGCATATTGATTACAAGTTTGGTATTTGTTCAACTGTACCACACATGGAAGATATTTAAACTATTAGTGACATGAATGATATAATCACAGAAATCTGTAGTCAGAAGAAGATGCTGGTCAATTGTGGAGTGAGCATGAAGGATAACAGATAAACAATTTGTGTGCTCTACTGGTGTCCACATAATGTCAATATATCACTTGATGCCAACCTGAAGGGATTGTTTAAATGACTATGCTGTAACAACAACAGACATCAGTTAAACATTTTTCAAAAAAGAAAACCTTCCTTCAAAGGTTTTCGAAGAGGGAGTTCAAAATAACAGGCAAAACTCCACACTTCTTATGAATTTGTATTTTGCATGGGGTCAGAAAACATTTGGAATATTGTATTCACTTGTGACTGTTCCATTTTGAGATGGTCATGGACAAAATAGAGCACATCCAGTATAGTACGACATAGGCTGAAGAGGGGATTATGAGTTATGTTATGAAGTTTTGTTCAGTGACTTTTTCTAGCTTAGTGCCAGCAAGGCCACAAGTCTCTGTCCAACTTCTGAAATTCTACTTATGTTGCAGGCAGGGAGACACAACATATTGATGAAATAATGCTAATTAACTTAGATGATGCTCCATCCTTTGTACAAACTGATGCTCCCCATAGTGAAAGTTTATAAGAAGCATGGCATTTTGCTGGTCAGTATGGTACTGACCCCCTTCTAGCTCTAGAGAAAGATTTTCTCTTTTGAAAAATGTTTAACTGATGCCTATTGTTACTACAGCATAGTCATTTGAACACTCCGTTCAAATTGAACTTTCTTGTGACAAAGAAAAATGACTAAGAAAAAAAGTGATACAGTGACCATATCTAACAGCATTTATAATATTCTATCCTAGTTATTTCTCACATCTCTGCCATCAGGGGGTACAATAGTTTTCAATTTTTTTTCCCTCTAGACCCATTGATTGAAGGATTTTTTTTATGAATACTCTGAGCATTCATGTACTACCTTGATTTTTGCTTGGGAAAAATATCCTAAGAATCTTTTCCCCATTTAGTTTGGTAGGCAGCCATATCCACTCTTTGAATGTGTGATTGTATATGTTTGTGTAGATACTACTCATTTCACATGGCTAGATTACATGTATATCTGATCTTTATCTTGGATAGATCAACTTTCTCATGGGACAAAGACATGTTGTTTTGTTTTTGTATGGGACCAGAATGAACTGGAAGTGGTCCTGTGGTATATCTTGATAATTACAGATAAAATTTAATTGCCACTTTAAGTCTTATAAGATGTTTTCTACCTAATAACCACACGAGGTAAGCAATGTAAGGATAATGACTATTTTATAGATAAGAAGACATGCAAAAAGAAAGTAAGTGACTTGGCAAGGGATCCACAATGAGCAAATGTTGGGTTTGAGAATTGAACCAGTTCTTATGAATTTTCTGGCCCAAGATAGATGCTAAAGGTCTCAATCACAATTAGAGGTTACAATTTGAAAAAGATAGAATTTTCTTATGAATTCTGGTTAACAACAACTACTCCTGCACTTATATAATGCTTAGTCTGTGGTAGACCCTGTGCTAAGTGGTTTAAAATTATTATCACATTTGATCCTCACAACAACTTAGGATGTAGGTACGTGATTATCTATATTTTTACAGAAGAGGAAACTGAAGCAAACAGAGGTTAAGTGATTTGCCCAGGAACACACAGTTAGGAAGTATCTGAGTCCAGATTTGAACCATGCTCTTCTTTACTACATGGTCAGACATTTAGGAAATATTTGAGGCCAAATTTGAACTCAGGTCAAGCTGAATTTAGACCCAGTGTTCTATCTACTACACTACCTAGTTGCTTAAGAAAAGATGTGGAGGAGGAACATGAGGAATCCAGAGAGGCATGGGAAGACTTATAGAAACTGATGCGAAGTAAAGTTAAGTACAACTAGTAGAACAGTCACTACAATAGGGTAAATGGAAAGGAAAACAATAGGGAAAAACATAACTGTGTATGCATTGTAATGTTAATAACCAAATATGACCCTTGAGAAAAGAGGAGAAAATGTATCTTCTTCCTTTCTTTGCAAAGGTAGGAAACTGTGGTTGTAGAACACTGAATGCAATCGCAATCTCAGTTCATATGTTCTTTAAGTTTTGCTAAACTGCCTTCCCCTCCCTCTTTTTGATTTTTTGTTATAAAAGATACTTCTCCTCCTCCTTTTTATTTTTTGTTACAAAGATCAAATTTGTGGGGCCTGGGAATGATATGTATTTAATGAAAGTGACATAAAAACAAAAGATTTCAATGAAAAAGGCTTAAGAGAAGATGTGGAAATATGAAAGTTGTCTTTAAGTAGTTGACTGTTTTGTGTAAGAGGAAATAAATTTATTCAGTGTGTTTCCAGAGGGCAGAGCTCTGCCAAAGGAAAAAAAAAAGAAGTTGCAAGAAGACAGATTTTAATTCAAGTTAAAAGAAGAGCTTCTTATTCGTTGAAGCTGTATAATAATGCAATAAGCTTTTTTTAAAAAAAAATTGAAGGAAGAAAGAGAATGATCATATAAATCTATCATGCCTTCTAGCATAGAACTTATCAGGTAATGTATGGGAAGAAAAATATCAGTAGCAAAGACTAGTAATTTACAGTAGATAATATCCAAGAAGAAGGACAGTTACAAAATTTCTGACCTTGGTGTTTATACAAAAGTGCACAGAATAACAAAAAAAGGTGTTTGTAAAAGATGGGATTTTAAGTGGAACTTGAAGGAGGTCAGATAAGCTAGGAGGTAGAGATGAGTAGGCAGAACATTCTAGGTAATGGGGGATAGCCAGAAAGATTGTCTTATTCTGGGAACAAGAAGGTCAGGATCACTGAATCACAGAGTGTAGGGGTAAAAGGTATAAGAAATTGGAAAGGTAGGTTATGAAGACCTTTGAATGCCAAATAGAACATTAAATATTTTATCCTTACATGGAAGCCCAGGTGGATGATATTGTCAGACTTGTGCTTTAGGAAGACCACTTT
Organism: Potorous gilbertii; assembly: GCA_028658325.1. NCBI lineage: Eukaryota > Metazoa > Chordata > Mammalia > Diprotodontia > Potoroidae > Potorous > Potorous gilbertii. The sequence continues at coordinate 366,420,630 of CM053770.1, read as the reverse complement.
GACAGCTGAGGGGAGGATAGAATGGAGTAGTGGAGACTGGAGCTCTATTTTATTGCAATAGTCTAGGTATGGGGGAGTAAAGGCTAGCACCAGAGTGATGGCAGTGTCAGATGAGAGAAGAGGGAGTATTCAAGAGATGTTAGGAAGGCAAAACTGATATTGCAGGTGGGGAGTGAGAGAGAATGATTGAGGATGATACCTACATTGTGAACTTGGGTTACTAGTAGGATTGTGTTGCCCTTTACAGTACTAGGGATGTTTGGAACAGGGGAGGCTTTTGGAGGAAAGATAGTAAGTTCACTTTTGGAAATGTTCAATATGAGATTATATGACATCCAATATGAGATGTCCAGTAGTTGGTGATGTTAGACTGGAGGTCAGTAGAGAGGTTAGGAGTAGATAAGTTGATTTGAGACTCATCAGCACAGGTGTGATAATTGAATCCTTGAAAAACAATGAGATGCCTAAAGTAGTAGAGTGGGAGAGAAGACAAAGGCCTGGGACAGACACCTGAGGAAAACCCTCAGGCCAGCAGTCATGACTTAGAGTTAAGAAGAAATAAGAAGAGAGTAAGAAGAAACAAAGTAGATTACTCATATCTATGATGATGTTTTACACGCACTCTTAAATGCACACACTACATATATGTATATATATGCATATATATTTCTGTATATATGCACACATAAATGTAATGAATTTATTTACATTATTAAACAATTATAATCTAATCTTTTCAGTTATACATGCTTATTAATATATAAATACTAGTGGCTAACAACAAATAACAAAAATGAAAGTGAACATATTTTAAGAGCTATGAAATGATTTATTACTATTATGGAAATTATTCCTGGAGTCGTATCCATATATAGTCAGATCACTGATTTGTTAGAACAAAACTAAAAATAGTACAGAATTAGAAGAATAAAAATGAAAGAGAAATGATGAACAATTAAAACAATTTCAGTCTAATCTACCTAAACAAGGTACTGATAATGAAAATGGCAAATGGGTGGATAAAAAAGGAAATCAAAATCCATCATAGTAATTTCATATGGAAGTTTAACGAATGCAAATCCACTAGTAAACCAAAAGAAGGTAGAAACCGCCAATATTGATCTCTTTGACAAGTAGAGAGATTTGAAATTCAAGGGCAAGAATAGTTTAGAATATGAACTTTCTAAAATCTTCCAGATAAAAGTGGTGGGAGTTCATGTACACTTTTGCCTCATAAACACTGAGAAGCAGTGGAGGGAAAAACCAGTTGAAAGGAAGTTTGTGAAATGACTCAACTAAGCCAAGTCATCCTGAGGGCATTTAAGGATGAAACTGGAAGAACAATAAAGAGATGAAAAATGGAAAAGATCCCAAGGGCAGTGGAGTGGTTCATTGCTAATATGTTGTAGCCTATTTGTACTCACCATTCATCTATCTTCCTTTTGCCCTTTGGATGACCTGCAACTTTAATTCTTTGGAGGCTATTATTCCTTGATTTGCAGAACTGCCAAAAGAATATTTATGTCAAAAGGTGGGCTCTTGTTTTGAAGAGAAGGTTTAGATTATGAAAAGAATTGTACAATTTGCCAATTGTAATCCATTCCACTCTCCTCCTATTAAATTTTGGGCCCAGTTCATCACTCATCTGAAGTGCTTGTCCATAATTTATTTAAGGAGACATTTGCTCTATGATTTGTCCACCGAGATTGCATATCATTGTCTGGACAACAAGAATTTTTCAAGCACCTTTTAAACTACGATTAGTTAGGACCAATCTTTTGAGTGGTTAGGGATCACTAAAACTGTAAGCTGTTAGCAAAGGTGTGACCCAGTATTGGTAGATGATGTTTTCTCACTCAGAAGTTCCCAATCACAGTGCAATCACAAGTCCATTTACAAAGCATGAATTGGATCCCAATGGATTTCTTTTAGGAGGCTATCCAATGTTCAGGGATTTCATGTGATCAACATAATGTCATCTGCAAATAGGAAGCACTGGACAACCTCACATAAGGAAACCTGCTGTGAATTGAATGTAAACTGAACATTTTCCATGACAATGGCAAATAACTATAGGGACCATATGTCTCCCTATTATGAGCCTTGCTTGGCAATAACAAGCACCTTTCAAGGAAGCTTATATGATTTTGACATATTCTTTGAAGATAACTTATTGGAAGAGGACCTTCTACCTAATCTTCTTCTTGGTGTATTTTTTTTGGCAATCAATAAGCAGAAAGTAGTGTGAGATTTTGTATCCTTTGTACCTGTCTGTCAATTGTGTCACTATAAAGATTTAGTCTGATGAAGAATATTATTTACAAAAGAGTCTGACTGTTGCTTTATTGTATTATTATATAGCCTCAAATCCTGTTGTGAAAGTTATCCTATGAGGGATAGGATACTCTCAAGAATGGAACACTAAGGAAAAAAGATATTTCAGGAAAGAAGAAAGAAAGAATCAGCCAGTCAACAAGCATTTAATGTGACATGCTCAGACTCACAGCTATGTAAATACTTAGTATGTGCTAGACACTGTGCTAAGTACAGGGGATGCAAACAAAGGAAAAGAACCCCACAGGTCCCTGACCTCAAGAAATCAGAAGGAAGGCACTACTGGTGATAATGGGAGGGAGACCAAGAAGGATCTCTTAAAGAAGGTAGGATTTAAACTGCATCTTGGGGGAAGGCAGGAAAGTCAGGAGGCAAAGGTAAGGAAGGAGAGCATTGTAGACATGGGCGACAGCCAGTGAAAAGGCAAATAGTAGGGAGATGAAGTACCCTATTCCAGGAACAAGCAAGAAAGCTACTGATGCTAGATTACAGATTATGTGGAGGGAGGTAAAGTATAAGAAGGCCAGAAAGGTTAGAAAGGACCAAATTGTGAAGGGCTGTACAAGTCAAATGGAGGATTTTATATTTGATCCTAGAGGCAATGGGAAATCATTGGAGTTTATTGAATTGGGATAGGGTTGATGTGACCACACCCTACCTTTTAGGTAGATCATTTGGGCAGCTGACTGGGAGGATAGATTAAAATGGTGAGACTAATCAGAAGCTTGTTAAAACAATCAAAGCATGAGAGGTTGAGGACCTGAAGCACAGTGATGGCTATATGGGTAGAAAGAAGTGAATGTGTAGGAGAAATGTATAGGGAGAAAAAAACAAAACAGATTGGATATGTGGAATGAGTGCAAGGGAGGAGAGCATAACACTGAAGGTTGTAAGCCTTGGTGCCTGGGATGGTGGTCATACCCCTGAAACTAATAAGGAAATTCAGAAGAGAGGAGGATTTGAAGGGAAAGGATGACTTATTTTATTTTTTCCAGTCAAATAATTTGAACTTTATTGAAGGATTTCATTTCTCATGGAGTTTACAGATATTGACAGCAGCTGAGCAATCTGATCCTAGGAAGCTTTTCCCACGTATTGTTATGCTGTTTTATCTCTCCCAGTGCCAATCTGGCTACCTTTTGATCCACACTTATTCACAAATCTTTTTTAATTAATTAATTTTTAGTTTTTAACATTCATTTCTATGGGACTTTTAGTTCCAAATTTTCTCCCCATCACTCCTCTTCCTCCATCCCAAGACGCTGTGCATTCTGATTACCCCTTCCCCAAATCTGCCCTCCCATCTATCACACCCCCCTCCCTTCCCTTATTCCCATCTTCCCTCTTTTCTTTTAGGGCAAGATAGATTTCTTTTTTTTTGTCTATTAGCATTTATTTGTTGTTCAGTCATTCAGTTATGTGTGATTCTTTATGACCCTGTGAATCATACCGTTAGTGGGGTTTTATTTTTTTAAATGTTTATTTATTTATTTTTAGTTTTTAATGTTCATTTCCACAAAATTTAGAGTTCCAAATTTTCTCTTCATCTCTCCCCTCCTGCCACACTATAAAGCCTTGCATTCTGATTATCCTTTCCCTCAATATGCCCTCCTTTCTATTATACCCCTCCCTTCCCTTATCCCCATCTTCTCTCTTTTCTTGCAGGACAAGATAGATTTCTACCCAATTACCTGTTTTTCTTATTTCACAGTTGTATGCAAAAACAATTCTCAACATTCGTTCCTAAAATTTGGAGTTCCAAATTCTCTCCTTTCCTCTCTCCCCACCCATCCCCACTGAGAAGGCAAGCAATTCAATATAGGCTGTATATGTGCAATTTTGCAAAAAACTTCCATAATAGTCATGTTGTGTAACTAACTATATTTCCCTCCATCCTATTCTGCCCCTCATTTATTCTATTTTCTCTTTTTGTCTTGTCCCTCCCCAAAAGTGTTTACTTCTAATTACACCCTCCTCCCATTTGCCCTCCCTTCTATCATCTCTCCCACCCCGCATGTCCCCTTCTGCCCTGCTTTCATGGAGTATAAAATAGATTTTTCATACCAAATTGAGCGAGCATGTTATTCTCTCCTTAAGTCAAATGTGAAGAGAGTAAGCTTCACTTTTTCCTTCTCACCTCCTCCCTTTTCTCCTCCATTGAAAAAGCTTTATCTTGTTGCTTTTATGAGAAATAATTTGCCCCATTCCATTTCTCCCTTTTTCCTCCCAATATATTCCTCTCTCACACTTTAATTTTATCTTTTTGGATATCACCCCTTCTTATTTAACTCACCCTCTGCTCTGCATGTGTGTGTGTGTGTGTGTGTGTGTGTGTGTGTGTGTGTGTTTATAATCCCTCCAATTACCCAAATACTGAGAAAAGCCTCAAGAGTTAGAAATATTATCTTTCCATGTAGGAATGTAAGCAGTTCAACTTTAGTAAGTCCCTTATGATTTCTCTTTTCTGTTTACCTTTTCATGTTTCTCTTGATTTTTGTGTTTGAAAATCTAATTTTCTATTCAGTCTGGGCTTTTCATCAAGAATGCTTGAAAGTCCTCTATTTCACTGAATGACTATTTTTTCCTGTGAAGTATCATACTAAGTTTTGCTGGGTAGGTGATTCTTGGTGTTAATCCTAGTTCCTTTGGCTTCTGGAATATCATATTCCAAGACCTATGATCCATTAATGTAGAAGCTGCTAGATCTTGTGTTATCCTGATTGCATTTTTACAATACTTGGATTGTTTCTTTCTAGTTGCTTGCAATATTTTCTCCTTGACCTGGAAACTCTGGAATTTGACGACAATATTCCCAGGAATTTCTCTTTTCAGGTCTCTTTCAGGAGGTAATTGGTGGATTCTTTCAATATTTATTTTACTGTCTGGTTCTAGAATATCAGGGTACTTTTCCTTGATAATTTCATGAAAGATGTTGTCTAGGATCTTTTTTTTGATCATGACTTTTAGGTATTCCCGTAATTTTAAAATTGTCTCTCCTGGATCTATTTTCCAGGTCAGTTGTTTTTGGATGGTTCAGAGTGAGTATAAATAATAATTGTTTCTGTTCTGGGCAGAAACTTTGAGAGTCTACCTCTTCCACATTGATTTTTTTGAATAGGCAAACCAGGCCATCTTTTGCTTCATTTCTTACCTAGCCTTAAATGACTGAATTACTGAATAGATGTTAGACCTGGGAGAAACCTTAGCTTAAAAAAACCGAGGACTCCCCTCTGCATCTGGGTCATTTCCAGTCATCCTGACCTACGTCTTGCCACTGGACCCAGATGACTGTGGAGGAGAGAGTGAAGCTGGTGACTTTGCACAGCTCTGGCTCAGTGAAATCCAGTTCTTTTACAAGTCAAGACACTCTCCTTATGTCACTCATCCCTTTCCAGACTGAAGGATGAACAACAGCAACCAGTGATTTAGTAATTAAGAGATCACTAATAACTCTGGAGAGAGCAGTTTCAGTTGGGGAGCTATCTAAAGCACTGTTATGGATGTATAGACAATTTTTGACCAACTATGATTAAACAAAAAGACATACAATGGAAATGGAACCAAGAGAAGATAACAGAATGAATCCAAAAGAGAAGTACAATTGTGTGAGAATAGTTTCGGTATAGCTAAAGATCAGAATAATATACAGCTTGTGATGAATCCTAAGGACACAAATTTTAAAAGCTCTTTTGGGGCCAAGAAGGAAGTTAAATATGGATGAAAGATTGATGTTGAGTCTAGATAGGATGTTGGCAGAACTATTTACCTCATATTTTGCTTTTGTTTTCTTTACCAAGGGGGATAAATTTATGACTGGGAATTGTGGAACAAAATGGTTAATAGGAAACTCCAAATAAGTGAGAATATGACAATATGTACTTAGCTACCCACAATGAATTCAGGTGACTAAGTATAGATGAATTAAATCACAAAATGCTGAAAGTACTGGTAGATGTGAATGCCAAGCCACTGTGAACTACCTTTAAGAATTGTGGAGGATAGAAATGATGCCATAAAAATGAATATTAATAAATGTTCTAATTTTTTTAAAGAGAAGGTATACTTATCTTCTTCTTATTTTTATCTAGGACAACTAGGTGGCACAGTGGATAGAGTACTAGTCCTAGAGTCAAGAAGCCCTGAGTTCAAATACAGCCTTAGTCACTTACAAGCCACTTAAAAGACCCTGGGCAAGGCACTTGATCCTGTCTCCTCAGTTTCCTTATCTGTAAAATAAGCTTGAGAAGGAAATGGAAAACTACAACAGCATCTTTGCCAAGGAAACCTCAAGTTGGGTCATGAAAAGTTAGACATTACTGAAACAACTTAACAACAATTTTTATCCCACTAGATATAATTGCACCTGATTTTAGGTCCTCAGATATTCTCGATTATTTTATTAAAGGTATGATTTATAAGCATTTATAAAGAGAAGTAGTCATCATTAAATATAACTTCATGAAGAATGAGTCACCATAGAGTTTACCATAGAACAAATTAACTTCCTCTTTTTTTAACTGGGTCACTGCACTGATGGGTCAAGGAAATAATATAGATATGTAATATATAGAGAAATTTGTGCTGGATGAAACCAAAGTCAATTGTGTTAGAAAGTGACTTGATCCTGATTAATTTCAACCTGGAGGACAATCTTTAGTGGGATCCCAAAGAAATCTATCCTTAGTCTTTTTTTGTTTAACATTTTTATCAGTTACTTAGGCAGTGGCATAAAAATGTCATGAAATTTTGAGATGATACCAAGCTAGGAGAGATAATGAATACATGGGATGACAAAATAAGAAAACTAAAAGATTTTGATGAGTTAGCATGATGGGATAAGAAATGAGAAGAAATGGACTACGAATAACAAAAAGTTCCTGTACTTAGGCTCAAAACACCAACTGCATAGAATGAAGGTGATGTGGACAAAGAACTCACAAAATCTGGGAGTTTTGGTGCTCTCTGTACTCAATATGGATCATTTGGGTGTCATAGCAGAGGAAAAAAGCTAACTCAATCATAGGCTGCAAAAACTAGAGATGAGAACTTATCCTTGTGGTATCATAGAAAAGGAAGCTAGGTGCCATAGTGGATACAGCTGGGTCTGGAGTCAGGAGGACTTCAGTTCAAATACAGCTTCAGACTCGCTAGCTGTATGACCCTGGACAAATCACTTAACCCTGTTTACCTCAGTTCCCATCTGTAAAATGAGTTGGCAAAGGAAATGGAAAACCACTCCAGTATCTTTGCCAAATGGAGTCATGGAGATTCAGGTATGACTGAAATGATTCAACAGCAACCAACAACAGTGGAAAGGGTACTGGTTCTGGAGTCAGAAGACCTGGGATCAAATCTTACCTCTGATTCTTACTACTTTGGTCATCCTTCAGTTTCCTAAATTATAGGAAGGAGTTGATGTAGATGGATTTTGAGGCCGCTTCTAGTTGTAGATCTATGAATCCATTATCTTGTTATATTCTATCCTTGTCAGATAAAATCTGGAATATTATATATTCTGGGTATCATGCTTTAAGAAGAAAATTGGTAATAAATAATAATAAATGTAAAATAAAAAGAAGGACCAAGATGGTAGAAAGAATGGAAACCACATTTAATGAATATTTATTGAAGAAACTGAGGTATTTAATCTTGAGAAGATAATACTTGGGAAAGGTATGATAGCTGTCTTCAAGTACATGAAGGATTGTCCTGGGGAGTAAGGTTATTTTTGTTCTTCTTGGCTTTAGAGGAAAAATTGGTATCATTGTGTGGAACTTAAGGAGAGGCAGATTTAAGCTCAATAATAAAACTTCCTAAAAATTTGATCTGTCTCTGGATAACATGGACTGCTTCCAGAGGTGATGACTTTCTCGTCATTGAGTGACCACTTATGTGGAGTGTTGGAGACGGTTTTGTTTTTTTCTTGTTATTGTTGGTCAGTAGCAGTTTTGACTAATTAGCCTCTGAAGTTTCCTCCAACTTTGAGACTACAATTCAGCCTCATAAATTAGACTTTTGGAGTCATTTAGGTGTGTATTAGATGACTGATCAGAGTTTAGAGTAGAATGAGTGATCACTGTTGACTGAACTTTTGAGGGCCAAGTAGAATTTAGGTAGGCATGGAAATATTATTCCAGTTTGGAGGAATAGTGTGATCAAAGGTGAAAATGTGTGAAGTACATTTGGAAATGAGTAGATCATTTTAGGTGGAATAACTCATTTATCTGAGTGAGAAGGGTTAAGTTGTGAATAAATTAGAATCAAATTTTGGAGGAGCTGAGAATTCCAGAAATTTAAACTTTATACAGTAGGCACAGGGGAGCCATTAAAATCTTTTGAGAAGTAATGTCAAATAATGAAAGAGGTATTTTAGGAAGAATTTTAGAGTGAGTTTGGACCAATAGTCTATCTTTATTATCTCTTGTTGGAAAACTTAAATTCCCAACTGTAAGTTTTGTTCTTAACTGTATCTGAGTCATATTTACTTATAATTCATTGTTATAGTTAGTAGGCACTTAATATTTGGTGATAGCTTGATAATCATGCACTTATCATTTCTTACTCAGATGGAGTGTTCTCTACTCTGTGTTTGTTCTCAAAGAATCTTACCTTTCTCCTAATGGAAATTCTGTGTGCT
>CM053770.1:366368631-366411159 GCA_028658325.1 Potorous gilbertii | reverse complement strand
CGCGCGCATATGTGTATTATGTTTTGGGTTGTTTTATGATTTCTCCCATTTATTTTAGTTCTTCTACACAGCATGACTATAATGAAAATGTATTCAATAGGAACCTATATGTAGATCCTATATAGAATTTTATGCCATCTTGGGGAAGGAGGGGAGTGTTGGAGGTAGGTAGGGGGGTAAAAATCTAAGTTTTATGGTAGTGATTGTAGAGCATTAAAAATAAATAAAATGGGGAAAAAAAACCTTTCATGAACTGGGTCTATATTTGCAAACTTATTTCATTTCATCTCTATTTAAGAACTCTGTGTTCTAACTAAATTCAATTACTAAGTACTTATGTACTCCATTCAGCCTGTTCTGTTTCTGTGTATTTGCATGCGGTAACCTCATCCCACCAGATCCAGGCCTGGAGTACACTCATATAATTTTCTCTTCCTTCAAGGTTCCAGTCAGATTCCATTTCCTCTAATAATCTTTTCATGATCCTCTCAGACGAAAGTGATCTCTTTCTCTTCCAATTTTTCTCAAGCACTCTGTCTATATTGTTCAGATTCATGTTAGATAATATTTGTTTGTGTCCATGGTATGTCTTTCTGTTAGATTAAAAGCTTCTTGAGATCAGGAACTTTATAGTTTTTCACTTTTGCATCCCTATTGCCCATCATAAGGCTTTGCATATCTCAGTTTTTCTATAGATGTTTATGAATTAAATTCAGATTTAATTATCTCTAGCCTTTGTGACTCCACAATATTCTTTCTTTAGCCTTTTAATCTGCTATATATTAGATTGTAGCTATTAAAGCCCATGTGTTTTAGTACAGTGGTTTTCTTTTATTCCCCCTGAGCTACATTAGCAGAGCCCAAACCCAAAAGACCTCCAGCCTTCCCAATTTCTGCTTTTCACTGCCAATAAAACCTGATCAGAATAAAGAGGGACAAAAGTGTGGTTTGTTTTATTATGAAACTGGTGAGTGTTATCATAAATTAGAAATCAATAATAAGTGTAAGCGTAATTCTATCTTTAAAAACCCAATGCATCATAGTCCAAGAATTTTACCTTAAGATTCCTAGCTCTTAGACTATAATTCGAGGAGGGAAGAAAGAGATGGGGAGTTCTGTTCCAAACTCTGAAATGTAGAGACCCTGAGGCCATCTCCTGAGTTTTGGTTATTGCTGGTATTCAAAATCCTGAAGCTCTCTTTTATGTCCAGTCTATGTCCAGACCTTACAGATTTCATTCCCCCAACATACATTCATTCTTCATGTCAATTAAGTGCCTGTTACTGCCAGGCACTGTGCCTAATTCTGGAGAGGCAAAAGCAAAAACCAAATTAGCCCCTGCCCTCAAGGATATGGCACTCTGATGAGAGAAAACAACATGTACACAAGTCAATAAACACCCAAAATATTCAAACTATATTTAAGGGATTCCCAGGGGAGAGGTCACTAGCAACTGGAGGAGGGATGGAATGAAAATCAAATAGATGGTAGCCCTCCCTCTCCATTTCTTTCCATCTCCACTATCTTAACATAGGTCCTCATTAGAAACTATTTCTATATCCATTTCTTCCTTTGTTATCTAGACAGAGTAACATGAGGTGTCCCAAAAGTCTTATTGCATTTATAGCTTAAAGTCACACCAAGATTTTAGGGACACCGTATTTCTTAGCATAGAGTTATTCCTGGCTCTCCTCTGAACAAAAAAAATCTTTGGCAACTATCTATTGCCTATCATTCAAGCCCTTACATAACCTGTTGCCACTCTACTTTTCCTGCCTTATTCTATTGTTCTCCTACTCATATACCCCCAACACTTGGGTCATGACTGTGAGTCACCACCCCACAAGGGGTCTTGAAAAATTTGGCAACAGGTAAAAGGTTTCTGAATTCACAATGATCAAAAATTAATTAAAAACCAAACTTGGGGACCAGCTAGATAGCATAGTAAATAGAGCAGCAACCCCATAGTTTAGAGGACCTGAGTTCAAAACCAGCCTCAGACATTTTGACACTTACTAGCTGTGTGACCTTGGGCAAGTCCCTTAACCCCAATTGCCTGACTTTCCCTCCCCCTCAAAAAAAATGTTTAATGAATCTGAGGTGTTTCTGGCAATCCTTGCCCATGTTACATTGAAAAATTTCACTGTAGCCTTGGTTTTGAACACAAAGCATGCATACTTTGCACTGTGCCTGCCCTCAAATATATCAGTGAATGCTCCAAGACTCCAAAAGGGGTCACTAGTGGAAAAAGTTTAAGAAACCAGGCAGACCTTTACTTCTAGACTTTAGTTTCTCATTCATGAAATGAAGCAGTTGAACCACATGTGATTATCTTGTAACTGTACAGTTTCAAGGAACAACATGAATGAAGATAAGATAGACAGTAGAATGATATTAGGACTGGCTATTACAATTGAAAAGGAAAATGACAGATGTTGGAGGGTGAAATAGGGACACTAATGCACTGCTGGTAGAGTTGTGAACTGATCCAACCATTCTGGAGAGCAATTTGGAACTATGCCTAAGGTTTATAAAGATGTATATACCCTTGGACCTAGCAATAGCACTACTAGATATCCCAGAGAGATTTTAAAAAAAGGAAAAGTGTTCTTTTATGGTGGCAAAGAATTAGAAACTAAGTGGGTGCCCATCAATTGGGGAAAGGCCAAACAAGTTATGTTATAAGATTGTGATAGAATATTTCTGTGCTTTAAGAAATGAGCAGGAGGATGGTCTCAGAAAAACCTAGAAAGACTTACATGAACTGATATGAAGGGAGCAAAACCAGGAGAATATTGTACATTGTAACAGCAATATTGTAAAACGAAGAAATATGAATGACTTAGCTATTCTCAGCAAGGACCTATGATGAAAAGGCTATTCACCTCCAAAGGAAGCACTGACAGAATCTGGATGCAAATGGAAGCACACTGGGCTTTTTTAGCTTTATTTTCTTGGATTTTTTGTCTGTTTTTTCTTTCACAACATGACTAACATGTTTTGCCTGACTGCACATGTATAACATTTATCAAATTGCTTGCCTTCTCAATGAAGGGGAAGTATAGGGAAGATGGGAGAGAATTTAGAACTCAAGGTTGTAAAAAAAACCAAAGGTTAAAAATTATTTTAACATGTAATTGGAAAAATAAAATATTAAAATAAAAGGAAGGTTAGGGCTGGATATGTAGATGTGAGAATCCTTTGCACAGATGATAATTGAATATTAAGAGGTTTAGTGATTTCCTCAAAGCCACAAAGTCAGCATGTTTCAGAGGTAATTTAAGAAATCATTGAGAACTTTGGAGAGACTTTAAAAATCAGTGAGAATACCTAAGATTGCATAATGCATACATACATATATACAGCTATAAATATATATATATATATATATGGAGAGAGAGAGACTACTTTAAAATTGTTAGAAGAAATGTACTACATAGATTCAAAACATATTAGCAGTAAGGGATGAGGAAGAATAGATCATTTAGCCATTTAGACTATAATCAGGTGGTGGTGATGATGGTGATGATGATGATAGAGGTAGAGATTTGGGGCTACTTCTGTCACTACTTCAAGTGACTTGAGAAAGTCACTTCATCATTCTGATGCTCATGCTTCTCACATACAAAATGAGTGAATGGAATTCAGGTGCAAAATGATAACTATGTTGAAGTACTTGAAGGACTATCATTTTGAGAGAGACTTAGACTTGTTCTCTTTGACCTCAGAGAGCATAATGAGTCAAAGTTGCAAAGAGACCATTTTAGGCTCAATATTAGGAAATGCTAACAATTTCTTTCTCATCAGAGATCTTTCAGCAGAGACTAGATGACTACTTATTGATGATGTTAAAGTGGAGATTCATTTCACATGTACGTCTGGCTTATAGACAGTTTCTGGGGTCTTTTCCAAATCTCAAATTTTGTGATCATTGACTTTCAACACTAGATTTATGATCTTATGACTAGACAGCCCCCCAAATCTATGATCTAGATGCAAGAGTTTCCTCACTCTATCTTGTCCATAGAATTCCTGACTCCCACCACAAGGCTGGACCTGTGACTGTTGCAATGAAAAATAATAACCATTCCCATTTGTATGGAATTTTAACATACACAAATCATTTTCCTCACTATAATTCTATGACCTATGCAAAAAATACTTGAGCAAGAAGTGTTTGTTAACATAGAGCAAAGTTTCAGGAGGTTTACATCTCACTTACACTATGGGTTAGGGAACCGTGTGGACAGCATGATTTGCAGATGTCTATGTGGCAATGACAGAAGCTCAGATGTATGGGCTTCCTTTTCCCAGGTGCAAGGAGTCTGTTTGTGGCAGCTGGTGATTGCGGAAACCTTAGGTGCCAGCAGCTGGAGGGCCTACTGATAATGACAAGTTCACCCTGGTATGAAAAATTTAAATATGATGAATAAAAACAATTTCCTTTAAATTGCTAAATTCCTTTAAATATCCTTATTTTAGATGTTCTTTTGTTATTTAAAAGAAAAAAACAGCCAAGCAATCAAAAGCAAACTACAGTAAGAGCCTCATTTGCATGCTGCCCCCTCTAAAAAGAGAATATAATCTTCCCTCTTTTTCTTTATTACATCAAGTCAGCATGTACCATATTAATGAAAGGCGATTAGAACATCTCCTGCACAAATAAATGTTCCAAGCTCTGATTATTTATGAGGTCTCTGGAAAATATCTAAAGAAGTTGTGAAAGATGAAACTTTTACAAATTCTTAAAAAAAAAAAACACCATCCAGAATAGACTGCATATGTTTCAAGTATCCCATAAGAAAATCAACTTTTAAAAATTTGTGTCATTTTTTAATGAAATATCAAATCTACCAAGCAATGCCAAAAGACATGGAGAAAAGGAGGAGGGAACATTCCAAGAGAGAGAATTCATTCTATTTGTTTTCTTTGGGGTCGATATATGCTTACCTCTATTACCTTCATAGAGCAGCTAATTTCCATATAAAGTGTAGCTACTTTCAATTTTACTGTGTCTTGTCTACAGGAGAGACTTTGATTTGTGGCTCCAGGCTAGATCAGACCAATGCATAATTTTCTTTGAACCCCTTCTGCTACATAACATCAGTGAGTACCACTATGGATTAGAACATGGATGTTTCATAAAAGGCTGTGTTCTCCTATAAACCAAAACAAAGAGAAGGAAATTATAAGTATGTAGAACTAAAGAGGAGAGAGAGAGAGAGAGACAGACAGACAGAGAGAGAGAGAGAGAGAGAGAGAGAGAGAGAGAGAGAGAGGGAGAGAGAGAAGGGAAATGAAAGGAAGAATTAATTAAGAAAGGTCAGGGAATAGATGATGAAAGTTGACCACAGAATAAAGATAGTAACAAATTTTTCTTGAATTTTTATTAATTGGGAGGTAAGTGTACACATGTTTTTAGGATAAGACTCTTCCAACCTGCATTTCTTAACTGCTTACTATGTGCCAGACACTTTGGTAAGGACTCTGGATATAAACATGGTCCCTTGACCTTGAGAAGCTTACATGCTAAGTGGGGAAACAATAAACAAATACAATGTACATATAAGTTATATACAGTGTAAATGGAAGGTAATCTCTGAAGAAAATCACTGAGGGGTAGGAAAGGCCTCATTTGAGTTGAGTCTTGAAAGAAACCAGAAAAGCCTGGTAGAGATCCAAGTAGAGGGAGAAATTTTCAACACAAGAACAACCAATAAGTCAGGAGATAAGTGTTGTGTGCAAAGAACATGAAGTAGACTGGTATTACTGAATCACAGAGTGTGTAGAAGATTGCAAAGTATGTGGAGACTGGGAAGATAGGAAGAGACCCATCTGCAAAAGAAACTTTTTAAAGAAAAGCTGAACAGAACAACTTCCATTTCATCCTGAAACTAATAGACAGTGATTGGAGTTTATTGAGTAGGTAAGCAGCATGCTAAGTTCTTTAGGAAAATCACTTTAGCAATTGACTGTGGATGGACTGTATTAAAAGACGCAGTGCAGGGAGACCAACTAGAAGACTATATAAATAGTCCAGGATGCCCATCAATTGCGGAATGACTGAACAAGTTGTTGTATATGATTACGATGGAATACTACTATGCTATGAGAAATGATGAGCTTGATGATCTTAGAAAAACACTGATGGATTTGCATGAAATAATGAAGAACAAATACACAAAACCAAAAGAACATTGCATACAGTAACAGCAATATTGCTTTAAGAACAAATTTGAACAAATAAGTCATTTTGACTATTATACATACCCAAACTAACTACAAAGAACATATGAGGAAAGATGCTATCTGCATCTAGAGAAAGAACTGATAAATGGAAATATGTATAGAACGATTTTGCATGTATACATATTTATATCTAATGTTAGCAATCTCTAGGACAGGGGGAAGGAAAGAAAAAAGGAGGAAAATGGGGGGAGAGAATTTACATGATAACTTTAAAAGGAATAGAAAGTTGTATATAATAGATTTACAGTTTCATGTGCAATCATTTTTTAATTATACTATGTTATGGAAATACTTGTTTTATCACATAAATTAGAAATAAAACAAAACAAGAAATTTTTAAGTAGTCAAGGAAAAAAGTGATGAGAGTTTGTACCAAGATGATGGTTGTGTGAGTAGAGAAAAGGGGATATATCATGATAGAGAGATGTCATGAAATAGAAGGGACAAGAATTAACAACAGATTAGATAGATGGGGTGAATGTGATTGCAAAATCAAGGGTAACACTGAAGTTAACAGCCTGGGTGACTGGGAGGATGGTGGAGCCATCAACAGTAATAGTGAGGCCGATGCATTTGCCAGCTCTGCCTCACTTAAATCCAATTCACTTGAGAGTCAAGATATTACCGTCCTGATGTCATTGGTTCTCTTTGAGGACTTACCCCTGAGGGTATTGTGAGGATAAAATGAGATATTTGCAAAGTGTTTTGCAAACCTTAAAGCACCACGTAAATGCTAGCTGCTACTATTATCATAACCATCATCACCACCACTATCACCATCATTTGACCCTGGAACAGTCCCAATCTCCCAGTTGTCTACACAACTCTTAAGACTATAAATTGCAGAAAAAGTATTGACATGATTTGGTATAAGAACTTACCTCACCATAAAATTCCCCATACTAGTGAAATCACAGATCAAGTCCCTATCCCTCAGCATCTAGTGCAATTCCATAATTTTATACAGGAAAAAACTGGAGTGAAGTGACTTGCCTCAAAGTAACAAAAGTCTGATTCCAAATCTTATACTCATTTCATTCCATCATGCTAAGAGTCATTTTAACTATTTTAATAGGAAATTTAGGCCTAATGAATATCTTGCAGAGGCAGTGGAGAGATGCATGGTGGGTGTGAGTAAGCTGTTGCACACAAGCAGTGAAGAACTTTGAAGAACAAGAGTAAAAGAGGTCATCTAGAAAATATAGAAACTTAAGAGAAAATGATCTGGTCATGTGTCAAAACTAAAGAATCACTGCAGTGGACAGCCTGCAATCACAAATCCTTGTGATTTCAGGAGAAAGAGAGAAAGACCTCCAGCATGCTTAGTGGACTCCCTCTTGGTGAACCTATGGGACATTTCCCGAACAGGTAGACAGCAATCTGCATCATTGGAGGGAATGTCTAAATCAATGAGATCATGCATTCATTGAGTGTTGAACATGGATGAGTAACAAGGAGGAGAAGCCTAAGAAGGGAATGAGAGGAAAAGCAGTCAAGAAGCGGGAGGTTAGCAAGAAGATTATCTAGTCATAGACGAATTCTGCCAACTTGTTAGAAAAGACTTTCACATGTTATGTCTTACAGAGCAGCTTTATGTGAGAAATGAGACTTAAACCCAGGCCTTTCTGCCTCAATGACTGGCTGTCTGTACCAGGTTACTGCTTATTTTTGTTTGTTTTATGTCTTTAAAATGCTTTGATGAACACATAATTTCCTAAGTGAGGTATGAGTCTTCTCTCCACTGAAAAAGATCTAGCCTCTACATCTTGTGAAATTATTTTCCATCTTTTCTCATGTGTGTCTTTGTCCTTCATTGCCCAAGAAGAACAAGCCATCAGAGAAATAATGACATGACTTGCACTTGACTTGGTTTTGAGTGAGGGAGGACTGTGCAGGTCACCAGCCTCTCCTCCAGAGCCATCTAAATCCAGTGACCAGATATTCATCAGGATGACTGGAAATGACCCAGGATGAGGCAACTGGCGTTAAGTGACTTGCCCAAAGTCACACAGCTAGTGTCAGGTATCTGAGGTGAGATCTGAACTCAGGTCCTTTTGACTCCTGTGCTGGTGCTCTATCCACTGCACCACCTATCTGCCCCAACATCTTTTCCTATAAGTCCTTCATAAAAGATCTGCCAGATGCACAAGGAGACCTTCCTCTGTTTTATCTTCCCCTCCCAGCTTGATTTTTTTTTTATTAAAAGGGACCATCCCTTGAATAACTACTTAAAGAGGCCTGTTCATTGAATGGGTTTATCTCACTCAAAGCAAGAATTTGATAAGGCCTTAGTCTAAAATGGTAAGGGTCTCCCATTCATCCTGAACCATCTCCAGTCATCCTGATGAATATCAAGGTCACTGGACCCAGATGGCTTTAGAGGAGAAAGTGAGGTTGGTGACGTTGTACAGGCCTCCCTCACTCAAATCAGTCAACTACTAGTCATATCATCATTCTGATGTCCTGGTCCTCTTCAAGAGTAAAGAAAAAACACAACAATCTTTGTATTTGATTCAATAAATATTTATCAAGTGCCTACTATGTTCCAGGCACCATACTAAGCACGAGGGATACAAATAAGAAAAATACACTTCCTGCCTTGAAGGAGTTTACAGTCTAATTGGGGAAGACAAAACACAAAAGGAAGCTGAAAAGGGAGGGGGGGGGGTGACATAAACAAGTGGTACCTGCCCTGGGGGCATCATGTTCTGTGGAGTTGAAACCAAGCGGAACTGTTTGATGTTCGTACCTTTTGAATTACACTTTCACAAATGTCCATGCTTTGCCTCTCATTCTCAGTAAGTAGCTGGTTCATGAACTATTCTGATCATACATATTCCCAATGTTTTCTCATGTGCAAATCTATTGGATGATCTGGAGCCTCTTTTCCATACTCTACTCACACCAGTAGGCTGGGAAGACAGAGTATGTCTGATACTTGTTCCCTCCACCCACGAGGGTCTAGGAGTTGGGAGTTATTTTCTAATGCTGTGTAACTCACATAACTCTACCAGTATACTTTCTCCCCATGATTATCTTCACTGACATCAGTCACTTAGATTTTAGAAATCGGTATTTGTTATGACGGTGTACCCCTCCTGGATCACTGCCTTTTCATGGCAGAGTGGCTTGTGTGTCTAAATGAAACCATAAGCTGTGCTGTGCAGAGTTACTCAAGAGACAGCCAGGTCTTAGTGGAGAGTTCTGGCAAAAAGTGACTCACTAGAGAAGGAAATGGCAAACCACTTTATAAAATCTTTGTCAAGAAAATCCCATGGACATAATGTAGGATAGGAAGACCTAGAGTCCACAGAGTCATGAGGACTAAACAACAACAGTAGTGTCAAAATTGGTACAAAAACAACTTGTAGTCAAATCTATGACTTATTATCCCCTAAGTCCATATATGGCATCCAAGGGAAAGTGGGCTCAAGCTTAGAGTACATCTGGAAAAAAGAATAACTCAGAGTTCATGGAGGTTCTTTTGCTAAAGTCCTCAAGATACTCCTCCTAGTTGTTTTTTTGTTTTGCTTTTGGAGGCAATCAGGGTTAAACTACTTGCCCAGGGTCACTCAGTCAGTAAGTGTCTGAGGCTGGATTTGAACTCAGGTTCTCCTGACTCTAGGGCCAGTGCTCTATCCACTGTACCACCTAGCTGCCTCATGCCCTTACTCTTAATATAACTTTTCTGCTGTGTTTCTTACAGAATCTTGAATCTGCTTTTCTCTCATCAAATCAAGAAGCATTTATTAAGTAAGCACTTACTTTGTGCCAGGCACTATTTTAAGCTGAGATTACATATACAAGGAGAAAGAAATACCTTTCATGTTCCCAAAGCCTACATTCTAACGGGAGGTGACATATATAAGTAAACTTATAATTTATGGACAGAGAAAGAAGGTAGTCGGAGAGAGGCATGATAAAGAAGCAATTTTGAAGATTCAGGAGTGGAGCCTAGAGAAAAAGGAATAAATATGTCTTGCCTAGACACTTTTCTTAAAATGGAAGTTCTGGAAGGAATTGACCAGTTAGAGGAAGGTACAACAGGAGCAGAGTGATTTTTCAGGGTATCAGAGTAATCTTCTAGCATAAGAAGACTGCTGGATGATGATGATGTCCCTGGCATCAGGATCAGAGCCAAAAGAGGAACAAATTCTTCATTTCATCCATCCTGTTCCTTCTTTGCAATGTAGATACTGATTTTAGCTATTCTTCTGATACTCCTTGGAAGACAAAGGAAGTCTAAAATCCTCCAGATACTTCAGAGCTCACAAAGCTCTCCTCCAGACAAATTGGGACTGTGGAGGCCATAGTTAGGGCTCTACTTTTGCCCCCAAAACAATTCCTTCTCAGGAGCTTTGCTACAAGACTTCTCTCCCTTAAACTAGCAGACTCTAAAATTCCCAAGTTTTGAATTCTATTTTATACAAAAACCACATCTCTCTAACCAGCGCCAACACACAACCTGGGTAATGTCATTTCACTTTGTCCAATGGCTTTCAAAAACTTCTAAATGAATCAAGGACTTTTCCTGCATCTAGCATAAAGCCTTTGATTAATAGGATAATTATTTATACTTAACAAAGTATCTTGTCACTTTAAGTGGGGTAGAGTAATTAGTTGCTTGATCAGCCTCAACCGTTATTAACAATATGTAGCCTACTTGATTGGTAGATCCAAAGATGGAAAGAGCCTGAGACATCATCTGATTTTATGGATGAGGAAATTGCGTCTAAGAGAAGTTAGACAACTTGGCCAAAATTAAACAAATAATAAGAGGTAAAATCTAGATTTGATTCCAGGTTCTGACTTCTAATCCAGAATTCTTTCCACTGCAGCAAACTGCCCATTATCCACCATGAATCTTTCTTTGGCACTTTGGTTTCCATGTGATTTTTGATCTTCCAAGATCATGGTGTTTCAAGATTTATCGCATTATAGCATCAGAAGGGGAGGACTGATTTTAATTAGATGGGCCATTGTGGCAGTGAGTTCCTTGGAGGTGGGGGCAGAGCATGTCATTTAAAACACTACAAAAGTTTTGGATTCAATTCTGGGCCCAGCTCATTCATCCACATGCGGTATCAAACTATATATATGGAGATGGGGGGATGGGGAAGGAATAAGCATTTATGTAGTGCTTACTTTATGCCAGGCACTATGCTAAGCATTTTTGTCTCATTTGATCAGAATAGAGAAAGAGCTATACCTGTGCTTTTATTGGTCTACAGAGTTGCTAATTAGATTATCATCTTGTATGAAATTGATAGAAGACCAGGGGAATGGAAACTTCAGGTGTTTTTTTCCTACCTTTAAATTTCAGGTTTATGGTAGGGGAGGGAAGGATTCACTAGGTAAGTGGAAAACCCAGAAGAAAACCAAGGTCGAATATGAAATCTAGAAAGGTCACTGAAAATAAGCTTTTTTTTTTTACTTTGGGTAACAATACTTCATGAGCTGTTTTGTTCATCTTGGAAATCTCACCTGTATCTTACTGATTACTGTCACTGCTGAGAGGGTTTATAATGGAATAGGATGGTTTATGATAGATTACTACAAGACCTCATATTCCTGGTTGCTTCCATCCACCCTTCCTCCAGTGAACCCTTTGCTCTCTTCCTTCCTTGACCGTTGTTGGTCTACTATACAATCAGGGTCAAGAGGAAAACTACACATAGGAGTGGGGAAAGGACAATGGTCTTTGATGTAAAATGGTCCTCCTGTGCCTGTGCTCTGGCCTTCACTTGCACCTCTCTCGTAGTCTTCTGGTGATGGGTTTTTCTGTATTCCAGTAGGCTAGTTCTTGGAGAGCAGACATGGAGTATTTCACAAGGATTGTCTTTGAAGTCTATACAGTTTGATAGACTCTGCTGGGCCTTGAGCTGTATTGGTACAACTTTTGAGAACCCAAGGTTTTGTTTTAGACTGGCTTGATATGGTTTGGTTCAGGTTGAATTTTATGCTGTTTGTTCTTAGAAGACATCGTCTAGGCCTTATTTGTCCTTCTTGCTGCCAGTATGGTGAATAACTTATGAGATTCATTTTCATGGAAAATATTAGTCATTTCTCCTTCTCCCTAGTAATTTTTGATATGAAATACAGTTTTTATCTAACCCAATTTCTAGCATTTAATTCAGGCTGATGAAAGCAGTTAATCATATGCATATTCTTTGCATTAGCAATGTCATTGTGATAACTTTCTCATTATTAGGGACAGGGCACATCATATTTCACACATAAGAGTGAATGCATATAGGAAGGATAGACAGGTATTTGTTCATAAATGCTTCCCTTAAAGTCACAGTTTTACTCCCTGTTTTTTCATTCTCTACTCTTCCTTGTAACGACTCTCTTTTCAGGTTTGGTTGGGTTTTTTTTGTTTGTTTTTTTGGTCTCCCTGGCAAAGCAATCTATTATCCTGTCATAGCTTAACTCTTCTCCGTTTGCTACTTGTTTAATGGCTTTTGAAAGAATACAAGGACTTTTCTATAACTGGCTCAATGATCTCACTTCTAACCTAATAGTGCTGCTACCACATATAATCCTGTCATCCAGTTATTAACCAAGCAGAGTCTTCTTGGTTTTATTCCACTAGACATTCTCTGAACCTATTGTCTCTGTATCTCTCCTAACAAATACCCTTCTATTCCTCTCAATAAACATTTATTAAATCCCTACTAGGTGCCTGGCATTGTGCTAGACATTTCTGGGTACAAAGACAAAAAAAGTAGTGCCTATTTTCTTTTTTTTTAATTTTTAAAATTTTGTTTCTTTTATTCTGAACTTAAGAAATAAAAGAAGAATTTATATGAATAGGGATACTTGTATATTTATGAATAATTACATAGAATGGAAAATAATTACATAGAATAGGAAAAAAGATAACTGCATATAAAATTGAAAATCTATTATGTTCAACTTGCCATTCCTTTAAAATATGTAATGAAGTTATTATATAACTTTCTTTTTTTCTTCATTTAAGGAAGTTTTCAAAGATTTACCCCTAAAATCTTTTTTTAATAAAAAATTAATAATTATGGACATGTAACTGAGAATAAAGTTTTTCACCATACTAGACTTTATAAATAGGAATTTATGAAAAGGAATTTGCCATAGAGGGCAGCTTAGTGTCCCCAAATTGATTGTTTCCAGAAAGAAACTAGAAAAATCCAAGTCACTGGAACAGTGTCTTGGCACCTTTCTCTATAAGGTAATAGGGCCTAGGGATATCCTGCTGAGTAAGTTGGCCTTCCCAGCCTCTTAACTGTATGCAAGCTGTCATCACCCAGCATTTGAGGGGTACTTCGTCTAAAGAAGCTAACTTACACATCAGGATATCAATGGAAACTTTCCCCTCTCTTGCTATGGTTTTTGCTATTCACAATTGCCCAGGTCAAATGGACTTATAGGAACTCAAGGTGGAGTTTGCTCAGTCTCATTCTTCTAAAAATTGTTCTAATTTCTTTTTTAAAAATCCTGGATGGGTATAATGGAGATAAACATGGAAAACAACTGATTATGTAGAGTTTCATGACACAGTAGGATAAATAGCTAAGTGTTTAGCTTCCCCAAGGAAGGTCCTAATAGACCTCAGTTCTGTCCAATCTTAATGTTCCTTGAGCTCTTTGAAGGCCAAGACAGTCTTGCACATATTTTCTTGTCTTAGCAGGCTGGTATAGTCCTTTGCACATAGAACCATAGGCTTACAGAGTGGTCCAATTTGAAGACAATTCAGATGTCATCTAGTCCATATTATGCCTGAAGAGGAAATTGGTAGATATGCAACAAAAATTTACATGATCATAAAATAATTAATTTAGGATTGAAAAGAACCTTAGATGTCATCTAGTCTAACTTTCTACTTTTTAACATTTGTTATTTAATTATTGATTTCTTGGTTTTTAGATCATTTTCATTCTGTAATAACCTCCCTTTCCCCTAATGTGTTATTCCTTATTACATTTTATATAAAAAAGGAAAAAACCACTCATGAAAATCAATTAACATAGCAACTGAGGTTGTCCCTCACCTCTGCAAAGAAGTATGTGCATTTTTTCAACTTTCCTGTAAAATAAAACTTCTTTGTCATTGTCCAGTGTACAATTTCTTTCTTTTCATTTATTTTATTGTAATCATTGCAAACATTGCTTCCTGGTTCTGGTTTCTTTGTTTTTTTTCCCTGCTTCAATTTATGCAATCTTTCTGTGTATCTAAATTCTTCATATTCAAAGTTTCTTATGGCATATTAATATTACATTGCACTAACAAGCTACAATTTGTCTGGTTGATGGGCTTTGTGACCACAAAAGAATTTTGTTACCAATGTTTTTGTGTATATAAGATATTTCCTTTCTTGACCTCCTCAGAGTATATGTCTAACAGGATCTCTGTGTCAAAGGGTACTTTTTTTCAGCTTAACACCAAGTAGTTCTCTGGAATAACTGGACCAAATCATAGTTTCATTTCCAAAGCCCTTCCATCTTTGCCAGTTTGCTAGGTGTGAGGTTAACAACAACACCTACAACCCAGGTTGTGACATATATTGACTGTATGAAACACCAGGCAAGTCAACTAACCTCTCTAAAACAATGAGCTGAAGATTACATATCACTCTGCATTGGTAGAAGGTATTTCCTGAACCAATGAAATCATAGGTCCCATCCCTAGTCTCTTTTCTCTTTTATTTTTTTTAAATTTTGTCAATATGTTTTGCTTTTATGCTACAAATATTTTCAAATTAACTTCACCCTATGAGAGAAATCTTGTAGCAAAGTAAAGTAATGAAGTAAAACTGACAAACCTGAAAGTATATAAAAATATTCTATACCTATAACCTCACAACCTCTCTATTTTTAGTGTTGTCAATTAATAGAAATACCTCCCAACCCACAGCCCCACTGAAAAAAAAGGGAAAATAAAGACAAATCTTTGAAAAAAATATTCGTAGTTAAGCAAAACAAATTCACTCATTAACTATGTAGGTATTCACACATAGACATGCATGTTGCATATTTAATAAATTTAATATATGATTCTACATTGCTTTCTAGATGACTATAGCTATTCACGTCTATCAATAGTCCTTCAATATATCTATTTCCCCAAAGCCCTTCCAACTTTTCAAATTTTTCTTTTTTTTTTGCCATATCTGACAATCTAACATGTATAAGGTAGACTCTCAGAATTATTTAATTTATATTTCTCTAAGTATTAGTGATTTGGAAAATTTTTCTAAAGGACTATAGGCACCATTTACCAACTTGGAAATGGCTCTTGGTCTTATAAATTTTAATCAGTTCCTTTTATATCTTGAAAATGAGACTTTTATCCATTAAACTTGCTTGCAAAAATTTGACCCAGTTAATTGAGTTCCTTTTAATCTTAGCTTCATTGGATTTACATGTACAAAACTTTTAAAATTTTATGTAATTGAAATTATTTTATTTTTGGAGATCATCTCTATCTCTTGCTTGATCATGAACTTCTCTTCTATCCATTGATCGGATAGGTAATGGTATCTATGTTTTTCTAATATGTTTATGGGTGATCTCTCATATTTAGATTACCTATCCCATTTGGAGTTTATTTTTGTATAAAGTATGAGATGTTGGTCTAAATCTAACTATTCCATACTGATGTCCAATTGTCCTAGTAGCTTTTCATCAAATAGTAAGCTCTTTTCCCAGTAGCTGAGGTCTTTGCATTTATTGAATACTAGGCTACTAGAAAAATGTCCTTCTGTATTGTATCCCTAATCTGTTCTAATGATCAATCTCTATTTTTTAACTAGTAACAGATTGTTTTGAGAATTATTGCTTTGTAGCACAGTTTAAGATCTGGCATTACTGGGCTCCCTTTATTCTTATTTTTAAAGATTATTATTTCCTTTGAATTTGTTGAACTTTTTTGTCTCCATGTGAATTTTATTATTTTTTTCTAATTCTATAAAGTCATCCTTTGGTAGTTTGATTGGTATGATTCTGTCAGTACCAGAACTTCCCAAACCTGCTTCCAATGCAGACTCAATAGTCATTATTGAAAGGAGAAATCATTACAGAGAGGGGCCCATCTTCCTCATTATCACCAGTAACTATTTTTATCTGCCACCAGTAGACAAATAAGAACAGAAACCTTGAGAGGGTGGACCCAGACCATCAATCCTGCTTTAGCCTAGCCTTTACAGGCATTATCCTGGAAAGCAACTCTTGTGAAGAAGGGTTCAGTCATCCCCACCAGTTGCCATCTGACTACCACATACATGGCTGAAGCGTGCCAACCTAGCTCAAGCAGCAAGACACCTTGAAGGAGAGACAGGAGGCAACATGTTCCGGAGAAGTCAAGTCATCACCACCACCACCTTGACTACCATCTTACCTCAAACTCTGAAGGAAATAACCCAGAACCCCACACCCAAGAGTCCTGATTAGTGACCAACATCACCCTGAGAAGTAACCTCTATGGAGATGCAGCCTGGCAATTGCTCCTGAAGATGCAATAGTCCCAGATACCAAAGACCCAGAAAGAAAAGATCTTGCCACCAAGTCTTTGGTATTGACATATAGTCCAATATCAGAAACATATAATTGCATCAATTAGAATGACATTAAATAAGAGGTATTTACTTTGCCATCATACCCTAAAAACCGTGAAACTTTTCCAACTGACTTGCAAGGAAACTTTCCATATATGTTGCTTCCCTCATTAGAATGTGAACTCCTTCAGATCAGGGACAGTCTCACCATCACTTAGCACAGTGCTTCACCCATAGTAAGTGCTTAAGAAATGTTTCATTCATCCATCCATTTATTGAATAAGTAAATTAATTTATGAATATTGCCATTTTCTTACATTGATTTTTTTTCTACACTTGGACAAATAATATTTTTTTCCAATCATTGAGGACTCCTTTTGTAATCTGTGATTTGTAGTTATATTTACGTAGGTCTTGTGTTATCTTGGGACATAGATTCTCAAATATTATACTTATTCTGCCTCTATTTTAAGGAATTTCACTTCTTGTCTCTTAACACTGGATTATATTGGTGTTATAGAGAGATACTGAAGGTTTATATGGATCAATTTCTATCCTGTAAACTTTCTGAAGTTATTGCTTCAATTAATTTTGGTTGATTCTTTAGAGTTCTTTAAGTAGCCCATCACATCATATACAAAAGGTGATGGTTTTATTTCCACTTTATGCTTATTGCCTCAATTTTTTACTCACCCTATTGCAGTCATCAATTCTAGTATCATGTCAGATATGTGATGACAGTGGTTTTCCTTGTATCACCCCAATTGTGTTGGAAAGAATCCTACTTAATCTCTATTACATGTAATAGTAGCTCTTGGTTTAGATAGATGCTGCTTATTATGTTGAGGAAAGGCCTGTTTTTCCTATGTTTTCTAATGTTTTATCAAAGATGGGTCAACTAGCATTTATTAAGCACATACTATGCAATAGGTACTAAGGTATGTAATGGAAATTTTTTAAAAAGACAGTCTGCTCTCAAGAAGATCAAAATCTAAGGGATTTTAGCTTGTCAGAAATTTTTTTTTCTGCATTTATTGATTTAATCATAAGATTTTATTGACTTTGTTATTAATATGGTTAAGATTATAGTTTTCCTAATATTAAACCAATCTTTCATTTCTGGTATAAATCTGACCTAGTCATGGTATATAATCTTTGTGATATATTGTCAGTCTCTTTGCCAATATTTTATTTAAAGTTTTTACATCAATGTTCATCAAGGATATTGGTCTGTGTTTTCTTTTTCTGCCTTGACTCTCCTTGGCTAATATATCAAAAACATAGTTGTGCCATAGAAGGAATTTGACAAGGATCTTTTCTTTTGTGATTTTTGAAAATAGTTTGTGTAATATTGAAATTAATTGCTCTTTGAATGTTTAATAGAACTCACTTGGGAATCCACCTGGTTTTGATTTTTTTTCTCTTTGGAAATTTGTTTATATTTTGTTTAATTTTTCACTCTGAAATTGATTTGTTTAAATTATCTATTTATTGTTCTATTAATTTGGGTAGTTTCTATTTTTAAAAATATTCATTTAATTTATTTAAATTGTTGGTTTTATGGGTGTGTAGGTGGGCAAAATAGTTTCTAATAATGTCACTTATTTTTTTATTTGTTCTGAATTTCTTTATCTTTTAAATGCTGGTAATTTGCTTTTCTTTTTCTTAACCAAAATAGTAATAGTGTATATATTTTATTGTTTTTCAAAAAAAAATAGCTTCTAGTTTTTCCAATGTTAAACACCTCTTTGATTTTTTTCATGTGGATTAGGCTTAATATGGAAATATTCAAGATATATTTATCCTAGTCCAAGTATCCTAGAATAACATAAACCTGATTATTTGTTCTTATTCCTTGTTACCCTCTCACTAGATTTTGCCATCATGCCTCAGATACCCTGGAATTTCCCTCGGCATCTAGTACACACACTCCCTCCTACCCCTGAGCAGAAACATCCCTCTCTATGCCAGACTCTCATTGGTGAGTTCCTTTCTGGGAACCTCCATTTTGGAAGTGGACTTAGGCTAGCCATGCTTCATTCCCCTCCTTGCTGTGCTTCTGATTCTCTAGACTTCACCATGCCGCAACATGGATACTTCCAATCTATTTTTATGTGTTATTCTCTTTGATTAGAATATAAATTCCTTGCAAGTGGGGACTATCTTTCCTTTTTGTTTCTTTTTGTATCTCTAGTATTTAGCACAGTTCCTGGCAAATAGTAGATGCTTCATAAATGCATATTGCTTGACTGCTCTTACCCTTTTGCAACTCATCAACAGGCATCATTTCAGAAGAAGGAAATTATTTCCCCTGCTTATCTTCTGGAGTACCCAGACTTGGAGGGGCCAAAGGTGAAATAGAAATGACAAAACCAGTGTAGAAGATAGAAAATCAGAAAAGTCCTATTTTCCCCACTGTTTCATTTGAAGGAGGAAAAAGTGATTTTGTTGTTATTTAAAAGTCATTGCAGTCCAGAAACTTACTCAATTCCCTGAACTAAGACTGTTTTTAAACAAATATGAGTAGGAAATAGGTTTAAAGAGATATGCCAATGGTGGTAAAGTGCCGTACTGTCAAAATTAGGGTTAAAAGTCAGTAATCTTAACACTGCACTAAGACCTCTGAACTATCCTCTTTCCAAAACCAACATATCCAAACAATTTCTAAAATCAATTATAGGGCAAAAGTTATCATCGACTCTTTCTTAAATGATTACACAGCAAACCTCCAAGTTTCAGTACAACCAGGAACCACTGGAAAGAAAATTGTAGAAAAAGTCATAATTTCCATTTTAACTTTCCCTTTTGAAGCTCCCAAATTGTAGAGAAAAGAGCTCCATTGTCATGCTACCACTGCTCCTGTATATTCAGTTGCCATATTTTGTCCTCAGATTCTGCTTAGTGACCATCCAATAAGGATCCAGATTAAATTATCTGCATCATCCTTTGTTTACCATAGAGATTAATCTCACATTGATGAGTGGTTAAACTCATCCTGATTTCTGCAATCACTCAACTCCTCACATTTTAGGCTGCTAATTGCATTACTTACTCATTTCACTGGACAATGCCAAACATGCATTTGAAGGCTAATTTGTACATTGAAAATATAAGCTTTTTGAAATAGGTGGTTAAAGATATAGCTTTGTGCAAATAAAAAATGTATTCAAATGTGAAGTGGCATTTTGAAAATTTTCCACTGTAAAAGCTTAGTGAAGATGTGATTAGAAATGAACAAATAGCCTCTCAATTACAGTTGCCAGGGTAATTTCTGAATATGATCAGGTATCTAATAATTTAATTCTAGCCTACTTGGTCAATTCTTCTTGAGGCAAAGAGTGAGGTAATAAATGTGGTTCAGCCTATCATTGGCAGAGTTGTGACTTGAAACTAGGCAAGAGTGTGTTGGAGTCAACTAGAACTGTCTGAGGAGAGTCAATAGTTAGATGTTCAATGTACTTTCACCTTAGAAATTAAAAAATCAGGGATTCATTTATTGATCTGTTGATTGTCTAGTCTTATGAAAGTGATGGGGGAATATCAGTAATGTATATTTAATGTAAAAATATGATGATTGCTCCTCCTCCCCATTGGTAGAGTGGGTTGTTAAACACTTACCAGCACACCCCTAAACATACTTCTATTGACTCCTAGCACCAGATTCAAGGAATTGAATTAGAAATAAGGATCAATGGTCAACAAGTCCCACCCAAAGCTGAACAAGAATCCTTTCCAGAATATTACCAGCACATGATCATAAAATCTCTACTTGAAGACTTCCTATGAAGTCAAGAAACTACTACCTCTCAAGAGGGTCTATACACTTTTGGATAACTGTTAGAATATATTGTCCTCATATTTTCTAAATGTGCTTTTCTACACCTTCCACCCATTGACTCAAGTTCTGCCCTCTGGAGTCAAGCAGAAGTCTAATTCCTCTTTCAGATGATGACTTTTCAAATACTTGAAGAGTAAATGGGCATATGATTTAGAAATAAAGGGTTGTGTGACAAGTAAATTAGGGGAGTGTGGAATTTTACTAGACAGATTTATAGATAACAGCAGAATTTATGACAAAACAAGAAAAAGAGAGCATCTTGGGGTGTAAAATGGATAATATTGCTTACATTTTGCACAAACAAAACTAAATACAGTCATATTAGAAGGAAAACAAGAAACTGGAAGGAAATTTTTATAACAAGTTTCTCTGATAAAGCCCTTATTTCTCAAATATATAGAGAACTGAGTCAAATTTATAAGAATTCAAGTTATTCCTCGATTGACAAATGGTCAGAAGATATGAACAGAGAGTTTTCAGAAGAAAAAATCAAAGTCATCTATATTCATATAAAAATGCTCTGAATTGCTACTGATTAGAGAAACACAAATTAAAACTCTAAGATACTACCTCATGCCTATCAGATTGACCAATATGACATAAAAGGAAAATGGCAAAAATGGAGGGGATGTGGGAAAATCAGGACACTAATACATCATTATGAACTGATCCAACCATTCTGGGGAGCTATTTGGAACTATGCCCAAAGGTTATAAAACTGTGTAAATCTCTTGATCCAACAATACCATTATGAGGTCTGTACCCCAAAGAGATCAAAGAAAAAGTAAAAGGAACTATGTGTTAAATATTTGTTGTCGAGTCATTTCAGTTGTGTCCACTCTTTGTGACCATAAATGGGGTTTTCTTAGCAAAGATATTGGAGTGGGTTGCCATTTCCTTCTCCAGATCATGTTGCAGATGAGGAAACTGAGGCAAACAGAATTAAGGGACTTACCCAGGGTCACAGAGCTAATAGATTTCTGAGGCTATATTTGAACTCAGATCTTCTGATTCTAAGCTAGCACTCTATCCACTGTGCCACCTAGCTATCTGGGGAAAAAATATTTTAAATAGTTACAAAAAGTTATAGCAACTCTTTTTGTGATGGAAAAGAATTGGAAATTGAGAGGATACTCATCAATTGGGGAATGGCTGAACAAGTTGTGGCATATAATTATGATGGAATACTATTATCTTCTAAGAAATGAGGAGCAGGATATTTTCAGAAAAACCTGGAAAACTCACATGAACTGATGCAACGTAAGATGAGCGGAATAAGGAGAACATTGTATACAATAAGAAATGATGATGGTCAACTATGAATGACTGGGCATTCTCAGTAACACTATGATCCAAGACAGATACAAAGGACTCATGATGAAAAATGCTATGCATGTCTAGAGAAAGAACTGATAGAATCTGAATGCAAATTGAAACATACTTTTAAATTTTTTTCTCTATTCTTCTCAAGGGAGAAGAATAGAGAGAGGAGGAGAGAGAGAGTGTGTGTGTGGAACTCAAAATTTTAAAAAATAAGTTAAATATTTTGTTTATATGGAATTGAGAAAAAAATCAAACAAAAGTTAAAGATAAAAGCAACAACAAATACTTGAAAAGTGAGAGTTCCATGAACATGTATTTCACAAATTAACCTTGTTTCCCATCATTCCTACCCCAGCAATCAAGTTCCTCCTTGTTGATGAGGACAAAATCCAAGATAGAATCTCATTCAATTATTCCATCTTTTAGAGGGAGAAATTACTAATTTTTTTAAAAAAGGAATTACTAGCTCTTTGTTTTAAGTAGAAAGAAAACTACAGATTATATGTGTCGACAATTCAGTTCCTCTATCACTGCCTTATCATGTCTCTATTTCAGTCTTGTGATCCTTGTCCCAAAATCCTCATCTAGCCCCATCATGTGGTTTGTAGTATCCTCTGATACCAGTTTTTGCATCTATTTATTCTCTCCTAAATGCTATCCACCATGCTGTAAATGCAAGCACCCTGACATACACAGGAAGGCTGGCTATACAGGTTTCTAGATCTGTTTTTCTTAAAGGAAAGCAACTTTTGAGGGGTCAACAATCACTTTAATCAAGCACGTAATATTATTCACTTAGTTCAAGGGGAAAAGTCAGCACCCTGAACTTCAGAGAAAATACAAAGAAATAATAATCAATAGACAGGGCTTCCAACTGTTTGACTATAAGCAATACATATATGACAGATCCAACTGTCAGATCATGCATACATGGTTACCAGAGAGAGAAGCACCAATATCTGGGTTTTCAAAGCCTGGGGGCTCTTTAACGTCTGTCCAGAGTCTCCTCTGGCCAAACACAATGAGTAAGTCCCAATCTCACCTCAGAGTATATCCATATATACATATATATATATATATACTTTTGAGAGGCAGAGGACATCATAATCCTTGAGAACCACTGCCTCATTAATAAAAAGTGTAAGCCTTCCTACAACTCTCCCTCAAACTTCCCTTAATGGGTGGGGAAGATCTTTAATCTGATTAGCATTATACATGCTTCCCCCGCCTTAGATTTCTTCACAGGAGCATGTCTCCATGACATACAATAATCTCCACTTTATCTCTTGTTTGTTTAATTAAAGCATACCATTCCAGATCCATATTTCAATCATAGATCATATTTTACCAAACTCCAGTGATACCTATGAGGGCCAATTTGCCTCTCTTTACACTATCTACTTCTGCTTGACTGCTACCTACCTATACTGATTCCTTTCTCATATTTTTGTCACCAGTGAGATTTTGAGTGTTATAACCATTTTTCTTGTTACACGTATTCTCTATGGCATATGACTTGAATATACATAGGCAATTTTCTTCCCTCATCATCCTGTTTAGTTGAGAGTTCTGTTGACTAGATTTGCAAGAATCCAGGCAAATACATGCTTCCAAGTTCTTATTAAATACACTCAGTCCCTGCCAGGACCATGTCATTCTTGCAATGTAAGCCATGGTCCAAAAATCTAAATCCTATCTCCAAAACCATCTTTTTACCAGCTGTTCACTTCTCAAATATGCTTTTCTTTTCTGAATCTCTTGCCTTCAAAGAACAGAAGTGGTTAAAAAAACAAACAAAAAGAAACAAACAAGGCCAGCAGTCTGAGTAGAAATGATAAGGGGAGAGAGCCAGCTCCCAATGGTCAATGATCAGGGTAGGATCAACAGGTATGATCAAAGAGAAATAATTCTACCTACTCTCTTGAAGAGAGATCAGAAAAAGTTCATCATTATACAAAATATCTTCCATTGTGACATCTTAGAAATAAAAGTTAACACAAAATAATTTTTTTGTAGGAGAGGGTTGTATATTAGCAACTGAGGGATCAGTGCTAGAAGAAGTACTTGAGCTCTCAGTCTGTGTTTGAATGAGAAGGATGAATTACTATGGTCATCTGGGTAGGGGGGACATAGATAAAGGAATTGTTTCTTCTACTGCCAGTAACCTTACTGAATTGCATTTGGGGAAAGGTAATATAATTGGAGATAGGCCAATAAAAACTCAGTTCTTATGAGCAAACACAGTATGTTCTGCCTGATATAATAAATCCCCACATGGACTTGGAAGAATGTACCAGGATTCCATGACTGTGCATGTCTTTTGTGTACATACCCTGTTCTCATTCAGCAGTCAACCAACAAGCTCTACTTTGTCAGACATTAAGTAGACAGGAGCCTTTATCTGAAAACTGTGATCCCATAGGAATAGTATCAGATCCTCAAGCTTAGAAACAGAACTGATTGATAAATTGTTAACTCGTGATTACAGCTATGTTAATGAAAGACAGAACAGCCAGGTTATCAGTAAGGCCAAGCCTGATCTGAGGGGCCTTTCAGTATCCCCCAACCACAGAATATCCTCCTCACTGACCTGAAACTAAGTCTGAAATTTACTCACTAGGTACTGGTTTCAATTAAGTCATTTAAAGCTTCTACTGAAATGCCAATATGTTACTTGAGAGGGGTAAATGCATTGTATTTATCAACCAATCACCACAAAAATAAATTAGTTTGTCGAACTAGCCAGGAGCGCACCAAGGAAGATGGGGAAGGCAAGGTCCAAAGCATGTGGCCCTATTGTAGGGCTCTGGGGCACCCAGGAGACTTTGAGCAGGTCCTCATGGCAGGGGGGATAGGATGCTGAAAGAGAAAAAAAGAGACTCTGAATGGGAATAGAAGAGTATACAAGTCAAATTGCTTTCTTTGCCATATTGTCTACTGCTGACTTTGAGGCAGGGGGAAACCATGAATGCGAGAAATCTATAGGTGCAATTGAAAGCACCTTTTATCCATTAGTTTCAGTCTTCTCTCATTAGACCTTCTTTCATTTGTTTTGCTTCCTCTCACTTTTACCTATTCTCTCTGATAGAGCAACCATAAAAATGCTAAAACGCTGGTACCAGGAGGACACAAAAGAGGAAATGTGGGTTGTGGAAGGTTAACCTTTAAATGATCTGTTTCCCTGTTTTTCTGAGAGTAATTCTCTCTTTCTTTCAGATTCATTGATATATTTTGGGTTTCAGGGCACAACCATCTCCCATTTGTTCTTTAAAAAGATTAAGGAAAATTAAGACAATGACTGCATTCAACAGAATGGCCAACATTTTGTCCCCATAATCTTCCATGTTTCTACAAAGAAAAAGTAAATGTGTCCATCACGTCTTCTCTGGGTCCAAGATTGGTCACTGAAATTAATCTGAGTTTGGCTACCATTTAATGTTGCATTAGTTTGTTTCATACATTATCTCTGCTTTCTTCATCTTTTATGGTCTCTTCGGCAATGAAGGATGAACATACAGCACACAATAATCCAATTGAAAAAGCATTTATTAAGTGCCTAATATGTGCAAGGTTAACTCATGATTACATCTAGGTGATGGGAATACAGAGACAAAATAAAACACATTTCATTTCACACAGATACTATAATTTTTTCATCCATTTTCAATCCATGAGCATCTGCCTTCTTTCTAGTTTTTTTTTTCTACCAAAATAAAAGTTGCTACGAAAACTTTACCATATATAGGACGTTTATTTTTGCCTTTCACCTTCTTGGAATTACACCCAGTATTGAAATTTTTAGGTCATGAAGTATAAACAGTTTACTCACTTTGCTTATATATCTGCATAACAATTCTACAGAAATAGTATGTGAGTATGCCTGTCTTCTCATAGTCTCTGCAATAATAACAATTTATGAAATTATTAGGTACAGGAGTAAGGACTGAACCTGTGGATTAGGGAACTCTTAGATGAAGGGACTCCCTCCATCAATTCAATTCAGCACCTTCTCTAGGCCTTCTCTACAACTACTTAGAAAATTGTTTAGTACACTGGAGAGGTTATCTAATTTACCCAGGGTCACAGCTAGTGTATGTCAGAACTTCAAATATTTCACTAACTTCAAGGTCAGCATTCTATCCCCTACATCAAACTGCCAATTTCATGGATGAAAAGTAAAATGGAGGAGACAGAGTGAAAGAAAGGATCAAATTGCCCTTGGGACAATTTAGTGTATGTTGAGTTCAAGTCTTTACTCTGCTATACTCCATCTCTCAGTGGCTCAGGCACTAAGAATAGAAATTCTTAGAAACTGCTGATAAGTGTGGCATGGGAAATTTAGATTTGGGAATTCCTTACACTAGTAAAATTATAGATCCAGATCAATTTTTAGGTCAAATTTTAATTTTTACAATGTATATTTCTCTTATTATTTGTGACAAAGCATCTTTTCCCAAACCATTATGTGTTGACATGGATTGTTTTGACAAGCTCTTTTTCCTTACATGCAGATTAAGGGAATTAAACTGGATGCGGTACAAGCTCCCTTGTAGCTCCAATTTATGAATCTAAAAATATCATCTTTAGATTGACAATTAAACGGGTACAAAATGTTAGAAAATATTTTCCCCACCTGAAATACATATTGGAGTTTAGTCTAATTATTTCAAAAATTAGTTAATTTCCTAATTTTTTCTAATTTCAATTCTGGCAAAAAAAAAATAGGAAGTCTATATTTCCTGATGTTAATTAGAAGCAGAAATAGTGAAATTAGTGAACTATAAGAGATATAGAGACAGATGCACAGACAAGAAGATGAAGAGAAAGAGAGAGAGAACCTAGAAGAAAGACAAACCCACCAATAGAAAGAAAAGAATGAGAGAGAGCACAGGCAGTTAAAGCCCAGTCAAATTAACTAACACAAGCTGTATAACCCACATCTCCAGCCCATTTTTTCTATCTCAGAGGTCTACCTAATCTAAGCAACTGACCTTTGGGGCTTCAAAAACTCTGAATTTTGATGCTTACTAGCTCTAATGGCAACCCCTATCCCAGGAATGTGCTTTTAGTACACAAAGAATGAAAACCATTCGTTACAGTAAGTGGCCTGATGTCTCCATGTGGGACTTTAAAATACATGAAGAGGATTTTGCAAATATTGCTGTAGTCTGGCCAGTGCCAGGGAAGGCCAGGGGTATAAAATATTTTGGTCTATGTCCATAAGGATAAGAATATAAGGGAAGTTAGCAAATACTTCTCCCTGCCAGAAAACAAAACAGTAACAATCACCACAACTAAAAAAAAATTGTGCAACACGTTGTGCCTGGTAGAGAGAACAAAGGTTGCTGTCTTTCCTTAATGACAGCCTTGGGTTCTGAAATTGAGCACAGCAGGTAGGAAGCTCATATATGGATTTCAAAAGACATCTAAATGTTATACCAGGCAGTCCTTTAAAGCAGAATGGTTATAAAAATTGTTGATAGTTTTTCAACAATACCCCCCCCCCCAAAAAAATACTCTAAGAAAAAAAAAAGAGTCAAACTCCAGAGTCCATTCCAGTCTTTGCTTCACTGTCAAAATAGATTTATTCATGATGGAAGTCAGGAGGGGGATGGGAAAGGGGTGGAGGGAGGGAAAGGGGAATCTGTTCTATGGCTTCCAGTGTTCAATTAATTCCCAGCCTTAGGGAATATATTTCCCCTTCTTCTCTTTGTTTTGATAATTGTCATTATCATTTGCTAAATGTATCCCTACATGCTATTTACTTGAACATACAGTTTCAAGACCTCTATGGATTCCCCCCATTTAAGAAAATTCCCCAATAAATCACTGTAGTTGAGCAGTTATGTCCTCAGGTCTAATGCTATTTGATTCAGTATTTGATCTATTTGTTATAGAACCTCAGAAAGGAAATGGAAGAAATACATTGACCCAGTGCCCATAGTACACACAGAAGAAAAAAGAAGGAAAAGGCCATCATTTTTAATATCCAGTGACAAATGCAACTTGATCTGCATAAAAAGAAGATTGAACATAAAAGAGTAAAATGGAATTTCACAGAGAAGGATGGAGTCATCCAAAGAGGGAGAGAAAACCACAGTCCTAAGCAGGATGTAGAAAAGCAGTGGTTGGACACCAGCAGTGCATAAAAAGACTTCGGTGAAAGCTGATAAAAAATTTAAGTCAATTCCTCCATGCTGGGCTACAATTAGAAAAGTAAATGTGGTCCCAGAATGGAAATCTTTGGATATCAGTAAGCATTGGGAAGGGGGACAATTTCACCCTTTTCTTTTATTTTTATTAGATGACAATTGCATCGTACAAAGCACTGCCTAATACAGAGAGAGAATGAGAGAGGAGAGAGAGAGAGAGAGAGAGAGAGAGAGAGAGAGAGAGAGAGAGAATAGAATAAGAACAACAAAAGAGGTTAGACTGGCTTGTGAAGATATGGTCTAGGGATAAAATCTGTCAAGTCTGGGGAAATGATATTCAATTCTGTTGGGAAAATATATAAAAGGATAGTGCCAAGATAGAAAAGATTATCTTATTTGCTATAATTACATAAAATTGAATTAAGAAAAATATTCAGTTTGGATAGGACATGGTGATGGAAAATGTAATGTTCATATGAGAAAATTAGACTCTGCGACAAGAAATCTATACCAAGATCACAGAGGTGTAAGAATTAAAAAACCATTGGAAATTTCAATCACTGCTTCTCAAGTATATTCTTGAGATGATTGGAAATAGCAATAAATCATCTAGAGATTTCTACAATCTCTGTGTGCTCTGAATTACCTATTCTTCTCTGCATTGCAGTGAAAAAATCTAGCAATATTAAGTTCCTACCCTGAAGTCTGTATCTTCCGAATTCTAGAGGTCATTACTACAAGCTGCTTCTCTGCAGACTGTATGGGCATTAATTATATCCATAGACTGTGTGTGGGGGTGTGCACAATTGTGCACAGTAGTCAAGGGAAGGGGCTGGGGAATCTTTGATCTTGATGATATAACCCTCTAGCACGAACTGACTGCCTTTATATTACTCTATTTTCCTCTTGTGTCTGTGAGCTTTCTTGGATGGGGCTGACAGATGGTATATTGGGAAACAGGCTGAAATGAATGAAAAAAGTGGGTGGTACTTTAGTAGAAGGTGCAAGAGATGAGAGACTAAAGTGGACCAGATTCCCAGCCTCTCAGATATTGTATCAGTAGCATCTGTTGGTTTTAAAAATCAATTTCCTTCTGATTTCTTCCTCATCTGACTTTATGAACTGGTTTTACTTTCAGAATGCTTAAGTGAAAAAAACAATTGATTATGAGTTATCTTAAGACCTTACCTTAAGCAAAAAGTAAAATTAAAATGCTTCCAATAAATGCATAGCATTAACTGACCACCCTCACTTGTGATGACCTGAAAATGTATTCTCAGAAAAGTGGTTACACTGAAATCAGATGCTATTGGATTGAATGTACACCTTCATGAGTCAGTGACACAATTTTCCTTCAGCAGTGGTTAGAATGCTTACACAAACAGCCACCCTTGTGGGTATTACCCAGGAGGTGAAATTCCTTCCAGCATAGCTAAAAAAACAAAACAAACAAACAAAAAAAACATTGACCTAAGCTACTACAATGCTACCAGATTTAGCTTTGACACTTAAGAGCTCTAGTACTTCCACCTCAACAAATCTGGAAAGTCAACACTATCAACTGTAAAGCATATATATCTCTTGGGAGGATGCATCCAATATATGTCTCAAGGGAAAAACTAATCTAGAAAACCTGAATAAAGAACAAAATGGCAGAAGCACAAGGGGCCTTCCTGAACCATTTCAGAAGCAAAAACAAGATCTCATTACAAAGTAAAAGATCTCATGACCAAAGTAAAGCTATGTTAAGTAAATTGTCTTGTTCATCCTAGCATGTTTTGAATATTTGGCATTGTGAAAGCAGGGTTGAAAAGGGTAAAGGTAGTAACTGAATTTATAATCTCATTGGTATAGAGGAAATTCCCTGTACTACTGCAAGTTGGCACCTGTCTTGGAGTGTTTTCTAAAGCACTGAGAAGTTAGCTTGCCCATGGTAACATCGCCAGAGTATATCAGAGGTAATTCTGAACCCAGGTCTTCCTGACTTTGAGGTCAGTTCTGTATCCATTATGCCATACTGCCTCTCAAAGAATAAATAATGCATTAATAGAAAGTTGGGGAGAGCAATCTGGCCAAGTAACAGATCAGTACAGCCCAGAAACAGATCAATCTGTCCAGCAGAAATGCCACACCCTGCAAAGAGCCAGCCCAGAAGAGTGGTTTACCCATTAATTAATGCCATATCCCATAGAAGATTTCATGAGGACCCTCAAAAGACAAAAAAAGAGCTTCCAGGGCTTGGAGACAGATGGCACCCCTTTGCCATATATACTGTCTCCATGTCTGCCTCACTGCATTTAAATTTTAAGTTCGTGATCATTCTTCCTACGGTTATTATATGTCTTTATGAGGAAATATATCCCAGATTTTGAGAGGAATGTTTTACACCAACTGTTCTTACTATATCTTCTCAGTAAGTCGTTTTTCTAAACAGTAATTGGTGACTATGGGCGTTGTTGATGGAGAGTCCACAGGTAGAAGCTTTGGAGCTACAGTACTAGGAATAAATTAGGGAAAAGAGCCAAATCTTTGTCTGAATGTTAAAGATGTTCCTAACTGGTAAGTATGAGTTATTGTGATTGTATGAATAACTAAGAGAAACTTTGTAAATATCAGAGAAAAGGACCACGTGGACCAGAGGGTCATCATATTGCCACAAGGTTGAACACGAGCTAACTTTTGTAACGGGGAATGACTAATTAAATCTCCAGAAAAAGTAGGAGTGGAGCAGAGAGGAAAGGGTGGGGAATCTGCAGCCTTGAGGCCACATTTAGCCCTCTAAGTCCTCAAGGGCAGCCCTTTGACTGATTGCAAACTCAACAGAACAAGTGCCTTTAATAAAAGGACTTGTTTAGTAAAACTTGGACACAGTCCAAAGGCCAAACCCAAGGACCTAGAAGGTCAGATGAGGCCTTGAGTGCTGCCCCAATTCAGAAGCAAAGGAACTGGTACCACTCAGCCAACTCCATCCTCCATAGATAGGCACCAGTGTTACAAAACAGGAATAAGGTGTTAAAATTCCATCTTCTTGTCTTGGCATTGGTTCAATGATGATGAAAGTGAAAAACTGCTTCAAAAACTTCTCAGAAGACACAGAGGTTCAATTGGTCTTTTGGCAACTGTTCTTTCTCCAAATCATCTTTCCCAAATCCTCTAAGCTGAGATGCCTAAAGCCTAAACCCCAGATCTAACTATGCCCTTCTTCTGCTTAAGAACCTCCAAGAGCTCCCTATTGCCCCTGAGGAGGAAACAAAATCAAACTTCTTTGTTTAGGATTTAAAGTCCATCACAATACCTACTTATAGTAAACATTCTAATTTTTTTTTCCAAGTTTAAAACCTCAGCTCAGATGTTCAGGTCTTTCCTTAGTTTCCTCCAAGTTTTTAATGACCCACACTTATCTCCTTAATATTTTGTTGCAAATATTTCCTATCTACTTAGCTGTGTGCATATTTCTCAGTAGAATATAAGCTCTTTTAGGACAAGCTCAGTTTTGTTTTGGATTTTTGCCTTTGTATTCCCCAGAGTCCAGCAGTGTTTGGTACATGATGAATGCATGATAATTGCAATGAAATTGAATTGCAAATTCACCCAGTAATCGGGCTTATCCAATCAGAAACTACTTTATTTAGTCATGTTCCAATCTGAGACCTTCAAAATAGTGGCTGTAGTTTTCCTGGCTGACCACAAGTGAGAACTGAACCTCAGGAAAGATAAAAGGACCCAGGACTTCCACTTCTGATTTCAAGTTGGCTTTTCTTGTAATTACTGTCCTCAAACATTTTCTTCCATTATAGTATGACTTACACCATTTTAGAATTTCATTTTGCATTAGGGATGAGACCTGTATTATCCTAAGTGTTTCCCTAGTGCACCTCTCAATGTTGTTTTAAATGCCCATGCTTCTAAAATATGGTACTTTGTTTTTAAAGAACGAAATGTATTCTTGGCTTCCACATGGGTGCCATGTAGGGATACCATTTTGGAAATATGTCTCTATAGCACAGAATTTTCCTAACTGGTGGCTCTGAATTATCATGATAGCACAAATAACTGATATAAACTTCATAATTTATCGTTTTCACTTCTTTGGTCCTCAGCAAAGATCGGCAATGTAGATTTTCAAAACTGTTACCAGTTTTGATGGAGGTCAGATTGCTTGGGGAACTGTGAAACTCATCTAGCACCTATAATGGCACACTTCCCCTCAACTGTACAAAGATCCAGGATTAGAAAAATTAAAAGATCTGGGTTATTAGAGGTATCTTTTGTACTCATGAATAACGCTTTTTTGGGGGCATTTCTTTTTTGTTTAATATTGAGTATGGGTTCACATGTCCATATCATCTATAAACTCTAGATCCCATATATGTCCCTAATGTCATATATTTTTTTGTGTTCCTAGTGGTTTCAGGGAGGAGTGGGAATTTTTTTCTGGAAAAAATTGGCATTCTTCTGTTCTCCCTGTTCCTTTCATGAGTCAGCTTCCTCTGTCACATGGGTTATTAAAAAAAAAAGGTGGGAGTAATGAAAAAATATTACAGAGGGAAGAATGAGTCTTTTCAACTTCAGCTTTCAACTCTGTGCAGGGACATATACATTTTGTTTTCATTAAATACAAAGCCATTTTTCAGGCAAAGAAATGGGCTTATTGTTTGGGGAGAGATTGCAGTAAATAAATAATGCAGATTTAAATTGCATTCACATTCAATGAAAAGGTAAAATTGACTGCAGTTCTTGATTGTCATCAGGAATTTTTTACATGACCCCTCCAGAAAAATAACAGTAAATCAGCATAGTGGATAAGTCAATTTGTAAGTTGGATAGCAGAAGTTAAAGTTCGAAGTGTTTAGTTTATCTCTGTGACTAGATATAGAAGAAGGACAGTATGGGAGGGAGATGGAGTTTGTCTTGACTGAATAACTCAGATGAGGTTTAGGAAAATGGTAAGCAGCAGAAGTTTGAATCTGAAAGGGTTAAGTTACAAAAATAGCATCAAATACTATCGGAAACGTCAGCAGAGTGGATTCAACACAATTGACCACAAGATGGTTGGTCTATAGTAAATTACTTATGCATATAGTATTAATATTTATTATATGCAATAGTATGTTATATAATATAGAATAATCAATTATTATTTATAATTTAGTACAATTATTTATAATATTATTATATTATTAATAATGTTTATTATTATAATTATAGACCACAGGACAGTGGTCAATAATTATTTCTTTTAATTGTGAGTCTACTCTAGGGCTTCCCCAATTTCCTCTTCTCATATCACCCCTACACACACACACACACACACACACACACACACACATCTACCAACAAAAGCAGAAACATTTTCAGGATTTTGAGAAAGAAAGAGTAATTGTATATCCTTTGGGTTGCTGTTGTTATCAGCTCAGGGGAGAAAAGGTGGTGATAGGGAGAGACTGATAGAGGATGAAGAAATAATGAGAAAAACAATCAACTTACAAAGGAAGCATGGAAGTAGTAGTTGTCTTGTTATTAAGAAGAGGAAGGA
Organism: Potorous gilbertii; assembly: GCA_028658325.1. Lineage (NCBI taxonomy): Eukaryota > Metazoa > Chordata > Mammalia > Diprotodontia > Potoroidae > Potorous > Potorous gilbertii. The sequence continues at coordinate 366,377,530 of CM053770.1, read as the reverse complement.
GCGGTCAGGAGGGCAGAGGCTGCAAGTAGACAAAGAGGAAGGCAATGCTGAGAGTGACATAGGGAGGAGATTGTGCCAATGAGTTAATCATTACCTCCAGTGATTGCAGCTGGTCATCATGGACTCCTCTTCTGCATGTCTGTAACAGTAAGGACCCCGAAATATACAGGAGGGCCTGCTGTACAGGTTCTTTGATCTGCTTTTCTAAAAGGAAAACAACTTTCGAGGTGTCAACAATCTACTTGAATCAAGCACATGTATCATTCACTTAGTTCAGGGGAATAAGTCAGCACCCTGAACTTCAGAGAAATAAAAATCAACAGACAGGGTTTCCAGTTGTCTGATTGTAAAGTAATACATGCATCACAGATCAACAGACATACCCAACTGTCTGACTATTACATACATATATATATAGTTACCAGAGAGAGATCTGGTTTTCAAAGCCAGCTTTCCTTAGCTGCTACCCAGAGTCTCGTCTGGTCAAACAAACACTTCCAATGAGTAAGGCGCAAAGTACAACCTCACCTCAGTGTATTTATATACTGTTCAGAGCCAGAGGGTATCACAACCCTTGAGAATCAGTGTTTTATTAGAAAATTCACCAAAGGTGTAGGCCTCCCCTAATCAAGCTTCCCTTAAGGGGAAGGTCTATTAATGGGTGGGGAGAACCTTTAATTATCATAATTACCATTATATTGTCCAATACTATGGAAATCTTAGAAAAATTTGGTACTATGAATCTTTATTTTAACTTTTTAAATTAAATTTAATTGTATTTATCTTTAATTATATTTATCAAACACTTATTATCAACAGAAGCAATATAGAAAAGTGAATAGGGCATCTAACCTCAGCCTTAGGAAGACCTGTACTGAAATACTCCCTTTGCAATATACCAGCTGTGTGACCAAGGACAAAGCACTTACCCATTCTGTATCCCCTAACCATTCTCTAACACTAGAATTTAGAAAAGAGGGGATATTGCAGAAAGAATAATGAATGAGTAAAAGGATAGGCAAACATGAGAAAATAAGTGGATGGATGAATAAAATAAATGAATAAATAGATGGGTAAATAAACATATTAGTTATTTATAAATAAATGATAAACATTAAAGGACAAAATGGGGAAGAATTATATATTAAATCATACATTTTCATTATTATCAGTTTGTTTAAAAATAATTATAATAGGAGTGTATAGTAGCATTAGCAAGGGAGAAACTGAATCATCCTGTTTGCTTTCATGTCCCATTCTGACTTTTTGTATCTTCTTCATTCTTCCCTGGATTCTGTTGCTATCATCATTGTTTACAATGTTGTAATCAGTACGTAGACTGCGTTTGGTTCTGTTTGCTTAGTCTTTTCCTGAATAATTTCATTTAAATATTTAAAGTGCTCTCTCTCTAACCAGCTAAGACAGCTCTTCGCAAGCAAGTTTCAAAAGGCCAGATCTCCATATTGCTGCGGATGTTGGTACTGGTGAGGTAGAAGTCTATACAGCTTCTGCTTCTGCTTTTGGTTCTTGCCAGATTGACCTTGAATAAAGCCTAATAGGAGGAACCCTAGAAAACTCTTTGAAGCTGAGAGTTAATATGTCAGTTCATCATCTCCTTTGTTACTCTCACTAAAGATCTTGACTCTAAGGACCAGAGTTTTTACTGAATCTTGAAGCCCAAGTTTCCTCCATTCTGTCAATAGCTTCCCCTTTTGTTGTTATTTCCCTTACTAGCCAAAAATACTTTGGAGTTTTCTTATTTGTTAAAGCTAAAATTCAGTGGAACTATATAGTAGTCAGTCTTGAGAAAATTTACACCTCAAATTCATTGCCTTTTGGAGGCTAATGGACATACCGTGAAAAGCTGGCAACAAGATGTGTCATACCTCTTGTAATAAAGATACTTCTATGTGAGAAGTCTCATTACCAGAAGTAGAAAGAACATAGGGAGCATAACAATATATTCTCAAATATTAGGTATGGAGAATTACAATTTTTAAAAGATACTTTTGTGTATGTATGATATATGCTCCAGAGGCTATATGGCACCCAGGATAGATCTGGTTTCAGGGTAAGGAAAACCTGGATCCAGGTCTTGCCTGTGCCATATCATAGATGTCTGATAGTAGGCAGGTCACTTAACCCCTCAGGAGCCCTGGTAACTAAAAATATGCATAGAAGAATAGATGTACAATTGCATTGATTTAAGGGACTTCCTCATGTTGAGTTCCTCCTATGAGAAAAACTACCCAACCAGTGTTTACACAACACACACACTCACATGAATACATACATATATACATATAAATGTCATGTCACGTTTGTTGTATTGTGTTGTATTATATAACATTACATTAAATTACTTTTTATTGTATTATATATAATTACTACCTAAAAACACATGTCAATGTCACAAATTTTCCATGACTGATAATAGGAAAACAGTTCCCTGAGGTATTGGAATTCAGGTACACAAATCCATGTGCATGCATGGAAGCTACATCCAGTACAGAATCAAAGACAGCAATGTTGGCCTATCATCATGGAAAAACCAGGGTGGGGAGAGTAGAGGGGGAGGGAGAGAGGAGGAGAAGAAGATTTGGGAAGGAGAGAGACAGAGACAGAGAGACCTAAGTGGCACAAGGAAAGCAATAACACAAGGACCTCAACTACTGTCCATCTTGAAAGCAGTTGAAAAGTGTTTATAAGACAGTTCAGTGGAGACTAGGTATATACCAACAGCTCATACCATTTACCAAGATAAGGTTAAAATGAGTACATGATTTAGACATAAAGGGTGATACTATAAGTAAATTAAGGGAGCATGGAAAATTTTTCCTGTCAGATCTATGGAAAAGAGAGGAATGTATGACCAAACAAGAGACAGAGAGCATTTACAGGATGTAAAATGGATAATTTTGATTACATAAAATTTAAAAAGTTTTACACAAACAAAAAAACCAATGCAGCAAAGATTAGAAGGAAAGTAAGACATGTGGGGAAAATTTTATAGAAGTTTCTCTGATGTAGGCCTCATCTCTCAAAGAGATAGAAAACTGAATCAAATTTATAAGATTATGAGTCATTCCTCAGTTGATAAATGATTAAAGGATATGAATAGGCAGTTTTCAGAAGAAATCAAAGCTATCTATAGTCATATGGGAAAATGTTCTAAATCACTATTGAGTAGAGAAATATAAATTAAAAGAACTCTGAGATACCACCTTACACATATTAAATTGGCTAATGAGATAGAAAAGGAAAATGATAAATGTTAGAGGGCATGTAGAAAAAAGGAGACACTAATGCATTGTAAGTGGAGTTGTGAACTGATCCAGTCACTCTATAGAACAATTTTGAACCAAGCCAAAAGGACTATAAAACTGCATACTCTTTGACTTAACAATACTTCTACTAGGTCTGTATCACAAAGAAATCAAATAAAAAGGAAAGGAATATCTATGTGCAAAAATATTTATAGCAGCTTTTTTTGCAATGGAAGAAAAACGTTGGAACTTGAAGGGATGCTTTTCAGTTGAGGAGTGGATGAACAAGTTGTAGTATATAATTATGATGGAATACTACTGTACTATAGGAAATCCTGAACAGGATAAATTGATGCAAAGTGAAATAAACAGAACCAGAAGAACACTGTACCCTGTTATAGAAATATTATATGATGCTCAACTGTGAATGACTTAGAGATTTGGATCAATTCAATGATCCAAGATAATTCTGAATGACTTAAAATGAAAAATGCTATCCACCTTCACAGAAAGAACTGATGGAATCTGAATGCAGATTGAAGCATAATTTTTTCATTTAATTTTTCTTGCTCTTTTTAAAAAATATTCACCAGTCACTTTTATAAGATGTTGAGTTCTAAAATTTCTCCTCCTTCCCCCGCTTCCAAATAGAACATACAGTCTGTTATAGGCTATAAATCATATTAAACATTTTTCCACATTAGTTATGTTGTAAAGAAGAATTACAAACAAAGGGGAAAAGCATGAGAAAGAAAAAAAAAAGGAAAAAAGAGAGAAAATAGTATGCTTCAATTTGTATTCGGATTCCACAGCCCTTTCTCTGGATTTGGATAGCATTTTCTATCATGAAACTTTTGGATTGTCTTAGTTCATTGCATTGCTGAAAAGAGCTAAGTCTATCAATGTTGGTCATCACACAAAACTGTTGTTACTGTGTACATTTTCCTGGTTCTACTCACTTTAGTTAACATCAATTCATTCAAGTCTTTTCAAGTTTTTCTAAGTCTACCTGGTCATCATTTCTTATTAAACAATAGTATTCCATTACATTCATATACCACAGCTTGCTCAGCCATTCCCCAATTATTGGGCATCCTCTCAGTTTCCAATTCTTGGCCACCGCAAAAAGAGCTACCAGAAATATTTTTATTCATGTGGGTCCTTTTCCCATTTTTGTAATCTCTTTGGGATACAGATGTAGAAATGGTATTGCTGGATCAAAGGATATGCACAGTTTTATAGCCCTTTGGGCATAGTTCCAAATTGCTCTCCAGAACAGTTGGATCAGTTCACAACTCCACCAACAATGCCTTAGTGTTCCAATTTCTCCTCTTCTTCTCTAGTATTTATCATTTTCCTGTTTTGTCATGTTAGCCAATATGATAGGTGTAATGTGGTACCCAAGAGCTATTTTAATTTGCATTTCTGTAATCAATAGTGATTTAGGGCATTTTTTCATATAACTATAGCTTTGATTTCTTTGTCTGAAAACTGTCTGTTCATATCCTTTGGCCATTTATCAATTGGGGAATAACTTCTATTCTTAGAAATTTGACTCATTTCTTTATATATTTTAGAAATGAGGCCTTTATCAGGGACACCATGGTAAAAATTGTTTCACAGCTTTTTGCTTCCCTTCTAATCTTGGTTGCATTGGCTTTCTTTGTGCAAATCCTTTTCAATTTAATATAATAAAAATTATCCATTTTGTATTTCATAATGTTCTCTATCTTTTGATTGATCATAAATTCTTCAATTCTCCATAAACCTGACAGGTAAACGTTTCCTTGCTCTCACAGTTCACTTTTATATCAGCCTTTACCCAGTATTAGTCTTTATATCTAAATCAGGTGCCCATTTTGATAAGATGCTGGTCTATGCCTGATCTCTGGCATACTATTTTCCAGTTTTCCCAGCAGTTTTTGCCAAATAGTGAGTTCTTAACTCAGAAGCTGGAATCTTTGGGCTTATCAAAAAGTAGATTACCATAGTCATTGACTACTGTGTCTTGTGTACCTAACCTATTCCACTGATCCACCACTTTACTTCTTAGCCAGTACTAAGTAGTTTTGATGATTGATGCTTTGTAATACAATGTAAGATCTGGTATGGCTTGACTACCTTCCCTTGCATTTCTTTTCATTAATTCCCTTGACATTCTGGACCTTATATTCTTCCAGATGAATTTTGTTATTATTTTTTCTAGTTCTATAAAAATAATTTTAGTAGTTTGATAAGTAAATTAATTTAGGTAGAATTGTCATTTTTATTATACTCATATTTTATTACATACCCATATATCCATTATACCCATAAGCAACTGATGTTTTTCCAATTATTTATATATGACTTTATTTGCATAATTTCTTGCTCTTTTTGCAATGTGACAAAAACAGAAATATGTTTTGCATGATTTCAAATGTACAATTGACATCACATTTCTTGCCTTCTTAATATATGGAGAAGAAATTGGTGAGAGGGAAAGAATTTGGAACCCCCCAATTTTTTTAAATAAGTATTAAAAATAAATAATTTTTAAGAGAAAGTCTTTTAAGAGAAATATAGAAATGTTTTACATGATTGCACATGCATGACCTATATCTGATTGTTTACTGTCTCAAGAAGACAGGAAAAGAGGGAAGAAAGGAATTTGGAACTCAAAACTTTTTTTTTAATGTCAAAAATTGCTTTATCATGTAATTAGGAAAAAATAAAATGTATTAAATAAAAAAATTTTAAATGAAGCAGTTGCCTATAAACACTCACATCAAAAATGCTTCTGATCCTGATGCTATGATCAGTCATTTTCTCCAGCTGTTTCGAGAAAGGTTATTGCAAAGCAGAAACTCTCTGCCATCTCACATTCAAGATACTCATAAGGGACCCTGGAAACTTTGTGGTTCACCTTCTTCAATATTTGGTACCCTTCTACCAACTCTGTGAGTTGCATGTCTCCCTCTGGGTCAGCCTATTTGGAATTGGAATGAGGCAAATGTAGTCCATTTGTCTTTTCTCAGAAAAGGAATCACAGGTAGGAGCCCCTATATGCTAGATCTCCCTGTGGAGAATGAGAAGGAACCAGAAACCTAAGTTGTGTTGGTCAGACCATTGTGGCTTAAAACCCTTGAAAAGAACTATCTTCAGACTAGGATAACTAGCCTCTTGTCTGACTGTCAACTCTGTGGAGGGAGCTTATGCAACTCAGCAACAAAGGTAGGAAGGGAACAGGGATGGTTGATGCAGTGTTTTTTCTTCCCATGCCAAAGCTGTATGTAGCTGAAGAGACAATTCAGTTATTTTCAGAATATAGAAAATTAGTCCCTTACAATTTTGTCAAAGCAAAGATAAGATGACAAGGGAGAAGGCAAATGGTGGTACTAGTTTCCCAAATGGAAGTCTTTCTCTGTGTTTGTCAGTGTGCTCTGTTGTTACAACAACCTTTGTGATAGGCAGACTGGAAGGTAGGTGCCTGAGGAAACTGAAGTAGACAGAGGTCAAGTGACTTGCCCAAGGTCACACAGTCAGCAATCTGAGGTCAGATTTTAACTCATCTTTCTGACACTAAGTTCACTGCCGTATTGAGCCTATGTGGCTCACAGTAGATCTTAGGAACATGTGTCCAGACCTGGAAGATAACTCAGATGTCATCTAGTCTAATCCCCTAATTTTACAGATAAAGAAATTGAGCCCCATAATGACAAGCAACTTGTTCAATGAAACCCTGGTAGAAAGTAGTGGAGGTAGGATTTGAAACCAGGTCCTCTGACTCTAAAGCTAGTGGCTTTTCCACTATACCACAAAACATATTGATAAACATTGAAAGAAGCCATAAAAGAATTTGAGAGCTTTCTTGATCAAGCATCTCAAACTGCATACTTTCCTTTCTGCAGAACCTCTAAGGTTATACCTCAGGGGCAAAAATTATGATGTATTAAACCTGACTAAGGTTTAATATCAAGATAATGCTAGAAGGATTTTTTGTTTTAGGTATAACTAGTCTGGAACCTCCTACATAGATACCAAGGCCCATAATGTTTGGGAATTTGAGGACAAAGAAGATATTCTCACCTATTTAATATTCTTCAGATCCATGAAGATAGCATTGCATAGTGGATAAAAACTTGGTCTTGAAGACCTTAGTTCAAATCCATATGCGGTGACTAAGTTTCTTTCCCTTTCAGTGCTCTAGGCAACTCTCTATGACTAGAAATTTCAGAGTGGGTGCTGAGCTGCATTGGTGGAGAGGGTTCCTTCATTTGGGAATTCCCTGAACCAGTGAAGTCACAGGTCCCATTTCTATCCCTATGAATTACATCAGGAAACTTATCTGGGGTCTTTCAATGTTCTATGGCACTCAGAATGTTTGAGGCTGGTGAGAGGCTACTGGAATGTTCTGGAATGAGCAGACACTATAACTCAGCTTTCAGCAAGGTGGACAGTCATCATTCCCTCCCACTGAAGCATGTACAACAGTGAATATCCGGTATTCCTCTCAGCAGGGAAATAAGGCAATACAATCCCTTGCATGTCCTTGGCTTCATTTTTAATTGGCAGTACTATGAGGATAAAGGCCCATAGCTGGCCAGTCTTATAGAGGAAGAGACAAAACTGTTTTTGGCCCCTTTAACTATGCTTACTCCAGTTTCCAAAGGTGGCATGTCTCTTGAGAGTGTTGCTGGCAACACCAATACAAAGCAACCATGAGCCAAAGAAACAGAGACTGAACTGATCTTTGTGCTTTTATACCTCAGGGGCAAAAATTATGATGTATCAACTCTGAGTTCAAATCCTGCCTCAGAAAATTAAAATCTATATGATCCTAGGCAAATCACTTAACCACTCTCAGACTCAGTTTCCTCATGTGTAAAGTGGGGGGTGGAATAATAATACCAACTTTACAAGACTGTTGTAAGCGTCCTGAGATAATATATGCAAAGGGTTTTACAAACTTTAAAGTTCTATATAAACACTGGCAATCATTTTCATCATCATCATTTTTAAAATTTTTATTTCCATTATCCCCAACCTCATCTTCCTCCCTTAGCTTCACATCTATGCTTCAGGGCATCCGGTCACCATAATAAGGTTGCTATGGCTCATCTTGCATTTAGCCCTGACAGCTAGCACAGCACTGAGAAAGGAGGGTTATACAGAATTGCAGGTGGCACATACATATTGTTGTAAAGGTCAAATACCTTGTCCTGTGGGGTCCCTTACCAATTTCAGGGATATAATAAGTAACTAAGGGGTAATAGTATAAATTTAAATATAGATGTATGTATTGTGTACATATGCTATTCAATACATTTTGCCTTCATTTGAGAAGTTCTGCAGTTACATCACAAATGTGTGACCATTATTAATGACTGGCTTTATAATCACTCTTCTGAATGATAATTTTGCCTCCCATCCCCTACCTCATCTTCCTCATGCAATAATTTTGGACTCTTAATTGCTATAAACATCATAATTGAAGTGATTCCAAAGTAGTATTGCCCTCTTACCTCCTTATCCTATCACCAACCTTACCCTGCCAAACTTCAGCCTTGGATAACATCCACTATCTGCTACCTTCATTCCTGCATAAGTACAGCTGAACAAAGATGAAGAAAATCAAGAAATCTTACTGACTG
>CM053770.1:366321497-366368131 GCA_028658325.1 Potorous gilbertii | reverse complement strand
TTTTCCTATGAATTTACTTGCCCGCTGATCCAGGTAAGGCCTTGAATTCATAAACCATAGAAATTATTCCTTTCAAATATCACTGTTTAAGCTTAGTTCTGCTCTGCTGCTCATTTGATTTTATATTTCAAATGAAATTCTTCTCTACCAAAAATAACTTTTTTGTTCTTTAAATGTTGAGGCACTGAAGCTAAAGACCCCAATTTGACAGAGTAATTAGTTGGTCAACTGCTTTTTTTCATCAAATAAATTACTTTTCTGTCAAGTGACAACAAATGTAATTTGAACAGAGATTAATTACATAATAATTATGCTTGATATAATTTGTTAAATAGAGGAATTTTATACGAAATAGTAGATTCTCAAATTTATACAAATAAGAACAGATGGTGAACAGCTAGTTTTAATTAAATTAGGTTTGGTAATTATAGATGATTAATTTTAGGTTGTATTCAGATTTGGAAGAATTTATTAGGGGGCTTATTTTTAGTATCTTTGGTGGGGTTTTAGCTTAAAATAGATCAAATATCTACAAAGCACTAAGATTTAGAACTGTATAGTATCTTAGAAACCATCTATCTGGTCTAGGTATAATACAATTCAGCAACTTTGTTCATAAAGGATGAAAGATCAAGTAACCCAGGAGATCACCCATGAGAAATTTATTATAATTGAAGCATTAAATGTTACATATAGCATAGACCACAAAAATTTAAAGAGGGTTTTCCTCCATGTTTCCTTTTGCCAGAAAAGATTTTCTAATAAATTCTGGTACTGAAGGTAAGAGAGCCACTTCAATTGATTTTAAGAACCCTAAGAAATGATAGTAGTGAGGTGGTATAGTGGATAGAGGAATGGCCCTAGAGTCAGGAGTACCTGAGTTCGAATCCAGCCTCAGATACTTTCTAAGTGTGTAACCCTTAGCAAGTCACTTAACCCCAGCTACCTCCAAAATATCCCAAACACCTTAGGAAATGAAATACAACAAAGCAATATGCATAGTACCTTGGCCTTCGAGTCAGGAACACATGGTTCAGGTCCTGCCTTGGACAGATATTAGTTATGTGACCATGAACATATTAGTTCTTATTTATATGTTTACACATATGCATATTGTCTGCCCCCAATAGAATACAAATGAAGGACAAACAACAATAACAAACTCCTGGAGGGCAAAGATTATTTAATTTTTGTCTTTGTGGCCCCAGTGTTTACTACCTCCCACAAAGTAGACACTAAATAAACACTTGTTAATCAACTAGTTGACCATCTAAGATGCCTTGGAGTTGCCTGCTGCCATGGTGCCTGCTCCGGATTGCTGAGTCCCTAGCTAGGAACGTTCATTTTATTCCGAGTCCAATTCACTCTCTGGACTTCACTTCCTCACTAGCAGATTTACCTATCATCTCTCACTATCCCTGCCTCAAACCCACTTTCTAGCTTCCCTTATGTTTTGTCTTTCCAACTAGAATATATGATCTTTAAGAGTCAGGCAATATTGTTTTCTTATATTTGTATCTCCAGCTCTTAGCACAATGCCTGACACATAGTAATGGTTTGCTTAATAATAAACTTAATTATAAACACTCACTTTCTCTATCATCTATCAATCTGTCTGTCCTTCTATCTATCTATCCATCTTTCTATCATCTATTGATCTCTCTCTCTTTCGACTGTCTAGCAGTTATTTGTCATCTGCCTCCCTAAGACAAGAACAATTGCTGATTTATATCATTGGAGGCAATTTCTACATTGAGCTCTCTATACAGATGAAATTACAGGTTTTCCCTCCCCTTCCCTGCAGAAAAAGTCACAAAAATCAGAGCAAGTAAAAGTCACTAGTCAGAAAAATAAATCAGCTTCTGATTGTATAAAAGTAATGGGTTATCTTGCTCTTATCTGTCCTATATTTTATCTCAGTTTTGTTATAAACTGCCCAATAATCCCTGATCATTTTAGACTAGTTGACATAGTGGAAAAGAACCCTAGATTTGCCATCAGAGGATCTAGACATAGAGCGGCTACTTACCTCTATGACTCTGGGCAGTTGACTTGCTATCCTTAGGTCTCTGTTTGCTTACCTGGGTAAATAACTAAACTATGCCTTACCTGATACATAATTAGACCTCAGGACTCAGGTTTATCTAATCTCCAGGTACTTGTTCCTCCTAAAACACTTGTAACTTGCCCAGCAATAGTGACCCTCTGGAGTTTCAGAATATTTGTTCTGAGCAGAAGATAGCTAGGTGATACAGAGGAGAGAGTCCTCAGCCTAGAGTCAGGAAGACCTAAGTTTGAATCTCTCTTCTCCACTCACATATCACCACCCAATTTGAGGCCCTTGCCACGTTTGGCCTGAGTTACTGGGATAATTGATTTCCCTTCTTCAGGTCTCTCCACTACCCAATCCATTTTCCATTAAACTACCAAAGTGATGTTCCTAAAGCACAGATATGACTTGTTCTAGAAGCTCCTTCTTTCCTCTAAAATAGGGTATAAGTTATTCTGGCTTTCTAAGCCTTTTACAGTTATCCCTTCCACATCAAGGGGGTTAGGATGTAGCACCCTTGTTATTGGGGAAATCCCCATAATATCTTTTGGCCCTCATTTTGTAACAGAAAAGAGATCTGAATTTTTTTCTTTTTCTTTTCTGGAGTTATTTACAGTACCTTATTGTAAAATTTGGGTTAAGTATTTGATCATGGGCTATATGTCAGTCAATGTTAAGTAAAAATACTACAGCTTCCACAACACTCCCCCCAGATTCTCATGCATAGTTATTTCTTGGGCTAATCCTTAATATATTGAAAGAGCGATGGGGAAAATCACAATGTGGAAGGGATATGTATACATCTTCCATGAGCATTGAACAATATTACGTTTTATGGATTCTATGTTTCTTTTGAACTTGCCTACTGTAGATAAAATCATAGATAAGAAGGATAACTTTGAAACTTACAAATTGAATTTATTATATTTAGAAGAAAGGCAAGGTATGTATAATGGAGACCAATAATTTCATGTATATTTCTCTTCTTCTGTTATACTATATAAATGGATATGGAAATATTTTATTTCAAAATAAAAAATAAAATCAGCTGACCTAGTTCTACTCCCTATATATGAGAATCCTTCTCCTGTCTCCCTTCCTTTGCTTAGGCTATCTTCCATACCTAAGATACACTTTCTCCTCACTTTTTTTGACTCTTATAATTCCTCATTTCCTTCTAGAATTTCCATGATCAGCCACTGGGAAACTGGCCCATTTTATCAACCATTCACCCAACATACTAACCAACCAATCAATAAATCAAGAAGTGTGAATTCAGAAGCTATATAAGACTTTGAGTCAGAAACACAATTGATTCACTTACAGTGGGCACCCTATTCCCACTGGATAAATCTTTTTTATGAGCTCTATATGGCACAGTGCCTGGCATATAGATGATACTCAATAAATTCTTTTTTTGAATGATTTATTGAAAGAGGACTGAGAAGCATAGAATTAGACCAGTCTAACCCTGGTTTCCCTGGCTTCCTTCAAGTTCTAGCTAAAATCCTAAAACAGCAATCATCAAAACCATTTGGTACTAAGAGATAAAGGGGTAGATCAGTGGAATGGGCTACATACTCAAGTCACAGTAGTCAATGCATACAACAATCTACTATTTGATAAACCCAAGGACACCAGCTTCCGTTTGACAAAAAACTTCTGGGAAAACAGGATAACAGTGTGGCAGAAACTGGGCATAGACCAATGCCTGACATCATACACAAGAATCAAGTACAAGTGGATGCATGATCTAGATAAAAACATTGATACTAAAAACAAATTAGGGGAACAATATTTGTCAGATTTATGGAGAATGGAGAAATTTATGACCAAACAAGAGACAGAGAACGTTATGAAGTGCAAATCAGATAATTTTGATTGCATTAAATTGAAAAGTTTTGCACAAACAAACTCAATGCAGCCAAGATTAGGAGGAAAGCAGAAACCTGGGAAAGAATTTTTGCAACTAGTGTCTGTGATAAAGGCCTCATTTCTAAAATATATAGAGAATATTTACAAATTTACAAGAATATAAGTCATTCCCCAATTGATAATGGTCAAAGGATATGAACAGGCAGTTTTCAGGGGAAGAAATGAAAGCTATCTATAGTCATATGAAAAAATGCTGTAAATCACTATTGATTAGAGAGATGCAAATCAAAACAACTCTGAGGTACAACATCACACCTATCAGATTGGGCAATATGACAAAACATGAAGATAATAAATATTGGAGAAGATGTGGGAGAGTTGGAACACTAATTTATTGTTGGTGGAGCTGTGAACTGATCCAACCATTCTGGAGAGCAGTTTGGAACTATGCTCAAAGGGCTACAAAAACATGCATACCCTTTGACCCAGCAATACAGCTTCTAGGACTGTGTTCCAAAGAGATCATAAAAATGGGAAAGGATCCCACATGTACAAAAATATTTATAGTAGCTCTCTTTGTAGTGGCCAAAAACTGGAAGTGTATTGATGCCCATCGATTGGGAAATAGCTGAACAAGTTGTGATATATGAATGTAATGGAATACTATTGTGCTATAAGAAATGATGAGCAAGAAGACTTCAGAGAGGTCTGGAAGGACTTATATGAACTGATGCTGAGTGAAAGGAGCAGAACCAGGAGATCATTGTACACAGCAACAACCACAGAGTGTGAGGCATTTTTCTGGTAGACTTAACCCTTCACAGCAATGCAAGGACCTAAAATATTCCCAATGGACTCTTGAGGCAAAATACCTTCCGCATCCAAAGAAAGAACTATTTAACTGGATTGCAGAATGAAGCAAAATATTTGCTCTTGTGTTATGTTTTGTTTTGGTTTTTCTTATGGTTTCTCCCATTCATTTTAATTCTTCCATGCAACATGACTAAGGTGAAAATGTATTTACCAAGAATGTATGTATAGGACCCATATAATATTGCATAACATCTTGGGGAGGGAGGGAGAAGGAAGGAGAGGGAGAGGAAGGAGGGAGGGCAAGAAATTCTAAGATTTATGGAAATGATTGTAGAAAACTGAAAACAAATAAAATAACTAATAAAAAAGTAAAAATAAAAAGATAAAATCCTACTTAAGGAAGCCTTTCCCAGTAATTCTAGGGCCTTCTGTCTTCTGACTGTTTCCTATTTATTATGTATATCATTTATTTGGACATTTGGTTTATTTTTTGTCTCCCCCATTAGACTATGAACTCCCACAGGGCAGAAACTGTCTTTTGCCTTTCTTTGTATCTCCAGCACTTGGTATAATGCCTGACACATAGCAGGTACTTCATACATGCTTATTGACTGATTGACTGAAACCAAAGGGAGTCAGATATTCTTAGGGAATATTTCTATCAAGTTGTGGTAGACTGATTACTCTTATTTGTTCTACGACTATTTCTGTCTAAAATAATAGGGACCAGAGTAGGGTTAGAGTACCCATTTTTTGTTTAGAATTCTGGATAAATCCTTGTAATTCTGAAACTTTCCTTATTTTAGACCTCTACTACACCATTGTCTTCTTTCAATCAAATGGACTTTCACAATACATTGTTGTTCAGTCGTTTCTCAGTTGTGTCTGACTCTTTCTGACCCCATTTGGGGTTTTCTTGGCAAAGATGCTGGAATAATTTACCATTTCCTTCTCCAGCTCATTTTACAGATGAGGAAATTGAGGCAAACAGGGTTAAATGACTTGCCCAGGGTCACACAACTAGCAAATGTTTGAGTCAGGAAGATACGTCTTCCTGACTTCAGGCCTGGCCCTCCATCCATTATACCACCTAGCTGCCCTTTCATAACATGTGCAAGTCTCAAATTTATGGATTACTTTTTATTAGTTAGATTTTTAGGTTGACTGCTTCCCGAGTCTGCACAATAATTTAAATCCTAATTATAATGTAAAATGAACAAGACTGGCACCAGCATTTCTGGTAGTCAGAGAAAATTCCATAAAATGATACCAAGACAATTAGTAAGACAGATTCAATTTCAGTTGGACTGGTTTGCAAGAAGACCTCAGTGAGATACCATAGATCTCGGAACACAAGGTCCAACGTAGGGGTTAAACTAGAACTCATCTGGGGCATAATCACCAGGAAGAGCAACATCTGGTAGCTTCTGTTTTAGCCAATTATTTTATCTAATTACTGAACTATATAGTTTCTATAAGCTAAATGAGTCTAAGTCAGTACTCTGGACAAAGCTCTGATTGCCCCATCTTAGTTATGGACTACTTCTGGAGAGGTTTCCTCCAGACTTTTTCTTGATGAAGGACCACTTTTAACTTTCTTGACATCGTGTGATCACTACCATAAGATAGAAAGAAGATGTAGAGAGTCGTTTGCTAACCAGGATGGTTATTTAATGTCTTTTCTCTGCACTGACAGTCTCTGTGGGTCTCTAAGTGAGATGTGGAAACTACAAGTAACTTAGAAATGTTTTCTTGGCAAGACTTCAAGATCAACTATTAAACAGCAATCAGGCAGTTAAGGGCCTCCATTATAGATGGATGTGTTCTAATTACCTCTTTTCTCAGGACATCAGTCCCTGACCTTGAGTATAAATATGGTGATGGTGGTGATGTGGGGTACATTTTGAGTCTATGGTTACTGAACATAATATATACCCACACACCCACAAAGCTTGCCTGAGGTTCTTGAAAATATAATATAGTACAGGGGAGTCCAGATGAAAAGCATTGTCTTACCCAGAAATAGCTTTAACAAACTTTACTGCTAGTCACAATGGGAGACGAAAAACAGCTGCCCTCAGTGGGCAGAGCATGGGGCAGAGGGTGTGCACCTTCCAGATGAAGGGCAGAGTCCTTTAGTGCTTATGTGATATCTGAGACAAAGAATCAGGATGACATCAATAGGAGACGACCCTATTACCTATAAGACTAGTAAAATGAAGGTAGGTAGGTGGCAGAGTAGATAGAGTAATGAGCCTGGAGTCAGAAAGACTCACCTTCCTGAGTTCAAATCTGGCCTCAGATATTTACTAGTTGTATGACCCTGGGCAAGTCACTTAACCCTATTTGCTTCTGTTTCCTCCTCTGTAAAATGAGCTGGAAAAGCTAATGGCAAAACACTTTAATATCTGTGCCAAGAAAATCCCAAATAGCGTCGTGAAAGTTGGATATGATTGAAAACAGCTGAGCAACAACAGTAAAAAGAAGGTATTTTATAAATTACGCAATAAAGATGAAGAAATGTGGAATGGAGAAGTAGGAATGAGGAGCAGGAAAGTAGAACAGCCAACCCTAACAGCATCTTTCCAGTAAGTAAATGAGGGGTTGGCATCATACTTGTCAAGCCAGTTTTTTACCAGCTGACATGACTCACACTTTTTTGTAGGTTTAAAAAAAACCCTGTGAGGTAGATAGTGCAAGCATTATTAGCCCCATTTTATAGATTAGAAAACTGAGGCACAGGGAAATAAATGACTTGTCCCTGGTCACACAATTAGTGAGTGCCAGAAGCAGAATTCAAACGATCACCTGACTCCACACCCCAGCACTGCCATGCTGTTTCAGTGGGAGGGCAAAAAACCAACTGAGGAACGGAAATTTCCATGAGTGGGAAGCACCACCACCTTGAGCAAAATGTCTTTGTCAACACTAGGAAAGAAAGAGAATAAAATAAAAAAGGATAAAGAGCATTTTTAATCACCTCACAGGATGGTTATAAGACTCAAATGAGTTAGTATTTGTAAAAAGCCTGGCTCACAGTAGATGCTGTAAATTCCCATTCCCTCCTTCCCTCCTTAGAAAAGGAAGGGATAGATTAGACCTTCAAAAAATGTGCCCAAGACACACCCCAGCCCTCCACGCACACATGTATACACAGATCTCTCCCATTCAGGGAGTATTACAATAGCACATATTTCAATTTCTTAGGTACTTCATTCATTCGCTAGAAACCATAAGGAGACAAGAGCTGTAATGAGCAGGTTGATATATTACAGCAGTTCGCTTTAGTTCAGACAGTTTAAAACCTGGTAAAATTAATAAAAGGCACATCAAAGCATGCTTGTCCAATCTGTTAAAGGAATGGAAAATTGTATAACACTGAGGATCCAGGTTGTAATAAGACAGCACTAAGGGATAGACCCTCTTCACAAGTTTATGGTCACCTCTGTATGTCATTACTGAGTCTAATGAATTCCTTTAAGCACCTTTCTTTCCCCCTGGAATTTTCATGGAGGCCGTTTTCAGCCTATCTCACAGATAGAATATTGGCAACCTTCCTCCTGCTCCAAAAGGCCATTTCCTTCACTATCAATTCTCATTCTGAACAACCCTTTGTCCATTATCTGTGGTACAAATCTTATTCTCCACCTGCCTTTTTGTGTCAAAAACTATGTTCTCTCCGTGCTTGGGATTTTTTTTTATGCCATATCAACTATGTAAATCAGCACATCTTCTCTGAATTGATTTTTCTTTGTGAACCAAGAGTATAATTTACCATCTTTCTGCCTGTGAATTGGGAGTCCAATTTGAGCAATTGCATTGTGGAATCTTGGCGGCTATTTGAATTTCTATACAGTAGGTGTTCTTTCTTTGACTTGTCTCTGATCTCAATTTCCCTCTCCAGACAATTGATGCTGTGTTTAAAAATGACATCGCTTACAGTATATTCTGGAGTATTTAACGTCAGAGTAAGTCAGTAGGAAATGCATCTACAATGTGACAGTTTCTCAACACCTTTGGAAGGAACATAATGCATTCACTCAGAAATAAAGTCACCTGTCTAAATGGAAAATTGAGAACCTAGCCATTACTGTCTTTTTACCATGAAAAAAAATGCTAGAAAGTGAAATAAAATAATCCCATTGTATAGTGAATAAATTCTGAGTTTTACAGTTATAAAAAGCAAATATATTATATATGTATATATATATATATATTACACATATACACAAAAGTGTATGTGGGTAGATATACTTTTGTATATATACTGTGGATGTATACTTACAAAAATGTGTTTATGTATGTATGTATAGATAGAACTGGGTGATTCACCAGTATTTACCTACTTGAGTTTTGGGAGACCAAAGGAAGATTAAAAAACTCAGTCCTTCCTCTTTCTGATGAGAGAAGACTTGGTTATTTGTTGAGAGAAGCAGAGATAATGACATGAGAATGACACTGTAGCCAGGCTACAGTTAGTGCTAGTGGAGACAGAGACACTTAGTGAAGGCAGGGATAGTAAGGGGACCATGAGTCACCCATGAGGACGTTCTAGTTGAGGCCAGGGGCCAACAGCCTCACTGGAGACCCAAAGGCCTTTACAAATGAGAGTGGCAGAAGCTGTGGTGAGTAGTTGCCATGGATGCAGAGGGAGAGATGCAGAGATGAGAGAAAGACAGGACTGCGAGGCTGAGAAGAATGTCTGTGCAGAATCTGGTTTTGCTGAACTTGCCAGAGGGGGAAATCCAAGACGGTATTGTCATTTCTCCCTTCCCTTTCCCTTTTCTCTTCAAGAAATCATAAGTTTGTTCCAAAGCTTAATTCTGTTTATTTCAGTTTCTTTTACTTACTTTACATACATTCTAAAAACAGTCAATATTAAGATAACATTATGGTTTACCAGTGCACTATTGATTTATATGTATTTTATCAAAAGCAGTTAAAAGGGAGATTGTGGCTGATCAGGTAAATAGAATGAGATATTCTTTTTTTGGGACGGCCACCTCAGGGCTCAACACAAACAAAAGAAATATTGCTAATTCATGTTATAACGCTTTCTGAAAGGAGAAAGGTGCACTCAGATTTGTGTAGATACAAGTACTCTAAGTCAAGCATCTTGTTGTTGAGTGATATTTTCCCCCTTTCCCATTATCATACTGCATATCTTTAAAAAAAAGTTTTTAACTTTTTTTTTAAAGGAAGCCTATGAGGCAGAATCAAGGGTACAGAGTAAAACAGAAAATTATGGCCCAAAGGCCGATATACAAAATGGATAGAGGTTAGCCAAGAGGGAGTAATAGTTCTCCATGGGGAAACATTAATCCTGGCACATACTGACAGAAACATACAACCATTTAGTTAATGAGCATTGATTAAGGTCCTACTATGTGCCAGGTACAGCTATGTGCTACTACTGTTAGAGACACACATACATATATATTATAAAAGAGGATTCTTATAGTATACAATGAATAAATCAGAAACAAAATACTGTAAAACACAGAGCAGGTAAAAAGACTTTTGAAAATATTGTAGACTTTCTCACAGGTATCCAACCAAAAATATGACCCAGAAAATTAACATTTATTTTTGTAAAACCATGCTTCAAGGATAGGTTTCCACACAAATACAGTTATTTTGTCTTCATATAATAACCAAATGATAACCAGCTTTCAGATTTTGAAGCTCACTAGAATTAATCCACAGAAGATGTTCCATTTCATGTTTATTAATTTATTAATTATTTCATGTTTATTCCTGTCTGAGTATCTGCTATCATATTTTTTTTTATGGAATGATTGAAGAGGAAAAGACAAAATATGTGAATCTGTCAGAAAACAAGCATTAAAACTAATTTCAAATTTTTAATAGGTAACATCTGATTAACTGGAAATACGCCAACCTTTAAAATATAACATCAAGCAAAACAATGGAAATTTGTTTTGAAGCATGAGGAATTAAAATTCAATTAAATCTAAATGAACAATTCTTCTTGTGATCAAATGCATTATCTCTGGGCATGTCAGTGTTTGTGCCCAATTTCCCACAGAGGCATTTCAACCTCTTTTACAATTATAACCTGTTCTTCTGCTTACCAGAATTATTCAAGACATAAAATAAAAACAACTTCTTGTTCCAGTGTACACAAATAGAGAATGATTAATTTTTAGATAAAAAGCCTAAAATTAAAATAATAAGGAACCAATTCTGTGACAAATTACTTAAGTAGGAAGTATGTAAGTTTTAACCAAAGCATAGTTCTTTAAAAAATGATATAAAACAAAATGGTAATTTGTAGCTTCATTTTTGCTATGTGATTGTCGAATCATTGTGATATTTGAAAGGCCATAAAAATGGTAATGGGATTGTGGGACTGAAGAAGGACATGTTTAAAAAATGAAAACAATGGCTATTGTCTATAGACCAATAGGCTTGAACTTTGATTTCTGGAAAAATACAAGAATGCAATATTAAAGAGATGATGAGGGAAAATGTGATCACAAAAAGCCAGAATAGCTTCACCAAGGATAGGCCATCAAGACTAACCATGTTTCCTTTTTCTAAAATAAGATTTCTAAACTGGTAGATTATAGGATTGCTATAGATATATTTTACCTAGATTTCAGGCAAATGTTAAAGAGTCACTTTTCTTGCAGAAGAGATAGCTAGATGTGGGCTCCATCATTTAGATGTACTTGGAAACAGTGGAATGGATTGACTTACAGAATAGCCATTAATAGGTTGACATCAACTTTGAAGGTCTTTCATGGAGTGCCCCAGAAATCTGTGCTTGACCCTATGCTATTTAATATTTTTTAAATCAATTATTCAGATAATGTATAGGTAGATAGTATTATACTAGTTCTATAGATGATGCAAAGGTAGGAGGCATCACTAGCACATTGGATGATAGTCAGGGTCCAGAAAGCTCTTGACAGGCCAACTATTAGACTAAATCTAGTAAGATGAAATTTTAAAATGTAATTACAAGGTCTTACCCTTGGGTTCAAGAAATCATCTTTATAAGGAAAAGACATATGAGGGGTGGTTTCACTGCATTTTGTCTGACAAAGGTCTGTGGGTTTTAGCCACAGTCATTTAACTAGAATCAATAATGTGATATGATAGCCAGAAAAATAATTAATGAAATCGTGACCTACATAAAGACAGGCAGGGTTTCCAAGAGTATAGAGGGATGTGTGTGTGTGTGTGTGTGTGTGTGTGTGTGCACTTGTGTGTGTGGTGGGCTGTTGTTAGCCTCCCTACACTCTGCTCTGATCAGACCTCTCCTGGAGAATCATGTTCAGTTCTGGCCACCACATTTTTTACAGAAAAGGCATTGATCATCAAGAAAAGGTACAGGGGAAGGCAACCAAAAGTTGAAGGACCTTGAGACTATTTCAAATGAGGGAAGAATAGAGAAGAATCCCAGGGTACCTGATAATGATCTGTAAGTATTAAAGTTGTCACGTAGACAGGTAATTAGCCCAAGTGGGCAAAACTAGAAGCAATGGGTACAAACTGCAAAGAAGGAAATTTTAGCTTCATGTCAGAAAAATTCCCTAATTACTGGAGCTATTCAAAGATGGAATGGGTTAATTTGGTAGGCCTTGGGGTCTCCCCTCCCCCCCACCTCAGATCTGCAAGCAAAGGAAAGATGATTATTTATCAGGATTCTTTTTCTGGTAGGGGTTAGATTAGATGGTCGCTGAGATGTTTTCCAATATTTGTTGTTTTGTCATTTAGTTGTGACTGACTCTTCATGTTCCTATTTGGGGTTTTCATTTCCTTCTCTAGCTCATTTTATAGATGAGGAAACTGAGGCAAATGACTTGCCCCAGGGTAAGTTTCTGAGGTTGGATTTGAACTCAAGAAGATGAGTCTTCCTGACTCAAGGTTTGGAACTATTCACTGTGCCATCTAAATGCCAATGTTAGAGATCATATAGTTCCAGCCTTTCACTTTATAAATGAGGATACATATGCTTAGAAAAGCTTGTTCAAGATTGAGGAAGTTAGTGCTAGGGGAAAGACTCAAGCCTAGGCCTTCTGATTCCAAATCAAACTCTCTTTCTACTGCACCATGCTGAATTAACTGTATCAACATTCAAAATTTAAATGTGCCAGAGGTTTGCTGGAGTCAGTTTGAACCAGACTCACAAGAGCTGATGATTAAATTTCCATTGTGAGCATTTGCACCTCAAAATTATCAAATGCTAAAAATCAGTTCTTGATTTACTTCGTTGATTATCTAGACCTCAGAAACTGATGGAGAAACATACAAAATAAATTTAAAATTGTATTATGGGTGCTTTTTTTTTTAAAGAGAGAGCTGGTTGTTAAACATTTGTCAGCACAGTCCTGATTCAAACTGAATATTCTGAAGGAAGAAATCTGGCTTATGTAATAAGTTATTATTATTTATAATTAACCAACTTATAGTAAAACTTTGGAAGTCCAGAACTTTGGGATGTGGGACTTATAGAAAGTTTAATGAAGATGAGTTAACTCTCCTAGTGTACAAAGTTTCTTTTTAAGAAAAAAATATAGAATCATAGACTCCAAAGAGAGAAGTTAGAGATCATATAATCCAACCTAATTGTTTAACAAATGAAGAAACAAAATCTCAGTGAAATGGAGTGACTTGTCTAGAGTCTTAAAGTTGGTTGTGCAGAGCCAGTCTTAAAAGATGCCACATATTTCCCTGAATTTTTAAGCAGTGTATAGTGAACCTTGTATTTTGCCATAGTTGGACCTTTTCTTGAATTCCAAGTCACCATCATGGACACTGATGTGCTATAGCTTTGAAAGGTCATCAGTCAGGAAGTCTGATGATCTAGATTTAAGTCTTAGCTCTGACAGTTTATGACCGTGAGTGAGTCCCTCCATCTTTCTGAATTGATTCTCAATATCACTTTCAGACATGGTGATGATGCTTATTTGACCTGACTCACCAGACTGTTCTATACAGGGATATGGGACTCAGGAACAAATTGGCACTGGCTCCTGGAGTAGCCTTGGCATTTTATTTCCTTAAAGGAAGTCCCAAATGTTGTGTTGTACTTGTTTATTTGTTCCTTTTTCATGTAAGCAGAGTCAAACCTGTGCTATTGCATGACCTCCTGACCAGAGGAACACAGCCAACTTCTGCAAAATTAAGTAGTGAATCAAAGTTTGGACAAGTCGACCTGCTTCCAAGTGGTTTTCTTTCCTTTTAAAAATACATCTTACTGATGCCTTTTGTCTATATAACAATCATTTCAGTGTCCCCTGACCCCCAAAATGACATCCCTTATGACAGAAGAAAACACAACAATTAAGAAAACATTTTTGATAGAGTAACCATCTCTGTCAATGTATGTACAACCTATAGATTCTCCCACAGCATTCCCCTGCTTCTCTACCCCGGGGTCAGGAGAAGAGTAGGAAGAAGAGAATGCATGTTTTCAAAATCTGTTCTTCAGGATCTTTCTGGCTGTTCCAGTTACTCAGGGTTCTACTTCCTTTTAGTGACAGCTTCATTTGCACTGCTGTAGTCATTGTGTCCATATTCTCTGCGTTCTACTAAACGTTTCATTCTGTATCACTTCATACACATCGAATTCTTTATAACCTCTCTTTTTTATTACAAAATCCTATTCCATTACATTCAGAAGTCAAAATGTCCTCTTGGTCATTCCTCAGGTGATGAACACTCACTGTATCGGCAGTTTTCCCTTCTCTCTCTTCCTTTAGACACCATTTTAGTCCAGACTCTAATCATTTCTCACCTAGGTTATTTCACTGACATCCTAATGTTTCTTCCCACTCTAGGTCTGCTTTCCAAGTGATTTTCCTTAAACAAGGATCTGATGATGTCACTCTCCTTCTCAATATCCTACTGTGACTCTCTAATGTCTCCAGGATAAAATACAAACTCTTTTGCCCTTTCCAACCTATCTTATAAGACTCATTGTGTATTATTCTCCCTCTTTGCAGCCTAGCCAAACTGGCCCCTCCGTGCCTTGGATACCATCTTCCATCTTTTTGTCTTTGCCCTGATCATCCTCTATGCCTGAAATAGACTGGCTCCTCTCTTTGCCTCATTGAGTCTCTCTCTTCCTTCAAGATGCAGCTCAAGCACCATCTTCTTCTACACAAAACTCTTTTTGATAGTTTTAGATTGCTAATATTCTCCTTCCCAAACCATCCTGCGTTCACCTTCTTGCATCTATTATCTCTATATTTACTTTGTATTTATTTGTATGTTTATTGTGTCCCTTATCAAAGGGCAAGGTCTTTTAAGTAGGGATTGTTATTGTTGTCTAAAGTAATGAATTATAATGTTATTGTAATTGTTATGTAATGGTCCATGTGGAAGGTATCTCGGCTGCCTCGGATTCATGGGGAAGATGCTTTTGCTACCAGAAAAAATGATGCTGGTATATTGGAGTATATAAGGTGGTCAGGGAAGACTAGCACTTCTGGTGTGAGGGCTTGATGAGCCATGGCTGAAAATGACTACAAAAATAACATACACAAATATATACATACATATGCACACACATATATAGATAAATACACAGAAGGAAAAACATTCAAATCAGAGTAAGGAGAGATCTGACTTTGAATGGCATCTTCAACATTTACTGGCTATGTGACCATGAGAAAAACATTTAACTTCTTTGAAACTCAATTTCCTTGTATGTAAAATGAACATAATAACAGTGGTGACCTTATAGGTCACTTATATTATTGTGCTGATTAGATGCTATGATGTGAGTAAAACACTTGTAAACAATAAAATCCATAAACATTTCATCTATAATATTAATTCATTGTCCTAAGTCCTATAAGAGGCAGATAGGTGAATGGCATGCATTTCTAATTCCCAAGGAGTTTTTAATCTAGTAGTGGAGGTAAATAATGTACATTATATGTATTTACATACATTAACTAACTTATATGGCATGGTGCAGTGAAAAAAAATGTCAAAGTCTATGTCAAAGAACTTGGGTTCAAATACTAACTCTACTATGTATTATTTATGTGACTTTGGCCAAGTCATATCACCTCTCTTAGCTGTGATTTCCTTTTTAATAAAGAAGAGATTTGGACTTGGTGATATCTTATGACCTTTCTAATTCTAAAGCTAAGATTCTATGAATCCAATGGAGAAAGTACTACTATGAATATTTTGGGATAGACTGGGTTTGACTTTCTTTTTTTACTTCCTTGTGTTACATGTTCACTAGTAGGATCTCAGGGTCAACAGTTCAGAGATGTTTCCTGCATTATTCCACATCATTTTCCAGAACAGTTGAATGAATTCACAGTTCCGCCAATAGTATATTAATATGACTATCTTTCTATAGCCCCTTCAACATTGATTATATTTCTATTTTTATTATTTTGTCACTTTAAGAAGTGTTTGCTAAAACATCAGAGCTGTTTGATTAGCATTTTTCTTATTAATGGTTTGAAACACTTCCATATGTTTGTTGGTAGTTTGTCATTTTCTTCTAAAACTATTTATTAATACCAACTATCTATTGAGAAATAGCTCATGGTTTTATATACTTACAACAATTCTCTTTAAGTCTTGGATTTCAGAACTTTTATCATAGGAATTTGAAGCAGAAATTATTTTTTTCTTACTCAACAATTTCTCTTCTTAGCTTCATTGATTTTGTTTATGCAAAAGCTTTTAAATTTTACATAATGAAATTTATCTACTTGTCTTTTAAGATAACCTCTAACTCTGGGTTGGGTAATATTTTTTCCTACCCACAGTTCTTTTCTATTCTATTTTCTGTTAAGCAACCTTTTACATTTAGGTCTTATATTCATTTGAATTTTAATGTGGTATATGGTGTAAGATAGAAGTCTAAACCTAATTTCTACCAAATTGCTTCCTAGTTTTCAAGACAGTTCTTGTCTAATACTGTTTGTAGTTTTCCTAGACTGTGATTTTTGATTGCTTTAGTAACTTACTTATCTAGTCTGTTTACCTTACCTATTTTCCATGTTTAACTAGTAGTCAAGTTTTTATGATTACTGATTTATAAAACACTTTGAAATCTCGCAATGCTAGGCCCCTTCAGTCCCATTTGTTTTTTATTATTTCCCTTGAGATTCTTGAACAAATTTTGTTCCCCTGAATTTTATTATTTTTTCTAACTCTATAAAGTAATTCCTTGGCAGTTTGATTGGTATTGCACTAAACCTGTATATTAACTTAGAAGATACCATTTTTGTTACATTGGTAGAGCCTCACCATAGGTAATGATTCTCTTTTTAATTAGTTGTCTTCCTATTCTTCTTCTTCTAAAAAACAGCTCATGCAAAGTTTTAATACATTTTAAAAAAGGAAGGCAATGCAGGGATGCTGCTGTATAGTAAAACAATAATTCAAGATGCCATCCAGTTAATTACATTATTATATTAATAATTATGTTAATGATGACAGCTTATATTTTCATAGTGTTTTAAGGTTTCACATTACTCCTACAACTACTGCTATTAATAATAGATGACATTTAAATAGTGCTTTAAAATTTACAAAATGATTTACATACATTATCTCTTTTGAACCTTACAATAATCTTATGAATTAAGTACTATGATATTATTGACTCCATTTTACAATTGAAGAAACTGAGTTTTAGAGGGGCTAAGAGACCTGCCCATAGCCACACTGTCACCAAATACGTGAGATAGAATTCAAGTCCAGGCTTTCTTGACTACAAGACCAGTGACCACCTCAACCACCCTGTGAGGAAGGTCATATAAGTGTTCATAAATATAGAACTAGGATGTCTCACTCCATATCCCACATGCTACAGATAAAGAAATAGGCTAAAAGAATTTGCATTACTTGCTCAAAACCTACAAATATCAGTTAGCATATCTGTAATTTACTCTAGCTCCTCAAATTTAAAATTCAGACTTCTCTTCATTCCATCATGCGGTCTCCACTTTACCAAGGAGGGAAAAGAGCCTAAATGCATCATTCACATTTTACAAATGAGGAAACAGATGGTCAAGAAGGCTGGCCTGTCTTGTCCATGGTCACACAGTTAGTGTTTTGGTTGAGAAAACTTGATATTCCCAAATAAAAGAATAAAAACTAGACTTTAAAGCCTTGTATACACACATATATACATACATACGTATACATACACACATATATGTATATGTCTGTGTTTTTAAATCTGCCAAATAAAGAAATTTTTTCTCTAGTTCTAAGGGCCATAGTATTTCAGAAAGTAAAAACTATTTTAGAATTTAATCTTTTCATATAAATAGTATTTTGTAGTTGTACTTCTGTAAGTCCCAAAGCTATCTTAGAAAATTAACTCCCAAGTATTCGTACATTTTAAAGTTCTTTTTGAATAAGATTTCTCTATCACTTCCTTCTTACTTCTGATAGCAATGCATAGAAATGCTAGTTATTTCTATGAATATATTTTATACTCTCTTAATTAGGGTACTAGTAATCATCTCAGTTTATTTCTTCGCTGGTTCTCTGGGGTTTTCTTAGTCAAACTTCATGCTATCTGCAAATAGGGATAATTTTATTTCTCCCTACCAATGTTTATATCTTTAATTTTTCTCTTGCCCTTACTATGATACTGGCATTTTTAGGACAAAGGGCCTATGGAGGAAGACATTATCTGCATACAGAGAAAGAACTGATAAATAGAAGTATGTATAGAATGTTTTTTCATAGATAGATAGGTATAGCTACAGATACATAGATATTTGTATCTAATAGTAGACATTTTTAGGGTGGGGAGGGAGAGGAAGAAAAAAAGGAAAGCAAAAGAAATTTATATAACTTTATTATATATTTAAAAGGAATAGTAAGCTGTACACAATAGAGTTGCAGTTTCATGTGCAATCATCTTTTGTTTTTAAATTGTTCTATGTTATGGAAATGCATTATTTCATAAATTAAAATGAAAAAAGAAAGAAAGAAAAGAGTATTGAGGACAGTAATCAGAGTTATGGAAATGCATTATTTCATAAATTAAAATGAAAAAAGAAAGAAAGAAAAGAGTGTTGGGGACAGTAATCAGAGTGCTGGCCTTATATTCAGGAAGACCTTGGACTTCAGTTCCTACTCTAATATATTCTAACTCTTGTGCTCTCACAGTACTCCAGGAACCTGCCTAAGAATATAAATTGCAGAGAAGATGCTCACCCATATTGGCAGAAGTTCGTCTTTAGGAACTCCTAGCTAGGTTGTACAGTGTATTCCTGGAGTCAGAAAGACCTGACTTCAAACCTGATTTCAAATCTTCAAATTTCTGTCACTTACAGGTGACTCTGGGTACATCATTTCACCTTTAGTTGGCTCCATTTCCTTATTTGTAAACAGGGACAATGACAATATCTACTTCCTGGAGTGGTTATGAGGATCAAATGAAGTAACTACTGTAAAACACTTAGCACAGTACTTGGCACATAGTAAGTGACATATAAATGTTAGTTATAATTTTTACTGATAAAATAATTGGTTTGGTTTTTTTTTTGAGTAGTGAAGAGAGAGATGATAGAGCATATGCTTTATAGGTACATTTATTGGGAAAGTTTCCAGTGTTTTTTTCTTGCTGGTATTACTGTCTTTTGGTTTTTTGCTCCCTCACTCAAATCAAAGTCAGCTGCAAGTCATGTCATCATCTTGATGTCATGGTCCCCTTCCAGAACAAAGGAAGAGCACCTCCTCTCCTCTCCTCTCCTGTCCTCTCCCTCTTCTCCTCTTCTCTCCTCCTCTCCCCTCTCCTCTCCTCTACTTAAAGAAGCTTATTCATTGAATGGGTCTATCTCACTCAAAGTGAGAATGTGATAAGACCTTAGCCTAAAATGGCCAGGGTTCCATATTGCATCCTGGGCCATCTCCAGTCATCCTGATGAATATCAGGCCACTAGACCCAGGTGACTCTGGAGGAGTGAGGTTGGTGATTTTGCAAAGCCTTCCTTCACTCAAATCAAAGTCAACTGCAAATCATGTCATCATCTTGATGCTATGGTTCTTTCTGAGAATGAAGGACAAACACAACATCTTGGTTTTAGATACAAGCTTTTGATTTAACAAAGAAGCCTTTCTTGTTTATCTGTGGCCCTCCGTATGAAGGAACTTTGGCTTCTCTTTCTTAAGATCTTTAAGAACATTCTGAACACAACATAATGAGGCAAGTTTAAACATTTACTTACTATTTTTCTCACAAAATCACTGGACACACTTCCAAGTGCTACCCCTCGAATCCTATTTTAGTGAGAACTTGATCTAACAAAAGAAAGGTCCTCAGAGCGCTGTCCAGCAACATTATGTCCTCATTGAAGCCCTGGTTATGAGGACAAAATAGCTCTCACCTGATTTTGTGGTGAAATAATTTTAAGCAGATGGGATGATGAAAATGGTCAAACTTCCTAGTTTTTCAACATAAACTTTGAGACTACACAGAAAACACAGTGTACTTCTGACATTAGAAAAAAATGAGCATTGTGAATAGGGAGCTAAAAGGATGTTTAGTGCTTTGTGTATTACAAGTGGTATTTATATTCCAGAGATGTACTTCCTATAGACACCTGCAATATTCACAAAAATAGAATACCAGAAAATATAAGGGCTGGAAGAGACCACAGAGGTACTAATTTGATAGACCGGGAAACCGAGGCTACAGCAATGAGTCTGATAACTTGAATCCAGGTCATGTTGAGTATATAGGAGGCAGATCCAGGTCTCTCAATTCTCAGTTCAGTGTTAGGGTGAAAGATTTCTGTGTGGCATTCTTCAGGAGACACTACCTTTAGAGCTGTGAAAGATTTTGAATTAAAACCAAAGGATCCATTGTCTAATAAACAAGTACATTGTCAAAGGTTGTGAGGTAAACATATTTATCCACAAACTCTCTGAAAGTAAACCTACTTGTGGCATACACAGTAAGAAAGCAATTGGCCCCCTAAATCACTGGGAATAATGTAAGGTCAATTTATCACTCTCCTTTATACCACCTTGTATTGCCTCCAAATTGCTAGTTTATGGGACTGGCTAAAAACAAGGATAAATCATGAGCAGTTTATAGCTTCCCAGGTGGTAATAAAAGACTCTTTACCAATACCAGTGGCCTCATACCCCCAACACCCACTTGTTCCCGCATGGACCTTGAATGTTCCAAGGAGAGCACACACTTCTGATTGGAGGACACAATGTACTACTCACTGAATGGATTAGCCTCTTTGTGATAAAGTACATCCATTCGAACATGTTTGTTCGTGAAGCTGGGCCATTCGATATTCAAGTTGAAATTAATAAGTATTGGGGCACTGTGTCCATAACTGAACATTTTCATAATGTTTAATATGTCTTTTTTACTCACATGATTAGTGGGTCTCAGCCATCATCTAAGAAATCAATATTGCACAACAATTTCCAGATTGTATGGCATTCTGTGAAAGTCCATCTTTCATATTCTTGGCTTAATATTCTCTTAGCTTTTTCCACCCCGAGGACAGTAATATGCCACATGAGACAATGAAACAACATCAGGAATTCACACAGTGCAGTGAAGTGACACATGCTCTCTGAGTAATTGTGCTGCTCCTGTATATTGGCAGAACTTGAGCCCTGCCTCCACTTATGGCTGTTTCCAAACTCATAGAGTCACTCATGGGGAAAAATAGGCACTGTAGGAAGGCTGGGCCAACTTAGGACCTATTTGACAAGGAGAAGAATATTTGGGACCTGACTTGTTGAAATGTTTGGACCCATGGGTCTGCATAACACTTAATGGGAATAGTCAGAATGTTATAGGATGAAGGGAGGAGATGCCAAGAAAGAGGACTGAGAGCAAAACCTTTAGGAAAAGTAACACATGATGGACAGACGCCTTGTGAGAGATTACTGTTAGGAAGAGACCAATTGTCATATAAGATAAGGAGGCTAAAAGGAGGGCAGGTGGACAGGAGTCCATACTTCTATCCTTCTTCCCTTTCTTTTCTCCACATCCTCCCTCTCAGATCTCTCTCTCCATCTTCACCCACTACCTTCCCTATAATATATATGTAAATGTATGTTAGTGAAAGAAGTGACTATTTTCCTGTTATATTAATGGCCAGGTATTAAATTAGGATTGAGGTTTTTCCTTTCTATTTCCTCATTCAGAGACCAGACCTTGTAGGTCATTCAGTAAGTCTTCAAGGGACATTGCTGATAGGTGAGATTGCCCAGATCCTCTGGGTATGAATTCTGTGATCTTGTGTGGGACCCCATCTAACTAGAAGACATTATGAATAGAATCTAATCTAGGTGAATTCTTGCCCTTAGGAAGTAAGATTATACCCTTGGAGCACCCCTATTGTGGCCTAGGGTAATCCAGATTATAACAGAGAAAATCAACCAGAGTGTTCTGGGTAGAGATGGATTCCTTTGTCCAGATTGCTGGAGGGGCTGAGTTTCATGATCAAGTCTTATTCTCAACAAGAAGAGCTAAGGACTTTTATATTTGATATTATATATGTATGTATACATATATGCATGTCTATATACATAGACAATACATACATACGTGTGTGTGTGTGTATATGTATATATGTATATATATATATATATATACATATATATATATATATGTATATATATATAATGCACTACCTCCTCATTACTATGTCTACCATCTCATTAATTGCCCACAATCAGGGTTGATTTTCTTTTTTTTCTTTTTAGTTTTCAACATTCACTTTTATAAGATTTGGAGTCCCAAAATTTTCCCCCTCCCTCCCCATGAGAGCATGAAATCTGATATAGGCTATACATGTACAATATATTAAACATGTTTTCATATTAGTCATGTTGTGAAAGAAGAATCAGAACAAAGAAAAAAACCATGAGAAAGAAAAAAGGAAAGAGAAAATAGTATGCTTCAATGTGCATTCAGACTTCATAGCTTTTTCCTTAGATGTGGATAGCACTTTCCATCATGAGTCTTTTGGAATTGTCTTGGATCATTGTATTGCTGAGAAGAGTTAAGTCCATAGAGGTTGGTTGTCACATAATGTTGTTGTTATTGTGTACAATGTTTTTCTGCTTCTGCTCATTTCATTCAGCATCAGTTTGTGTTAAGTCTTTCTAGGCTTTTCTGAAATCTGCCTGCTCATCATTTCTTGTAGAACAATCGTATTCCTTTACATTCATATACCACAACTTGTTCAACCTTTCCCCAATTTCCCTTTGGGCATAATTCCAAGTTGCTCTCCAGAATGACTGGATCAGTTCACAACTCCACCAACAATACATTAGTATTCCAATTTTCCCACATCTTCTCCAACATTTATCATTTTTCTTTTTTTGTCATATTAGCCAATCTGATAGGTATGGATGTGGTACCTCAGAGTTGTTTTGGTTTGCATTTCTCTAATCAAAATTAATTTAGAGCATTTTCTCATATGGTTCTAGATAGCTTTAATTTTTTCCCTCTGAAAACTGCCTGCTCATATTCTTTGACCATTTATCAATTAGGGAATGACTTGTCTTCTTATGAATTTGGTTTAGTTCTCTATATATTTTAGGAATGAGGCTTTTATCAGAGACATTTTCTAGTGAGTTGTTTCCCAGCTTTCTACTTCCCTTCTATTCTTGATTGCATTGACTTTGTTTGTGCAGAACCTTTTTAATTCAATAGAATCAAAATTACTCACTTTGCATTTCATATGCTCTCTCTTGTTTAGTTATAAATTCTTCTGTTCTCCATAGATCTCACAGATGCTCCTTGCTCTTCTAATTTGCTTATGGCATCACC
The DNA here is from genome assembly GCA_028658325.1 of Potorous gilbertii. Taxonomy (NCBI): domain Eukaryota; kingdom Metazoa; phylum Chordata; class Mammalia; order Diprotodontia; family Potoroidae; genus Potorous; species Potorous gilbertii. The sequence continues at coordinate 366,344,612 of CM053770.1, read as the reverse complement.
CTCTATGTCTAAATCATGCATCCATTTTGACCTTATGTACTATACAGGGTAAGACGTTGGTCTATGCCTAGTTTCTGACATAGTATTTTCCAGTTTTACCAGCAATTTTTGTTAAATAGTGAGTTCTTACCCCAGAAGCAAGAGTCTTTGGGTTTATAAACAGTAGATTATTATAGTCATTGACTACTATATCTCGTGCACCTAACCTATTCTACTGATCCAGCAATGTGTGTGTGTATATATATATATATATGTATATGTATGTATATATATTATATATACATGTATATATGTATGTATATTGTATATACATGTATATATGTATGTATATTATATATACATGTGTATATGTATATATAATATATACAGACATACACACTTATATGTGTATACATATGTACATATACATACATATATATGTACATACATACATATATGAATATATCCATCAGAACGAAGTACTTTTGATGATTGCTTTGTAATGCAGTTTTAAATCTGCAATGGCTAGGCCACCTTCTCAGGATTGATTTTCACCCTTCAGGGTACCTCTTTTTCCAAAGGTATTTAAACATTCAGGGTTTTGTCCTTGGTTACCTAGAGAAACCAATGACCATCAATTTATTGATTATTTGCTGACCTAATTAATAGATTAATTATTAATTACCCAGAAACTCTTTTGCGTAGGCTTTTCATTCATTAGTAATGAGGTAGTATGATGCCATAGAAAGAATGCTGGATTTGGTTCAACTCCCAGACTGCATTCAAAACCCAATTCTGATATTTGTTATTTGGTAGGACCTTGGGCAAACCAATCTATCTTGTCCTTGGTTTCCACATCTCTAGGATGAGGAGCATTGACTAGATGGACTCTGGGTCCTTTCTGCTCTAAATCTATGAACTCCTGATGCAAATAATAACTAATTTTCAATAGGTTCTACCTCACAACATGTCCCCAAAGTAAAACATAATAAGAGGACCTTGTCCCTGGTAGTCACAGGAGAAGAAAAACAGACTGTCTTTGCTGATTAATTAACTATTTTAAAAAATAATGCACTGTGAAGATGGAAACCATGGCACAGTGGAGTAATTGCGTGGTATTATTTTAGTTACTTGCGTTGGAAGTAGTACTTAGCATTTTAGACATAGTCTTCTTCTGGGGTATTTATTCTGTCTTTAGGTTTATGCTATCTGTCATCATCCCCACTGTATGTTAGGCCCAGAGTGGTTTCTCTCACAACAGCATTTGCCTCTTGTAAGATCAACCCCATACCAAGTAATGGTAAATAAGATTAATTTACTGCATTTTCAAAGTCCATTCTACAACATTTTCCATTCCCCCTTGTCTGCTTTTAAGCAAAAAGTTATGGTTCGGTAAAAATAATCTTATCTCCAGCCACCATATCAAAGAATTCTAAGTCTTCTATTCAAAATGAGTTTTGTCTCTAATACTTCTGGCTGAAAATGCTGTGATAATATAAACTAGATGTGACTCTTCTGTAACAGTGAAACACAATGGGGAAAATTGAAAAGAATGGGAACTTGAACATTAAATTTTCACCTTTTATGGATTTAGACTGGAGAGCAAACATAACCTTATCCCAAAGAGGTTTGGGATTACAGTTTTTGACAAAATGTAATATCTGGGTGAGAATAAGCAGCGAATTTTGACATTTGCTGTACTGTTTCTTTGTGTACCCACATGTGTGCTGAGGTTTTATACTTAGATACAACACCTGAATGTCAAGCAAAGCAGCAGTTTTCCTATCTCTCAATAATGTGCAGAAATACTGTCAAGTATTTGGAACATTTGTTTCCAACTAGGGTGCTAACTCACTCTGGATGCTATAAAACTTTTGAAACATGCCAGAAGGTACCAGATTTCAAGCTGCATTTCAACTTATGGGGAAACAAAAAGGAACTATTCACCAGCACTACCAACATCATCACCACCACCAATCATCAGTGAGATAGATTTGGCTCAATCTGATGGATTCAGAACTAGTTCAATGGCTGGGACTAAATTAATAGGTTGGTGTTAGTTTAGAAGATCTCCAGTTATATATTCCAGGGATTTTGGCTTGGTTCTGTGATGCTTAACATATTTATCAAGGTCTTAGATAAAGATAGATGACATGCTTATCAAATTTGCAGATAGCAGAAAACTGAAGAAATAAATGAACACATTAAGTAATAAAGTGTTAGGGGCCAAAAATATCTTGCTAAGGTAGAACACTGGGTCAAATCAGATGGAATAAAATTAAAAATCATACTGGGTTAAAAAATCACCTTTAAAAGTACAAGATAGTGGCAGGCAGAGAAGGTAGAGATAGCTCTTAGTCTGCAAAAGAAGATGCAGTGGTTTTAATAGACTAAGTCCACAGTACAAAAAAGAAAAGGACAGCTCAACACTGGTGGAAGGTTGCAATAAGGCATGGCAATTAAGAAAGCTGATGCAAAACTAGATTATGCTAAGAAAGGTATAGTTCTGGAAGCTACTTAAGCCTGAGTAACTTACTGATGTTAATGGATAATCATGGACAGAAACATCAGTAGGGGCTTGTGAGGTGTAATAGAAAACAATTCTACCCTTTCTCCCTGACTAGAATACTGAATAAAGATGTTGCCCTCTGGAGACCTTGCCTGTCAATGGGGGTGGGAAATTGGGAGAGAGACTCCAGATTTTTTGTTATATAAGATCACAAATTGTTGTCTTGTGGAACTGAAGGATTAGAGGTGTCCTGCTTGATCCCAGAAGACAGAAGTAGGGGTAATGAATAAAAGTTAGATATGATGGACAAACTTTTTAACAAGTAGAATCCCAAAGTGGAGTGACTTATCTATAGAAGCAGTAGTTTCTCCCTTACTTGAGATCTTCAAGTATAGATTGGATTTGCCCAACATACTTGTAGACTATATTGTAGAGGGTGTTCTCTGTGTGATGTACTTTGGACTTGGTAGTTCTGTGAACAAACATTTATCATCTGCCTATCACACGTAGGCTGCTTTGTTGAGTATTGATCCCTCTCCTCTATTCCTGTAGCAGAAAAAGTGGTTCTTCCACCACTGTGAATGAATAAAGTACAGAAGCACTTGTAATTACATTTTTCAGTCTCAGATTTAAATGCTGTCTGAGGTAGAGAGTACATGGTGGAATAAGAGGGAGTAAATGGGGTACAATGGAAAGACAACCTGCTCTGTAGGTGCAGGGCTTGTGTTGAAGTCATATGCTTGATGCTAGCTGTGTGACCTTGTGAAAGTCACTTAGTATCCTTGGCTCTCATTCTCTTCATCTTTAAAATGAAAAGGTGGGACTAAATGGCCTCTGAGGTCCCTTTTAGCTCTAGATACATAAACCTGTAAGAAAATTAATTTTACTTAGTGCCTCATAGAGTGTCAGAAGCCTAACAATATGAGAAAAGTAAAAATAGGTCACTGAGATGAGGGAAAATATTTTTTCTCCATAAGATTAAAATAATCCATATTCCACTCACCATTGAAAATTTATAAAATTGGCAGTGAAGTTGGTAAAGAAGCTTTTTGTAGCTAATAAGAATGTACATAAGAATTATAGAATTTAACTCAAGCTAAAAAAAAGTTGGGGGGACCAATAAAAATACATTGACTATGACTAGGAAGATCAATCTCTGTGCTCTCATTTTCATATCCTCAAGTTTCATAATCTTTTCCTTCTATCGCTCATTTATCTTTCCATTATGTTAATGTGATGACTGATAAAGTCTGAAAATGCTGGGAAAGGGAAAATAACTGTTTGTCTCGGACCTATGAGAAAAGGTAGTTGTTTGTAGCTACCCACTATGACCCTGGGATTATTAAGGTGCACCAGAATGATAAGATCATGGAGTCACACTTGGCAAGACCTCAGATTTCATCTACTTTAATTTGCTCACCTTGTCAATAAGTTATCTGAGTCCCAAAGAAGTTAAATGACTTGTCTTGCATCTCACAGGTAGTAAGAAGCAAGGTTAGATTTCAAACCTAGGTCTGTTGACTCCAAATACATCTGACTTTTGCACTACGCTGTCTACTTGGGATGTACTCTGCTTGTGTGTTTTCTCAAAAGGTGTATTGGGCTTCTTGTAGAGTCTTGTGTATAAAGTCAGTGTATAGAAGGGAATTGAGAAACTGTAGTTCTGATGGATTACTTTGAGAGAATGATAATTTTAGTGAGTGGGAGAGAAAGCAATGTTACAAAAGAGAGTGGGTTTGGCATGTGTAGGGGCACGCTGAGAGTTTCTGAATTGAAATCCATGGGTGAGTTGAAATGTCAGTGTGAGCTAAGTTTATAGAAAGGGATCAGTCTATGTTCTGAGTCCTTGTGCCTCGTACTGGTAAGCAATATTCAGAGGAAGCGGGAAAAGAAGCCCTGATCACATTCCATAACTCAATGACAACTTCCCATTCATGGTCAGTTTCCCCAAGACTAAATCTGGTCTTACACATGCATGAGTCTAGCAAAAGGGGCCCCTTAGTGGAGAGGAAAAGGGTAAAATGCACTAGCTCCCCGGGTCCAGCAGCTATTCTCAATGATGTATATGTATTTGTTTGTGTATGTGTATGTAAATATGCACGTGTGTGTGTGTGTGTGTGTGTGTGTCCAAGGGGGTAGTTGGTTTCTAACCAATTGAATTGCTCCTAGGTATATATTAAATTATTAGAGTAGTAACAAAAACTGTTCTATCTGTATCTGACTTCACTTCGTGTTCTTCTCATTTTTTTAAAAAAAATTATTTAATGAATTATTTTCTTCTATTATCTGGGAAACTGAGCCAAACCAAAAATCAAGAGGACCAGTGAATTTTCCTTCGGTTTTTGGCTTCCAACCAAGACTTGATACAGTCTCTCCCTCTCTTTTCTTTCTTAAGCCCTAGAGATTGGCCCTGCATTGTTTTCTTTCCACTGCTGTCTCCAATTGTTTCTATCCAATATTCTTCTCTAGATCACTGGGAAACAGAAGATAGACTCCCAGCTTCTCCCCTATGCTTTCCAAAGCCAGTTCAGAATCTTTAGCTATACACAAAAAGCACTGATGGATCATTCATTTGCATTTCAGATGAAAACCCCCACTTATTCCATCCTGGGCTTTTTAATCACAGGAGCTGAGACCAAACTGATTTTCTTGTTACTTGTCACTTTCATCTCCTACCTCCATATCTTTACACAGACTGTACTCTAAGTCTGGAATGTACTTTTTTCTCCATTAAAGCCTCTTAGAATCCTGAGTTTCCTTAAAAATTCAGATCACATGCCATCTGCTTTTTAAGGTCTTTTCTGATTTCCCAGTGACTAAGTACCTCCTACCCTAAATTACCTTACAATTATTTTGTACACACTTTTTTTTTATTTTGGGAGGGGTGGGGTATGTTGCATGTCCCACCTCCTTATGGAATGTAAGCTTCTGGAAGACTATTTGTGTTTTCCATTGCATCCTTGGAAGGTACTTAATAAATGCTTATTGTCTGACTGATAGATTGATTTAAATGAAGAAAAATTGGATGGGGCTGGGAATACAGTGGAGAAATCCAGCATTTGGATGAGAAAGGTTGTGCCAGTGGGGTGGGGAAGAAAGGGAGAAGGCAAGCAGGAAAGTCAACAGGGTTTTACCCCCACTCACCCTTCCTCTATGGTTATCATGAGTTCTGCCTTTACAGAATGTATTGGTCTTTGGGCAAGGGGAGAAACAGGACTAGCAGTTAGGTGGCACAAGGGATGACAGCACTGAAGAAGACCCGAGTTCAAATCCTGTCTCAGCTTAACTCTTTTCAACAATATAGTGATCTAAGACAATTCCAAAAGATTCGTATTAGAAAATGCTATCCGCATCCAGAGAAAGAACTATGGAGTCTGAATGCAGATCAAAGCATACTATTTTCTCTCTTTTTTTCTTTCTCATGGTTTTCCCCCTTTCTTCTGATTCTTCTTTCACAACATGACTAATGTGAAAACATGTTTAATATAATTGCACATGTATGGCCTGTATCAGATTACTTGCCATCTTGGGGAATGGGGGAGAGGAGGGGAAAAGAAAAAAATTTGGAACTCAAATCTTACAGAAGTGAATGTTGAAAACCATCTTTATATATAATTCAAAAAAAATTATTAAGTGGGAAAAATATCTTGTCTCAGAAATCTACTAGTTGGGTAACCCTAGGTGAGTCATTTAACATCTCTCAGCCTCATTTTCTTAATCTGGAAAATGGGTATAGTAATAATAGCACCTTTCTCCCAGGGTTGTTTTGAGTTTAAAATGAGATTATATTTGTAAGATACTTTGTAAGCTTTAAAGCACTATGTAAATGTTAGGTATTTGTCATCTAAATTATTGCTTTATATAAAGTGAATATGTCTTTAATATTTATAAGCTTCAAATAAAATTACAATGCAGAGAAACTCAACTAATGTCAACTTTGTACTTTCTTTTCCTTGCTGAGTTTTTCAGTGCCTGGCATATATTTGAATGCTTTAAACCACACAGAGACACCCCTTGATGAAGTGTAGCCCAACCTTCTCTGTCTCCATTATAATCTTATCCAATAAGCATTTTTAAGTACCTTGTATGAATAAGCCACTGCACTAGGCACTGGGTATACTGAGTCAAATGAAAATTTACTTTATTCTCAAGAGGTTTTATATTCTCCTTGCTCCTCACACGAATTCCCACAGCTGCTGCTGTCCAATGTGGTTCTTGTCCCTCTTTAAAATGCTCTATCTTTACACCGGTCTTGAGGCTTAGAAGGTTGGCAGGAGGAATTTGGCATCATTTTTTATCCAGGTCTGTTAGACAATTGAACTGTGAGGGGAGGATGTGAGGAGAGAGAATGAAAGAGAGAAGTAAGAGATTATCCTTCCTAATGATGAATGAAATTCATTATTTGCTATTAATGTGACCAATATAGTTTATCAGTGAGGAAATGGCCTTTTCTCCAGGACTTTTTGTGCTGTTAATTAGACCAACAGTGTGAGGGTTCCTCAGACTTATTTTGATGTCTTGTATACCATAGGTTACCAGACTTGATATGTGCCATAGAATGTTTTTTTTTCCCACTGGTTAATAGGGTGGAATATATAACATGCATATTAAGTTCATAAAGATATTGCATTGGGTAAGGAAACATATAATGTACTTTCAGAAAGGGTTTGAAACTCAAATATTTATGGAAAAAATAAAATGAAATTTAGTAGGAGCAAGAATAGGCACTAAATTTATGGAAGCAAAGAAGCATGGCAAATAACTAGTGTACCAGGGAATAGAAATTCTTTTCTTCTGGCTTATGTCAATGCTTAGAATGGTTAGATCTCCTCCTCCTATCCCCACCTCCCATTGTCCTATTCCTGGTGCCCTAGGAAACAACTCCAAGTAATTTGAAAATTCTCACTCAGTTGGTTCTCAAGCAAAGCTTGGGGCTGATAGATTTTGGGAAGTGGGTGGACAACTGGACAGGGAACTGTGTATACTGATCCTCTAGATCAGTAAGATCTAGTAAAAGGTGTAGATCTGAGTCATAGGTATGCAGGATAGGTAAAGAAAGGACATTGGAACTTACTGTCATTTTGTTCCAGCCTAGTACTGGGAAGAGATCCACTTGGAACAAGAAAAAGAAACTGTGATGGTGATTATTAGGCAAACTCCTATGAGGTCAGAGGTCAGAGAGAGCCACAATGCAACTGAATGATATAGAACAGGGTTTCTTGCTTAGGTCTATTTAATGCAGTGATGCCAAGTATTTCTGACTAATTCAAGGAAGTTCTTAAGTATCTACCCAATCCCTATCTCCAGCAATTATGGGACAAGTTTCTGAAGGTAGGATTCTCTTAAAGAGCTATTCCATTATGGCAGCTAAAGGAATCACAATGTAGACAATGAGAAGAAGCCCAAATAGATGCTACCTGCTAAAGGACTACAGACAGAACAATGTTGTACAATACAGAGAAGAAATCCTGAGAAGAGACAGCAATGTAGACCATTGCTCTAGGAGCTGGGAGCTAAAGAGAAGTAGCAGAAGAGAATGGAGCTTCCTTGAGTAGATTAATTAGAGGAATTATGGAGAGGAACACAAATTAAGAGTGACTATAGGTACCATCTGCTGAGTTTGTAAAGTGTGTTTATCCTTCGTGGCCAAAGAAGACTATGCCATCAGAGAAATAATGACATGACTTGCACTTTGTTTTGAGTGAAGGAGGACTGTGCAGGTCACCAGCCACATTTCTTCTCCAGAGCCATCTGGATTCAGTGACTAGATATTCATCAGGATGACTGGAGATGACCCAAGATGAGGCAATTGGGGTTAAGTGACTTTCCCAAGGTCACACAACTAGTGAGTGTCAAGTGTCTGAGGTGAGATGTGAACTCAGGTCCTCCTGACTCCTGCACTGGTGCTCTATCCTCAGTAGGGGATGTGTGCTGAGAAGCCATATTAAAGATAACAGCTACTACAAATCCTTATGTGGTACATAACTGTAAATGATTGGTACTCTGTAGGTCTCTGAGGGATGATTGATTATATGTGAAGGTCACTATTTCCCAAGAATTTTATTGTGAGCCTTATTTGCTTTCTTTGATCTATAATGAAACTGTTGCATTCTTTGAGTTTTGTGAACCACATACTTGTAAGGACACAGTTATAACAAACTATGCTTTGTCAAATGGTGAATCATTTGGATAGGAGCAACAACCTAGAGATATGAGAAGTGCCTAAAACAGTCCCTAGGACTTTTGTGTTGATGCAAGAGTCTCTAATACAGGAGTTATTCCAGCTATGTTTGAGTATGGGGAGATGAGGATCTAGAAAACCTTAAAGTCTCTCTTATGAATTGTCCCATGTAGAAGTAAGATTTTTTTAAAAATAGCTTATGGAATATTACAGTAAGTAATGGAAATTCCTGAGATATGAAAAATCTGGCATACTTCAAGGAAGTTGACTAGTTTTGCTTGAAGTCTCAGAGCAGTTTCTGAGTCCCTTTACTCTGTAGGGGTATTAGAAGTACAAAAATCAGTCATTGTCTCAGTAGGACCAAAGAGTTCTTGACCTTAGGTATTGAGAAATCATCAGAGTAAAGCAACTAGGCTCAGCAGTAGGTAAGTCAATGAAAACTTCTACTCAGATCACCTAATTTTCCATACTTATGTCCTTTCTAAATCGTATCCTCTATTGAACACATTTTCTATTACCTTCGAAATCACTAATAAAAGCTAAGTTCTGTGCATGTATAGTATAGTAGTCCTTTCAATCTCCATTTGGTGCTCACTATTGCATGAAAATTGAATAGAAAACTACTTGAGAATCAAAATTACATAATTTTCAGAAATACAATTTCTAAAATAAAAGGTGCGATTACTACTAGTGAAAAAAACTTTAAATCTGTCTTTCTCACTCTCTCTTTTAATGCAGCCAAGTGCTAAAGTACACCATTTTGCTACCTGAGCTATAGGGTATCAATCAATAGTTATTTACTTCCAAGAAATGAAGTAGACAGGGAATAAGAAAGAAATAGGAATGAACCCCAGACAAGTTAAGTGGCATTTAACAGGGTAGAATGAGAACTTTAATGTTCTCTTTTTGGGGAGGGTCTGGTGGAGTTTTTTCTTTGTTTTAAATAAATGGCTTCTAATGTCTTTCATCTGTTTATATGCTACCTGAACTCAGCAAATATTTCCAATTTCTTACTTTGAAGGACTCCCCAGCTAGCTATGTTCAACTCTGTGTGAGTCATTATATACAAGGAAATCAGTACTATTTTCTTTTGGGGAAAAATGTCCCCCACCTTCATGCAAAATGTTTTAGAGTTCTTGTGTATCTTTCAAGTCCTAAGAGAGTTTCAATCTTAGATCCAGTTAGGGGAAGAGAAAGAAATGGGATGCCTTCCTAGGTCCTCACCATCTTATGGGGTCAGCCCTGGTACTTTTGATTTGATCTTATAGGATCATAGGATCATAATATAGAGCTGGAAGTGTCCTTAAAGATCATCTAGCGAACTCTTTTATTTTATAGGTGAGCAAACTGAAATTTAAAGAGGTTAAATATCAATATCACCTGGGTTAGGTAAGTAGCAGAATGGAGATTTGAACTCAGGTCCAAAGCTCCACTATACCAGGCAATCTCTTGTGTGAGGGAAGCCCTGTGGCATGTGGAGTTCTTACCATTATATGTATAGTCTAGCATTTCCTTGTGTTGACAGGGTCAAGATAAGTCATAGAATTAATGATATGTTGTGAACATTAAAGGATTTCAGTCTGTGACCTCAAACCACAAATGACCTTATGGTAGCACATATCCAGATACTGGAGAATTAGGTGTGATGCTTGTTCTTAAGCAGAATAAGTATATGATCTTATATCAACACATGTACATTCATACCTAGACATGTATGATCTCCTATCCATCTTCCACAAGGCTGGAATTAAATTAATTAATTAATTAAATTAATAAAGGGAAAGTTCTTTGTAAATCCTTTCTCAATATTAGCTATTATCATTGTTGTCCATTTATTGATTAGGGGTTCTCTATAGAACCAAACTTCTTTCACCTTTGGATATGTGAAGAAACATCTTATCCAGAGGTTGATTACTTTGCTTAGATGTGTGAACTCAGCAGATTACAAAGCCACCATCAGCACATTATTAGTTCCAAATAGTTGCTTTCACTTTAAAATTAAGACACTTATGTTTACCTTTAGAAATTCAAGAAGACAGAGCTAAGATGGTGAAGAAAAGGCAAGAACTCACCTGAGGGATTCCAAATTCCCCTCCAAACAACTTTAAATAGTGCCACAAAATTCTGGAGTGAGAAAACTTACAAAAGGGCGGGGTGAAACAATTTTCCAGCCCAAGACCATTTAGATCAGCTAAGACCACTAAATGATTTGTTTGCCAAAGATCATACAGCTTGGAGCCTATACTAGGGTCCAGGTTTCCTTCCTCCTAATTCTAGCTCTTTCCACTGCATCACATTGCCATTTTAATCAAAATAGAGTCCTGATGATAAAAAGCCCGTAGTTTAAGATTAGGACCTTGTATAGCTGCATGTTTCCAAAGCATATGTGGAAGTACAATTTGGTAAGAGTGTTTCTCAAGGCGAATAGCCCTCAAGGGTAAGTCCTTTTGAAAGTTACCAATCATTAACTTTACTTGTTGATACAGAAAGCTGTTCTAACAACCATCCCAACTAAAGGCTACCTGAGCCTCAGCTGGTGTACACAGGTACTTGTCCAAACCCTATAGCCTCAAGGATGTCAGTTTCAGTGGTTATGTGTTTAATACGTGAGAGCAAGTCAATTCCCTCAGCTTTGTCACCTCTGTATGAGCTACTACCAGATTCAAGTGGATGAGATTTTTATCCTCTGAAGTGCTCACATATGATCCTCATCACTTTTTGTCCACTTTAAACTGCTTTCCCCCAACACTCCCCACCCAAATAGCTGATCTGAAGTGCAAAGAGTCAAAAAGATAAACAAGCCCTCTACCACCAAGCTAGAATTTAGCACCCTCAGACTTTATTTTAAAATGTAATTATATGAAGATAATTTGGTATAGTGAGTAGAGGGCTAGTAATGGAACCAGAAAGACCTTTGCTCATGGATGATCTCTGAAATATACTGGTGATGTGACAACGAGCAAGTCACTAAACCTCTCAATGCCTTCAAGCACAGAGTCTAAGTCATAGTGTAAGTTAAAGACAACATATTGATCTGCACCATGGGGGAAGTTCCAAAATAGGCAAAACCAAAAATCCATATATCTGATCATGTCAACCCCTTATTGATTAAACTCCAGTAGTTTTCCATTGCCTGCAGAAGCAAATAAAAGTTCTCCATTTGTTATTCAAAGACCTCCATAACCCAGCTCCCTCCTTTCTAGTTTTCTTATGCCTTATTCCACAACATGTACTCTTTGGTCTCCTGGCTGTTCCACAAAAAAGTTACTCCATCTCTCGGCTCCAGGAATGCTCTCTGGTTATTCACCGTGACTAGAATGTTCTTCCTCCTTCACTCTGACTACTGATCTCCCTGGATTACTTTTGTGGTTCAGTCATGTCTTGAAACCATTTGGGGTTTTCTCGGCAAAGATACTTGAGTGGTTTGCTGTTTCCTTCTCCAGCTCATTCTACAGGCGAAAAAGTAAGGCAAAGAGGGGTAAATGACTTGGCTAGGGTCACACGGCTTGGAAGTGTCTGAGGTCAAATTTGAACTCAGGAAAATGAGACCTTCCTACTCCAGATCTGGCACTCTATTCATCACACCACCTAACTGCCTTTGGCTTCTTTTAAGTCTCAACTAAAACCATACCTTCTATGGAAAGCCTTCCACAACTTTTCAATTATAGTGCCTTTACTCTTTTATTTCCTATTTATCTTGAAACCAGGTTGATTTATTATATACTTGTTTGCTCATTGTCTCCCCCATTATATTGTAAGCTCCTTAAGGGCAGGGGCTGTCTTCTGTCTCTTTTTGTGTCCTCAGTGCTTATGACAGCACCTGGAATATAATAGATATTTAATAAATGTTTCCTGGTTGATCAATTTACCTAGATAAAATCATAAGTTTAGGGAAAATGTTATAAAAATGTATACACAGCAGGAATACTTGAAATAATCAAGTAAGCACGAATAGCAATTAGAGCAAAGAAAAAAGTTAGAATATTAGAGCTGAAAGTAACCTTAAGAGATCATTTATTCTATTTACTTCATTTTACATGGGAGGAAACTGAGACCCCAAGAGGTTGTACCAGCTACAAAGTCACTAAAAAGGAAAAATAATTTCATTTAATTTGTTATCGGTGGGGGGAAATAAATATGCTGACTTTTTAATGATTATATATATCTGTGCTCACTAGTGTCTGTCTATAAGATGTCTATGATTTTTTTTAAAAAGGCATTAAATTGTCATTTTAGATCTATCTCAGTATTATCCAAATTATTTACTTAAATAAACATTTATTAAACAAGTCTCTGTTAGGTGACAAAAATGCAAAGATGGAAAAATAACACCATCCCTTCATTATATTACAATATAATGTACATACATATTCGGGGGAGGGATGCATGAATAAGTAAAAAGTGGAGTGGAAAAGGGGAAAGCCAAAGAGCCCTAAGGAAGGTACTTTGAAATGGGGAGGGGGAGAAGTTAGAGATGTAGGGAAGACTCCATGCAGGAGGTACCATATGATCTATCCTCTGAAGGGTGGAGGAAGGAAAAAAGCAACTATTAAACACCTACTAAGTACCAGAAGGATGTAAAGAAGTAGAGATGAAAGGGACTGTGATCCAGGGAATAAAAAGCAATCTATGGAAGATAAGCAAGGCAAGAGAGAGTAGAATATGGTTTAGTGATAGGCAATGGTCCAGTTTGACTAGAACATAGGGTGCATGAAAGAGACAAATGTGAAAAAAAGACTAGAAAAGTAGTTTGGAGCTAGATTGTGAACTCCAGGATGGGAAATTTGCATTTTATCCTTTAGAACAAGGATAGGCAAATTAAGGTGAAATGTCCAAATTTGGCGATGTGTTTTCATACGGATCTGCAAGCTAAGAGTTTTTGTAAATGTAAAAACCATTCTTCAGTTGGGCTGTACAAAACCAGGCTGTCACTGAGGTCACAGTTTGCCCTGTTGTAAGGAGTCATTGAAGGATTTTGAGATGCAGTTCTCTGGGTTTAGGAAGATTATTTTGACTGCTACACGAAGAATGGATTGCAAAGGGGGAAAACTGAGTAAAGAGGTCATTTAGGAGGTTATTCTAACAGTCTAAGATTTGCACTATGGCATGGGTTGTTCAGAAAGGTTTTTCATCTGGGAATGCATGATACAAAGATAACTGGTAAACATTTCTACTTGACATGCAGTAGCTTGCTAGCTACTAATTCTCCTCATTTATCAAAATGCCATAGATAAAGTCTATTCTCCCATTCATAATCAATGAGATTTCTTCCTTCCTTGCTCCTCCCCCAACTATACTGATTTTCCTTTTCTTCTTATACACACCCTTCCATTTTTTGTTTTGTTTTGTTGCACATAAAAGGTATTGTAACTGGCCCAATTTTTTTTCACAATGGCCAAGTGGCTGGTTTAAACTGCTCTATTCCTTTAGTCATTGGGATGATCCTGTGATTCTCAATACTTCCAAGCTTTTTTTAGTTTAGGAATATCCTTTCACATACAACTTCTATTAAAAAAATGAAAAAGAACATTAGCTGAAAAGCTAACAGGTACATAATTCTTTTAGCTATCTCCTTGTAGGTAGAGAGATAATATATTTTTTAAAAAAAGAAAAAAGAAAACACCACTGTATCTCTAAGCCTGTGTAGATTGTTGTCTTCAGTTCACTGAAACAGAAAAACAAAAACATAAGATTATCTGGCACACTGAAATCAAATGTCAGTCGGGAAGTGTCTCTACTGTGTACTAATTAAGGCTGTAAAAAGCAAAGAGGTTCTTGACCATAGTTCCTGAGAGTAACTTGTAAATAGAATCTGTATGTCATATAATGCATATTATAAAGGAATCTAAAAGTAGAGCACTTGTTTTTAATTCTCTGAGTATCATTACAGGAAGAAAAAGTTTAAAAAAAAGGAAGAAATGGCTGGTAGCCACAGTGCTGAAAGCAGGCTTACAAATGTGGAACTATTGTATGATATAGGTTGTTGTTGTTTCAGTCATGTCTGACTTTTTATCGCCCCATGTGGGGTTTTCCTGACAGAGATACTGGAGTGGTTTGCCTTCTCCAGCTCATATTGCAAATGAGGAAACCGAGGCAAATGGTTACACAGCTAGTAAATATCTGAAGTCTGATTTGAATACAGGAAGATGAGTCTTCCTAACTTCAGGCCTGGCACTCTATATAGTGTGCCACCTAGCTCTGTGGATTGGTTCTCAGTGAGCCACCCAATGACAGCTCTTCTATTGTCCACTTGCAAATCCTAGGGAATTATAAAAGCTAATAGCTATATTCTTTCTCACCCTTATCTGTTTATCCTTCAAGTAACTACTACTAACCTTAACTCCACTAGACCCATAGTTGTCCCAAGTCTATAAGGGGAGAGGTTATGGGACTAAAGAAAACTAGAAGATATACATTCCAGGTGCCAAAAGCCTAAATAAAGACTGTGTTTCTCTCTTCTGCAAAATAGAAAAAAGTGATGTTACAAACACGTAGTAAATAGCTGATGGTCCATTACCATAAGGGGTAGGATGATAAATAAAGTCTTGGACTCTGGATTCTATGACACTCTCCAGCAGTTTTTCTCAAGTGAGTAATGGTTTGAATTTCAGCTTTGAACACAGAAAAGTGGTATAGTTATAAACAAGCAAACAAGAAATCAGACGAAATCACCTGAGAATAGATAGTTTTGCTAAGTAAGATTTGGGCAGCAGCGAATGGGTCCCCACGGATAAGATTGGGAAAAAGAGAGTAGACAAAACTGACTGAAGTTCAGGGGTCTAAAGAAGGGAGTGAGTACATGTCTGGTATTCTTAGTAATGCACATGTTACCATGACTCCAGAAAATGTGCCTAAAACTTACAGTCCATGGGGGAAAGGTCAAGTAGGTAAGGTAAAGCAAAAAGTATTTATTACGTACTTACAATGTGCTAGGCACTGTGTTAAGTGCTAGGGATGCCTCAAGGAGCTTATATTCCAGTGGGGAAAAATAACAAGGAAAGCAAGCTGAAAAGTTTGAGTGGCAGGGTTGGGGTAATGAAGAGGAGAAGGAAGATATTCACATGGGACCAAAGAGCTGAAATGCGGAAAGTCAGAAGCATAGCTGGGAGGGGAATGAAGGTGACCCTCCTGGCCCTTTCCCCCAAATGGAGGCACTAGGAGGAACTCATGAATGGAAGAAATGACCGTCAATGGCATTAGGATGTTCCAAGGTGAGAGGACCACAGGTGTGGATGGATAACAATGCTGCAGCAACACAAATCACTTTAGATAATATTTCACAAGCTATTTATTTATTCAACATATGTCTCTCTATTGCTTTTGGGGTCACTTGTAATGTGTTAAGGATAATATATACCTAGCATAGTTGCTAAAGCCAACTAGTCTATGGCTCATAGGGGCTCAGAAATCCTTAA
The DNA here is from genome assembly GCA_028658325.1 of Potorous gilbertii. Lineage (NCBI taxonomy): Eukaryota > Metazoa > Chordata > Mammalia > Diprotodontia > Potoroidae > Potorous > Potorous gilbertii. The sequence continues at coordinate 366,328,528 of CM053770.1, read as the reverse complement.
TTCTGTATCCACCATGTGGTTGTATAATGGGTTCCTTGCTCTAGGGTTGCTTGATAGAATAGTGCTTCATTCCAACCCCACTTTGGATTTCAAAGGAAAGTCACGATTTATATCATTTCTAATTAAAGACAAAGCTGTGGGTTCAAAGTCTGATGTTTGGCAGTTAAAGAAGGGGTTAAAAAATTAAAAGATATTAATGTACAAACATGAATCAAATATGGAGCATAAGCTTTATTCCAACACAGGAAAAGGAATGATAAGCAATAAATAATCATAGAGTGATTAGAATGGAATAAAAAACAGACACAGTTACACAAATAGTCAAAAGGCTGATAGTCAAGGCTTGTTGGGAAACAGTTTCTTTTTAAGGCTGCTAATTAATCATTTTACATTTTACCACCATTAAGCACAATCCAATCAAACACCAAGCAGGATCTTCTTTTCAGTGACCTGACATTCTCCCAAATGATGACTGTTCTCTTGCTTGATCCCAGATGCTCCACCCACATCTGCTCCAGTAGCCCTTGTTGCTTGTTCCAGAACCGGAAGGACTTCCAGCATCTTTTGATGATAACAAGATTAATGCTAAAAGAAGGAAACACAGAAGAGGAAAGTTCATCTAGGGACCCTGGTGCAAACCTTGCTAACTGAATTATCAATAAACGTGGAGAGTAGCAGTCCTTGTTGCGATTGTGCTAGGGGAGAGAAGGGCCTCCTTCTTCACCCCTGGCTGAAGTCACATATAGCTAGGTGCTGGGAGTACAGAAGCCAAAAAGGCAGCCAGCTGGAAGCCACCTCCTCTTCTCCCAGTGTGGCACCCCAAATCATCAGCTTTTCTGGCTTAGCAACCAATTGAGAGTCTTCAACCCAGGGATGAGTCATATTTAGTTGGAAGCAAGCAAAGGCTATCTCTGTGTGTACAGGTTTCTACTGCATTCCTGAGGGGCAAATAAATATCTGTGAAAGTTCTAAGAGGGTAGAGTACTTATTACATATATGAAATATTTATGTATATATAAATATTACATATCTGTTTATTTGGCAGTGCAAATTAGAAGATTATGAATAGGAAAGAGAGTTGAGGGCTCTTTTAAATTTGATCTATGATCTACTTATATTTGGTAGGAAATCTAGGATGCCATTATTACAACGAGTGAGTCACAACCACAGGAATGATAATTTCTTTATCATAGTTAAAAGCATTTACTAATGAAATAGACATAATTTGGAATGTTACTAAGACCTTGGCAGGTGGGTGGCACGGTGGATAGAGCACTGGGCCTGGAGTAAAGAAGACGGAGTTCAAATCTGGTCTCAGACACTTACTAGCTGTATGACCTTGGGGAAGTCATTTAATCCACTGGAGAAGGAAATGGCAAACTACTCCGGTATCTTTGGCAAGAAAATCCTATGGACAGTATTGGTGTGCTATGGTCCATGGGGTCACAAGCCCAACTAACCAACAATAGTAACAACAAAAACCTTAAAGGAGAGATTAATGTTTAAAAAGGTCAAGATAAACTGAATGAAGTTACAAAAAAAAGCGAGTATAGAATAGTACACATGAGACTGAAATAATTTTGAAGCAATTTCCTAAGGGATCTATTATAACTCCTGATTGATTTCATATTAATTTTCCTATCTATCTACTTTTATCATATTACTCCCTTGCTTAAGAATCAAGAATGAATTATCTATTTCTTATTGCATTGAGTACAGGCTCCTCCAAAGTTTTATTTACAAGATCATCTATTAATTTTGACCCACACTGCGTGGTCCAAAATTTTTACACTCACCTTCTCTGCTCCACACCCCACCCCTAACCTAGCCCAGGAAGCACAAAATGCTTATGGCAGACATCACACCTTTAGCAAATCTTTCTTCCTCTAAATTCCTCTTTCCTCCACACCCCCTACTCAATTCAGTCTTACCCATACTTCAAGACTCAGGTAAGTATCACCTCCCTCATGATGTCTCACAGAAAAACTCCATCCTATATGTGTCACTTACTTTTCTAAATTCCTGTAGCATGTATTGCCTTTGCTATATATTTTAGACTGAGCTTCTATGTTGTGTTATGTCTTTAACTGTTTCTTTTCACAAATCTTCTATCAGAGAGTTTTTAAAGGAGTTCCACAATCCACCTATTTGAACTTATGGGGCATGAGACAGTCTTTGGAATAACTAGGAAATATCTCCTCAGGGAATAAGAACATGCTTACTAGTGCTATAATAATTAAATTTCAGAGGCTGAGGGTGCTTATTGTTGACAGGCTGACTGAAAAGCAGCTGCCACTCCTTGAGCTCTTATCCATTAGGATTCCTCCTCCACCTTTTCTCTTGTGACTTTCATTTGTGAGTCACCATTAACTTTCCTAGAATTGGAGTGTAGGAAGAAATTTTACCTCCTGATTTCCATACTGCATTCCAGAAAAGGTTCAAAGGAAAAGATGAATAGGAAATCCTTAAGAGAAAAGAATAGTTGATTCTCTTTCCTGTTACTTTTGTAACATTTCCTTTTTGGTACCCTCTTGCAATTCATTATCTTCAGGTTGCAGGTTGAGTGGCTAAGAGGAGCTAGATACCATGGTTCAAAGTATTCTGTGGGCCCACAATCCTAAAACTCTAGCTCTTGAGCCTCCAATAGGATGCTTTGCTTTAATATTCAGTCAGTACGTGAAATTTGTTCTAAGCTTAAGAATTTACTGAGGTGGCTTTATAAGAATAATAGTAACAAAGTATTTTCCTCCATGAACATAGGGTACAACTACGTAAGTAAGTGAGAAGAGCAGATATACTTAGAGTACACTAGTAGAGATGACACATATAGCCAAAGCAAGGAATACCTCTAATATTGCAGGATTCTAATATCCTTTCCCTTCTTGTGGTGTCTTCTCTGCCCCTGGGCAGGGTATCTCTGGTAAGCAAATTACTCAGGAGGACTCATTGAGTTTGTTCCTCTCCACAGATCAACTTCCTGTGGCCAGAGCTATCTTTGTTCTTGACTGATAGATGTCATATTCCTCAAAGCTATTTACTACCTTGGATTACAACTGACTTCCTAGAGAGTAAGCTCCATTCTGTCTCATACAACCATGATTAAAAGCATGACCTATGCTTTTAAGTGAATATCTAATTGCCCTTCGGTTCTAATAGTTCTGATCAAAGAACTCACACCTTATAAAGGGGCAACAGGATAGGCATATCTTTACACTTTAAGACCTTAATACTTCATTGCCTCTCTTTTCTGACCTTTGTCTTTGATGATCTCATAACTTGAGGTAAGGGCAAATCAGAGACATATTTCACTGATTTACACAAGTTCAAAAGTAATAAATAAAATATTAGGTAATAAAACACAGCATGATATCAACCAGATAATAAAGAACTTTTCAAGTCAAGGAAGTTTGTATTTTATTCTTGAAATAGTGGGGAGCTAATGAAACTTCTTGAGTGAGGGAGTGACATAATCAGAACTGTACTGTTTGACAGTGATATCTGTTGGAAGATGGATTAGAGGGGAGAAATTTGAGGGAGGGAGTCCAATTAGGGGGCTGGTACAACACATGACACTGAATCTTCGAAACAATATCACATTATGCTTAATTTACTAAGGTAGAAAGGAAGATAATACAATTTAGAACAATTTCCATAAAATTATTAAAATAAAAGTGGTCAGCACAGAGTTAACCTTGAGTTGCCTTTAAATTCTCCTTTCTTGATACCTGGGAGGGGGAGGGATCGTTGTATAAAATAGATATGGAAAGTTCAGAATCCTGTGCTGGAGGACTGGAAGGAGGGCAGAAATGATGTACCATAATTAGTCACAATCTACAGTGATTTTATACACTTTTCCATTTCAGTATTAAGAGCTATATCAAGCCAATTAAATGGCAGCTCATATGCAGAATGACAGGCTGGATTTAGATATTCTAAACTGTGGCTTCTTTGTGCAAAATTAGAGGAAGATTTCTGCTTGCTAGGGCTCCATTCTGGGTCTTTGAAGGTCAACATTCTTAAAGTAGGACATTTGCATTACTGTCTGGGAGTTACAAGAACTGCATAAATTACTGCTTGTAACTATCTGTCTTTCAAATTTTAGACCTTGCCGGTCTAGCAGCAAGTTGGGCAGTCCTATTTTGCGTACTTTGCTAGTCATGTTTTGTCATATACAAATGTTGTCATGTTTTGTCCCATGTATTTTCCCCCTGAGATAAGTCTTGTCCGTGTATATGTTTCCTTTTGGCAAAGCTATCCTATCAATCTCACAATTTTTGTTCATTTATTGACCTACAGGGGCATCCAGAATCATGCTGATGGCCGAACATTGCCATAAGAAGACTCACTGTCTTGCTGAAACATAGGGCTTCCCATAGGAACTTACATATTATTAGAAGATCATAGATTGAAATTTGGAAGGAATTTTTAGCAACCTTCCAGTCCAACCCTCTCATTTTGAAGATGAGGATACTGATGCCTGGAAAGGTTAAGTGACTTGTCTAAGTAGGCAGGATGGAAATAAGCATTTATTAAATACCTACTATGTGCCAGGTAGCATGTTAAGTGCTTTATAAATGTCATCTCATTTGATCTTAACAACAACCCTGGGAAGTAGGTACTATTTTATAGTTGAGGAAACTGAGGCAAATAGAGTTAGGTTTTGTTTTTTTTTTTTTAATACATGCCTTCTCACTACAAATAAAGTATTCATTCCATTACAACACATGGCCAGTGTTCTTAGTGGGGAAAGTTTATACATTAGAATAAATAATAACCAGTAGCCAAATCTTTTCCAAAAATTTAAATTTAAATTTATTGCTGGCACTCATTTTTCGTAAGCATATTATTTTTCCTCTTGACTTTCCCATGTCTTACAGAGAGACTTTGCTCAGGAAAAAAATTCCACTTGGGATCCATGATTGATTTAGGTCCTTCCATCCAGGGAGAATTGGTGAAGCAAGCAAGGTCAGTTTTTATTTTTCTCCTACAAGCTACATGTCTTTAAACTAGAAATATATTACACAGAAAAGAAAAAAACATAGTGAGCAGTGGGGGGGCAGTTGGTGATGTGATAGCTGTCTTTTGGTATTTGAAGGGCTGTCCTGTGCAAGTGGATTAAATTGGTTCTATGTTCTGCCAAAGGGCAGAAACAGGAAGACCCAAAGAAGCAAGTTTAGACTTGATGTCAGGAAATGTTTCCTATCAAAGGACAGTATTTAAAGGGGGAATTGCTTACCTTGGGAAGAAATGGATTCCGTTATATGCATGGTCTTCAGCTAGAGACTGGATGACTATTTAGTAGATGTAGTTTAAAATTCAATTTTTCCCTTAAAGCTCCGAAATTCTGAAATTTTGTATTCTTTTCTCCTACTTAGGATTCCCCATAAGGGCGTGGTCTATTAAGGCATTGCCCTATTACACTGAACTTTGTCCAGTGTTTTATGTCTTCAAGATTTACCTGATCTGGTCTTTACTGATTTCTAGGGGATAAAACAACATAATAAAATGAAAATAATATTGTATTTGAAATCAGAGGGCCTGGTGTAAACTTAGGTACATCACTTAATGTTTCTGGGCCTTAGTTTCTTCATCTATAAAATAAATTGGGGGGGAACTAGATGACCTCTAAGTTCCCTCTCAGTTCTAGAACTATGTTCTCATGAACTCATCTAATAAATAAATGCCTAGTAATGCATTTGTGCCAATGTGTGGTGGAGAGAGCTCTGGATTTGGAGTCAGAGAATCTGAATTTGAATGCAGTAACTATATGACCTTGGAAAAGTCACTTAACTTCTCTGAGCCTTGCTTTCCTCATCTGTTAAATGATTGGGTGAACTGGATTATAATTAAGGTTCCTATCAGGTTTTTTTTTAGGGGGAGAGGAAGGGGAACCAAATAAACCCAATCATCCAAGTTAATAGAAATTAGAGAAAGCATACACAGGAGAACGTATGCCGGACAATGAATTCTCCTATTGGGAATAAGATATCTCTGTCCAATCAAGAGAGGGAGTCCCAGATCTCATCCAAAGGAGAATTCATCTGTCTCTAGCATCATAAATTGGTGATAGAGATGATAGAGTTTTCTAGCTCCTCTACATGTATGCTTCTTCCCAGAGTCTTTCTTTCCCTTCAAAGATATAAAGAGATTGTGAAATCACATTTCTTCTTTCTCAGTGAGGGAAGTCAGAAGACAAGGATTTCTCTTCTCTCAAATTCTCCCATTGTCCCACCTTGCCCATGATCATCAAACGATGATTCCTTCTGGATAACACATTCTCATTTTAAGTAGAATTTTTATGGAATTAGTGACTTAAGTGAATTCAGGTTATTTGGCAGGCCATTGGCACTCTTCCCCAATGGGATCCTTTTGGAACCCCTCATTTACTATTTTATTAGTGATTGACTATTTTGCTTACTTCTATAATCGGCAATTGATTCCCAACTGAGGCAGAGGCAAATTCTCAGGTCAGAGGAAAGGAGAGAGAAGTCCTTAGCTTTTGGTTAAACATGCTGGCCTCCAGTTGGAAGGAAAGCAAATATAATCTCAAAAGTCAGACTAGATTGGTAGCAGAGTATCTTTGGAGCGCTAAAATCTAAGGGACTGAAATGAGTAGAAAATTGATTACAGAAGCAAGGAAATCAGGATCATCTCATCAAAATATTGGCCTTGAGTGGTGATATATGGATGTAGATGGGGAAAAAGAAGAATCATTAGGACTTAAAACCAGGTCTTAAGCCAACCAATCCTACGCATTTTCCCACTACACTATGATGCCTTCTTTAATGAGCGCCTGTCAGGGAAACATTTTCAGACTACAAATCAAGCTCCAATGAGGGTCTTCTATCCCTAGCATATGGAGACCACCAGATGTACATTTGGTAAGTACTTGGTAATTTTAACATTAGTATTTCTCCTGAGAAATAGCATTAAGTGACTGAAGGAAAATGGCAAGATTCATATGAAGATAAATCAATTTACATTTCTGAATAGCTTATTTGAGATAAGCATACATGTTTGTTAGGACATTT
>CM053770.1:366303824-366320997 GCA_028658325.1 Potorous gilbertii | reverse complement strand
CAGTCACAAACAAACAACTCAGCAAAATGCCACTAACAACCACAACAGCAAGCCCAAGTCCTAGCACCACACAAATATAATCCAAATTAGGAGACAGATAAATGTTTCCAAAAATTAAATAACTTCTTCAAAAAGCAAATTTCTACACTTCCTATTTATTTTGACAAGACAAATAAGGCATAAATTCTAATATTGACCAAAACATTACAACAACTATCACTTAATATCACTAAGTAATGTATAGTCAAAATATTAAACCATTCTTAGAAAATAGAATAAAACACAGTAGAAATAATTTGTAAAGATTAAATGTAATTTGCACCAGGAATAATTGAATAGTTCATGCTGAGGAAACCAATTCAGTGTATCATTTTAGCAAGAAAGCATAATTACTACATGATCATATCATTAGATGCAAAGTAATCCTCGATTAAATACATCATACAATCATGATTTTTTAAAAAATGCGTGACAGTAGAAATGGAGGGAATTTTACTTAATGCAACTATATTTAAATGAAACACAGTCAGCACTAAGTGAACTGGAATGAAGAAATATCAAACCACCAGGTTAGTCGTTGACAAATCTGTTCATATAAACTGGAGTAAGGATGTTATTAATGTTATTAATTTAATTATAATTATTGTATCGCCATTATTATTTAATAAATATTACTGGCGAATATGGCTCACCATATGGGGAAATAAATTTAGATCATCTCACATCATATAACTATAGGCAGTAAGAAAATGAACTATAAAACTATAAAAAGAGAGAATAATATAGTAACATATTTGTGAGGACCAGATAAAATTTTAATCATTAAAACAAATAGAAGGAAAAAGACTAATGACTGTCTTAAAAAAAAATAATATGCCAAAAACAGAGTCAAGAATAAGTAAAAACCATGTATAGCAAATATAAAAGACAAATATATAAATATTTTAAAGACAAATACAAAAACTTGAGTCCAACATCTAGGAATAACAAATCAGTTCTTATGTTCCCTTAGTTTAATTACAGTGTCAAGAGGATATAAGAAAGGCCTCAACATGTTGGATTGATCTCATATAACCAATTTTTAGGAGGACATTGATGAGAGTCACAGATTGCGGCAGGACATGAATGAGTTTCAATCAATATCACTGGGGGAATGCCCTAATCCCTTGGAGTATTGAAGTATAAGTCAATCACTATTAAATAAATAACAGAAGGATGTAAGTGATAATTGTTAGAGAAATCATAGCTAGAAAAAGTTCAACCTTATTAATAATCAGAGAAATACCAAGTAAAATTACTTTGAAACCCCACTTTACATTCATTAAATTGAGAAAAATAGCTAAAAGTGACAAAATTCAGAGTTGATAATTTGTGAATAGATCCATTCTTGCATGTATGTGCAAGATAAATATACACATATACATATATCAGAACTATTTTAATTGCAAAGAATTGGAACTAGCATAAATAACGATGTGGAAATAACATGGTGAATAGTTGAATTAGTTCTGGTACATAATTTTAATAGAATATTTAATGTGTTATTAAAAATATATCTGAGAAATACAAAAAAAATTGAAAAGATACCATGTGATACATATAAAGGACAGCAAAACCAGCTATACTACTCACTGACCACAACTATATGGATTATAGTAAAATGTACGCATCAATTTAGAAATGGGTAAACTAAGAATAGGAGAATGCAAAAGAGTAGCTAATAAACTGCTATAATACTTATATGTATAGACAGGTAGCACAATGTACAGAGATCTGGACTGGAGTCAGGAAGCCCTGAGTTTATTTCTGGCATCAGCTACTTCTTACCTGTGTGACCCTGGACAAGTCACTTATTAAGTGAGACTGGCTGACTCAGCTTTCTCATTTTGTAAGATGGGGATAACACCTCCCTCTCAGGTTCATTGTGAAGGTATGAGGTACTTTTAAAATGTTTTGCAAAGTGCCATATAAATGTTAGTTATTATAGTTAGTATTGTGCATATTCTAGCTCTGTAATCTTATCAGTATGCCCCCTAAGGAGGAAAGTCCCTCCACCAGTGCAGAAGGCTATATGTTCTGTGACTTAGTAATCTTAAAAGAGTTGCCTGGGGCATTGCGAGGAAAAATCAGTCAGATAATAAATACTTTAGGAATTGTACCAGCATTTACTTTTAGACTTTGTAAAATAGCAGCACTTATTTTAGATCTCATTTAGAGGCTTTCTAGGAGAAGCTAGACAATGATGTCTCATACTATATGTCATGATAGGAATTCCTATCAGGTATGGGTTGGACCAGATGACACCTGTGAGATGCTGTAATAATACTGCTCAGCACTAGAATCTCCTAGTGGTCACTTCTAGTCATTGCAGGTTAATGGACCAAAATTTGAAAAGGTTATACATTAAAAAAGAAATCTGCCTATCTATTCTAAGCAGATAAGAAATAGAATATATGTGCATATTCTAGAAACAATTCACTGGGCGCAAACATTCCATAAACCACTTCCTGGAAATACCTGTGAGATTCGGCAACATTAGTAATGCCTCATAGATCCTGAATGTTTCTTTCCAGAAAATTGTCCAACTTTTTAAAAATTCATGGAGTCTGCCATGACCTTTGCTAATATATTCCTTCATTCAATCCTTATGTTAGAAATTATATCCAATCCAAATCTCTCTTGATGTAATTTAAATCCATTTCCACCTGTCCTGTAGAAAACATCTGTTCATTGCTATTGTTTCAATATTTCTTATATACTCCAAGACTGCTCTCTTCAGTCTCTCTGAGAGCACTTACTATTCCTTAGGAGTAATTTAGGAACCTTTGGAAACTACATTAATTCTCTCAGACTACTTACATAAAAATTACTACAGAATATCAATTTTGAGGAGGAAATGTGTCCCCCCCCCATTCTATTTAACAGAAATTTATCAAGAATCTACCATGTGATAGCATCACAGTGTAGGTATTGAGGAAAGAAATGCAAAAATGGAACAGTTGCTGCCCTCATGAAGCAAGAGACTGGAAGTAGGGAACAACACAGATTAGCAAATACAATGTATATCTGAAAAGTAAAGTGAAGAGGGAGAAAGTGTTAAAGACTGGGAGGATCAGGAGAGGACATGTGAATGAATGAGAAAGGCATAGGTTACTTACTGCATCTTTGACCTTTGTCTTATCACCAGACTTCCGTGACTCTGGAGGACAGAGTGAGGCTGATGACTTTGTACCGCTCTGTCCCACTCGTATTCAATTCACATGCCAGTCAAGATGTCACCCTTGTGATGTCCTTGGTCCTTTTTGAGAAAAGGTCAAACAACAACATGTGAATAAGCTGGCACTTCATTCTTTGAAAGAATAAGGAAAATCATTCTAGACATAGGAGACTTCTTGTGCAAAGCCATAAAAACAAAAAATATAATTTCATGTTTGGAGAAATCCATCAGGTCATTTTGGCTCAAATAGTGTATGGTAAGGGAAACTATATGAAGTAAGACTGAGACAATAGGAAGGAGCATGATTACAGAGGGTCTTAAGTGCTACTAAATATATTATATATTTAAATATGTCTTCTGTTTTATTCTAGAGGCAATAGGCAGCCAATGAAGATTTTGAGAAATAGAGTGACATGGTCAGACCTGCGTTTGAATAATATTAATTTGATAGTTATTTGGAAGATAGATTGGAGAGGGGAGATAGAATCATGATAGTCAATAAGAAGACAACTGTTCACAGAGAGTGGAAAAACTTTGTGAGTTTTAGCATCCTTTGTCATCTTTTCCATCAGTCTGTCATGGTCTCTGCAGAAACAAAAAGGGATTGCATGCCATTTTGCATTTTCAACACTTGTAGGTTAATTTTTAAAATGTGCATATATTTTTAATGCCTAAACATTCAACTCTCCATGACATCCAGGTATTTATTTTGTGATTAAGTTTCTTGTGTTATAGTGGGAGCAGGAGTAGGGTGGAAAGAAGAAGCATTTATTAAGCACCTACTATGCGGTAGGCAGTGGACTAATTGCTTTATAAATAATATTTTGGTCTTGTAGTGAAGAGCCAAAATCTCCTACAGCCAATAACACACAGGAGATGAAGATTTCAAATTTTGCCCAGGGTCCACAAATTCCTTGGCCCACCTTGGTTGGTCTCATCTTTATCCTAAAGGCACGATAATGGGGAGCAGTAATAGTTGAGATATTGTGACAATATTACTAGATTTGTTGCAAGAAGTCCTGGTTGGAGTGCTAGCTCTTCCACTTGCCTCTGTAGCTGTGAAAAAGTCATTTTAATTCTCAAAGCCTCAGAGTTCCTGTCTGGAAAATGTGGAAGATGATGCCTGTACTACCTAGCATCCTCACAAGGCTGTAGGAATGATGAAATGATACTAGTGTATGGAAAATGCTTGTCAAATCATAAAGTTTTATGTAATTTTTCCATACAATACAATCTATTCTCTAGAAAAAAATTAGTGGTGTGGAAAGTCATTTTGTGAGTTAATTTAAAGAGAGGATTAACAGGAAAATTGATTTAGAACTAGAGGGGACAATAGAGCTCATGAAGAAAATAGAGGTATAACAAGGTTAACTGTTTTGTGCAGAGTCACACAGCTAGGATCTGAGACAGGATTCAAGCATAGGTCCTCTGGGGCTTGAAATCTAGCATGTGGTTCACTGCACTATGCTGACCCTCTAAGTGTACTTCACTTAGTAAACTGTAAGCAGTACTCATTCTCACACAATATTAGGGTACCTTTTGGCAGCTTTAAATAAATGATAATTCAAAACTATTTTTTCAATAAAAACTAAACTGGGCAAAATATTAACCTTAGTAGTCTGAGAGAGCACATGCCTTACATATAGGCAGTTGCCAAAGATTGCAATTTGAGGGTCATCAGGAAAGCCCTCTAACAAAAACAATAAATCTCATCCGTTGGTCTGCCACACTGCCCAAAATTCCACTCTTAAGAATATATTCCTTTATATAAAAATATTACGTTATCAAATTGTTGAAGGGCACTGAGTTTTGGAGTGAGAACAGAAGGAAAGGAGGTAGTTTGGAGGTGGCAGTACTTAAGAGTGACCTAGGAGATACTGCATTGGGCAGCAGGAAGGCAGGGGCAACTGAGTGACAAAGGTTGCCAAAAGGAGAAATTTAATCAGTGGTCACTAATGTAATTTTCAAACACCTCACAGTTTTTCAGAGATACATTGTGATGATATTGGGTGTGGGTCCCCATCTTACAATATGACTCACATTTTATAAACCTCATCACAAATAAATTTTCAGGTAATTCAACTTTCCCCAGGTTTGAAACTTTAAACAATTTCTTTCTTTGATCTTTTCATTGTTTCTAAACATTATGACCCTCCTTTAGGCCTGAATTCTTTCAGCCAATCTACCCGGCTCCCACTTCCTAGGCCCAAGTCTAGCTAAATCTGACATTCCGATCTCTGGTGGAATAAAAATCTATGCTAGACTTAAGGCTTCTGTCTTATCAAGACAAGCCCTGGTCAGCAATACAAACATCCTCACCAATGAACCTTATATCCCCTTGTTTCTTCCCTTAAAGTCCTATTTTTTTCTCTCTTTACTCTCATCAGCCTTTACCATATGCCCTTTCTCTAGATGCTAAATCCTTAGAACTGAGCTTTTGACACTTCTAACACATACTGACTATGTGACTATGGGAAAGTCATTTAAGCCTTTTGATGGCCTAGTCAACTCCCTAAGGTCACAAACAGTAGAGAAGGTGTGATCTGTATTGACAGAAAAATCTTCCTTGCTGAGAATTTACTGCATTAATAAAAAAAAATCATAATAACAAAATAGTCACAACATCCTAGATGTGTAGCTCCCATTTAAGCTTAGATATCATAAAAAGAAGATCCATGAAAGTAGGAATATGGAGTGCAAATAACAGCTAAGAATAGGATTTCTGATAGGAAATGTTCAAGGAGTTCAAATGCAAAATGAGATGCATTTTTTTTGACATAGCCAAAGTAGAAATTTATTTTGTTGGGCTATGTATATTTTTATGAGGATTTTCTTTTTCTTTTTTTTCTGGTCAGTTGGGGGCATTGAGAAGAATAGATGACAAATATTGGTTTAATATTTTTAAAAAGAAGATATCCAAGAAGTATTATCAAAAAATTGGACCTGGAACCAGACCCAGAAAGATCAGCAATTCAAGATCTATGGTGTTATTGCTGGTAAGGAATTTGTGTACTCCATATTCAGTGGTCCACAAACTGTTATATGTAGTTTTGATGATGTCTGTCTAGGTCTTTGTAACTGTTCTGGAGGTGAAGTTCAGGCAAAAAATTAACTTGAGAACCGCCAAGTCAACTAAATCAAAGATTCAGATCAGGTAAGCTGAAACCAGACTGTCAAAATAAGATGGGAAAAAACAATGAAGTAAAGTTCTCAGAGCTTCTAATGTGTTTCTATGATCCTGCACAGAGTGCCATCATGCAATAATTCAACAAATAACTCAATGAATCAGTGTCAGTGATCTCATAGATGTTAATATTTCCCTCTCTCCCCTCCACCAAGTATCTCCTAAACTCATGTATGTCTTCTTATAGAGGGTTATATTTTGAGACATCCCCCATACCGCCACTTAAACTTCTTATTTCAAAAGCTTTTTCTGACCTGTTTTGTAGTCAGTGTACTTTCTTTGCCCAAATCATCTCTCTGGGACCTCTCTGGGACTCAGTTTCCTCATGTACAAAATGAGAGATGGATTTGATGATTTTTACAGTTCAACCCTAAATACACAATCCTATACATTTATGCAATGAGTTTTGAAGTTCTACCAGGAACCTAATTCTACTTTTGTCCAGCTTTGGATTCCTGCCCAATTGCCTCATGGGAGAGGGATTTTAGTAAGTCACCCTAAGTGAGATAAAGGAGTCCTTGACCTAAGAGAGCAGATGTAGGCCTACGATGGACTACATGAATTGCCAACATTTATTCTAGTCGTAGCACTTTGTAATTATAACATTTGTGTCTATAAATCACCAGAAGCCATCTGTTCACTCAGTCATAGGTTAAAAAATAAGTATTAAGATAGCACATCAAAAGAGCCAAAGCACTCTTTAAATCAAATAAATAATGTATTAAAGAGTGTCTACAAAGTCAAAGCAAAATAAAGGGCTGGGTACATAATGGTAAATAGAGCTGCTTTCTGCTTTCCCCAGTCCCTGTCGATCCCTGCTCCCCCCCAGCAGCTAATTATATGCTATTGTTCCAATGATCCATATTGACAATTAGGGATTCAATGAGTAATTCTATAACCCGCGGCATTGTTGTGGTAGTTTAGACAACTTTATGTAGCAGATCAATCATTGCAATTTTCTCCTCATTATTCTCTCCCCTTCTTCTCCACCCCATATGCATGTCAAAACAAAAACAATAATCAAAAAAATTGTAGTCTGAGGGTTCTAATTATTTTTACATTTCTCATTGAATTGCTTCCAAAGTTTTAAATAGTGCTGATTCCTCTTTGACTTCTTTTAAAATGCATTTGAGGTTTATACGGCTCCTAAGGATTATTATTTTAACCTTGACATCAAGGACATGTTAAAGACTGACTTGTAAACAAAATTTGTCAGATAGGCCTCCTCTCAGACAGCCATTCCTTGAATTCAATTCACTAAGCCATTACTTAGTGTTTATCTGGGGAAAGACATAAAGATAAAAAAGAAAAAAAATTCTCTGCTCATAAAGACCTTATATTTTGTTAGGGAGATACAACATTTATACAGGTAAGAAGTTGTGTAGGGTAATGGATAGTTAAGTCCTGCTTCTAAAATAAATTAGCAATGTGACCAAGAGTAAGTTTTTTTTTTTAACTTCTCAGTGGCCCAGGTAACTTTAATATAATGGTCTCCAAAGGGGAGTGGGGGGAGGAGATTTGAGGTGATGAAGCTCTTTATGGGCCATGATCTGATCCTAAGGAGTGTGTGACCAGCTAATCAGAGAGTGGAAGACAGGGTTCGTATCTCTATCTGCCCATAATACCCAATTATGGGTGGAGTGTGTAGGTGGTACACAGTGGCTAGAGGGCCAGGCCTAGGATCAGGAAGATTCATATTCCCGGAGTTCAAATCCGGCCTCAAACACTTCCTAGCTATGTGACCCTGGGCAAGCCACTTAACCCTGTTGGTCTCAGTTTCTTCATCTGTAAAATGAGCTGGAGAAGGAAATGGGAAAGTTCCATTCCTTCCACATCAGCATCCTTCCATTCTCTCCTATTCATGACCATCTTTGACTCCTTACTTGTTCTCACATGAATATTCAGTTGCCAAATTGTGTCACCTCTTTCTAATTTTCCCCTTCTTTCTATTCTCACAACCATCACCTTAGTTCAGGTCATCATTATCCTTTATCTAGGCTATTTTAATGACTTCCAAATGGTTTCCCTAAATTATTGTCTCTCCCCTCTCCAGTCTATCCTCTTCATAGCTGCCAAAGTGACTTTTTTATAGGCTAGGCATGACTATGTCACTACCTTGTTGGATAGAGTAACTTTCTATTGACTTTAGGGTTGTGTTACTTCATTATTTTTAAATTTTTACTTTTATTTAAGTTTTACGGCTATTAACTACAAATTATTTATACAGAAGCATATTTATAAATATCCTAAAAATCTTAGTGCAGTTTAAAGCTATTAATCCTTAAGCTTTCATGACTTAAAACTACACTTTTTTTGGGATACACTGTATAAATTCATAAATATGTAAATAAATGTATGTTGAATGTGGACTCCATTTTTTTTCTTTTCTGTTAATGATGACTAATGAAAAAATTTGGAAGCAGCTCTCTAATAGTTTGAGATAAAAGGGACTGTTCTGTATCATAGAGAGAGTTTCACCCTCAGGATTCCTTTCATTAGTGAAATAATAAATTTGAGTGAAAAAAGTTTAGTGTACCATCTTCTCTCAGTGTACCATCCCTCATTCTGTCACATTCTAGGTGGCAAAAACATAAAGGAAGCTTCCCTTCCTTGGGCAATAACTTAAATAGAAATGGGGGTCATTAAGCTATGTATTGACTTAGAAAATCAGAATATTAACATTACCTGTGTTCTACAATATTTTTATTTTTTTTTTGTTGACAATTTCCCAGTTATATATTTGGGAACATAATTAATCTGGTTCAGCAACTACATTCACTTAAAGCAGTCTAGCAGTCTTCCTTTGGGCCCTTAGGACTTTGTGGAGTTCATCCTTTTGGGAGTCTTGTGAAGACCAGACTGAGCAGAGCCTTTGGCAGGCACCTAGCAGCGGCCAGAATAAACCACCACTGGGTTTTTGGTGCATCAAACTCCCCAAAGGGACCATTTACTATACAACTTCTGAAAAGAAGCTGCACACCTACTACCAAGTCCTAGTTGCTTCTGAATCAATGATACAGAGTCAAATAGTCACCCTTCATCCCAAATTGCCCATTATGAGTTGCAATGTGAGGTGGCATGTCAAATGTGATGAATAGGGCATAGAAGGCTTTTATCTTTAAATGAAAAGTATATATTCAAAATCATGTTCTCCCTAACTCCTTTTGCATTAGTACCCTTCATCAACAGATTGCAACTGTCAGAGACATGTTGCCTCTATCGAAAGCTTGGTGAACCCCACCTATGAGGTCCCAACTTCTAAGGAATGATATTTTGCCTTGCTTGCCAGTGACTCCACCATAATGAGAAAATCATATAAAACTGAATTTTAGCAACCACTAATCTGGTAACTGAAGGTGCCTAGGGGAAATGGTATCCTGATGAGTCCTTCCAGTGGATTGATCTTTGGGCCTTATAGCTAGAAAGTAAGAGATACTTGAAAGGAATGGAGTAGATAAAGATCTTCATCTACGTTGATTCCTGAGCAGTTACCATGTTTCTGGTCTGATTATTTGGGGCCTGGAGACAACAAGACTGGACAATCAAAGATTCTCACCTTTGGGATCAAGACCAATAAAGAAACTTTGCCAGTGCTTCCCTTTACATATAGTTTGTGGGTTAAATCATATGCCTTCTATCAAATTAAACAATCGGTTTAAATCTATTATGAAAATGATAGAGTTTGGGTACAGCAACAACTCTTTGTCTGGATACAGAGGCCATGATTCTATATTGTCCTGAGCACAGGACAATATAATCACCTTAACTAAGGATGAAGCAGCTACTCATGCCCAACAAGATTCCTAATGCCCATCAGAGCACCTACCTAATCCACATGACAAATGGCAAATTGGCATTCTTACTTCATCTCAAGGGAAGACCTATCTATCTATCTATCTGTCTGTCTGTCTGTCTGTCTATATGTATGTATATGTGTAGGTGTATGTGTATGTGTACATATGTATATGTATACACACATATATATCTATATGCAAACATTTGAATGTGTATATATTTATATATACATATATACATTGTATATATGTGTATATGTGTATGTATATATACATATACACAAAAATACATATAGATATATACACACACAATGAATACAACAATGTAAGTAGAAATAACCAAAAAAAAATCAAAAGTGAATATTGAAGAATTACAGAAAATAAGCTTGACCCCAAAGTAGAGTTATGAGGAGACATTTTCACTAAAGCCTTTGTGCAAGTGGGGATTCCACAGATGAGGAATATCACATATAATGTCAGGGTTTTTTTAGGTACTAATTAGTTTTATTGAATTTGTTTTTCCTATTTTTTTCTTTGTTCATTCTTTGTTACACGCAATGACTCTCTGGAAGGTGAAGAGGGAGAGGAACATAAGGAACTTCTAAGAGATATAACAGATAATCTTTTTTTTAACACAGATCACAAAAAATGAGAAGAGAAGCAGATCAAATATTGTTTACAGCTAAAGCTAATGGTAGAATTCTTAACTAAGCAAATGTTGGAGGCATTTACAAAAGATATGATAGATCATTTTAATTATTTGAAATTGGAAAGCTTTTGTGGGAACAGAATCAACACAATTATGAGAACACAAATGGTTTTCTCAGAAAATCTTTTTATCAAATAACTTTTTATAAGTGTTTATTATCCAAGACAACTAACACAAATATGTTAGATCAAAAGCTATTTCCCAATAGATAAGTGATCAAAAAATTTGAACAAACAATTTTCAAAAGAGGAATTGCAAACTATTAACCATCATAACAAATATTGCTCCAAACCATGAAAAATTAAAGAATCTCAAATCAAAATGATTCTCAGGTTTTACCTCAACTCAGAAAATAGGTAAAGATGAGAAAGAATAGGAAAGTTTATGTTGGACAGATTCGAGAAAGGTGGGAACATTAATATACTCAGTGAAAATATGGATTGGTCACTATACTAATAGTTTTCCATATTAATAAGCAATGTATTTTGTAACATAAGGTAATTATATATTACATATATATTATATTTAATACATTAAAAGCTTTTGATACAGAGACCCCATTGTTAAACATACACTTCAAGGAGGTCAATGAAAAAAAAGAAAAGCCCCATATTCACCAAAAAATTCATAAGATCACTTTTTGTAGTAGTAAAGAACTGACAACCATAATATCATAAGGAAATAGGGACAGTATATTCTTCCCTTGGTTCATTTTTATGCATTTAATTTTCTTCTGTCGTCTTATTACTATTTCTTAACTATGTCACATAGTAGAGGAAGGGGGTCCCTACATGCATTGATTCCTGAACTCAACTTTTAATGTTCTTGATTTCAATTTTTAAGTTAGTTAGTTAAATCGGTTTGCTCCCATGGCCACTTCTGAACTATCCCACTACCACTATCACTTAGCAACCTTTTCCTGTCAGAAGTTTATGCTGTCTAGATCTATCACCTATTCCATATCCTGGTGAATTTTTCCTACTATCCTTGAGGATATTCTTTCTCCTTTCTTTGTAAATCCAGTACCTGATTCACTTTCTCCTCCCTATGCCAGTTCTTAGGGACTTTAAAAACATATGTTAATGTTCTCTCAGATGTCCTAATCTCCAATATCCTAAGCATTCTCAAGTATCATCACTTACCCCTTCATCCCCTCTCAGTTACACACACAGTTGGTCACATCTGTGACTACGTTGATTTTGTCATCATGCACAAATGTCTAATTTCCATTATCAGGAACTCTGAACTTCATTTATCTGCTCATAATGTGTCATTCCACATCTCCTTAAGTCTAATATTCTGAACGTATTCAACATCTTCACCATGACCTCCAATTCTTCTGCCCCGGATGCTTTCCCAGACCATTACCCCTGCTCTAACTACCCTACTCTCCCTTCCTAACTTCAAAACATCATGGAACAAGTTAAACTCTGCACCGCTCTTGAATCCTTCCTGTTTTATCCTATCATTCCTGATGTTCATACTCGCATACATGCCTTGCCAAACCCTAATTCTGGATCACATCCACCATCTGCTTCAGTTCACATGTTACTGAACAGAGCTGGAGGAAGTCATGGAGGAAACTTTACAAATTGGATCCACTACAGACTTACGTTATTTACTCTCTACTGGTCCCTCACTTCAGCAAGGTAATTCTTTTATTGCTCTCTAACCAATTCTAGCATTTCTGTTATAAGGGCTTACTGAGCCCTTCTCAATGCTGCTCATCTACTCTTGGTATCTACCTTCACCCAACTCTCACCTGTGGCTCCAAGAAATTCTAGTGTGCACAGTGGCCACACGCTGGTAAACAATCTTGGCAGATGGGCTAAACCAGGCTGAGGATGACTGAAAGACCTCAAACCAGTTGGTGAATTAAGGAAATGTCAATTCCAAGCATGTGAAGACTTTCTCTAGCAGAATGAGCAGATGAGAACAATTTGTTCCAATGGCCATGAAAGCAGCTGAAGCAGGCACTGTGGAGCACTTACGGCTTGGTCAGACATTGAAAGCAACAAGGTCACCCATGGCATCCCAGGCTACCACACATTTTCTTGACTTTTGTCCTGCCACTGGACTTTGATGACTCTGAAAGAGACAGTGAGGCTGATGATGTAAAGTTCTGCTTTACTTATATTTAATTCACATGTAAGTCAAGGCGTCACTCCACGTATCACTGATCCTCTTTGAAAATAAAAGACAGATGACAACTACTGATTCTTTATCTCATTTGTCACAGCAATTGTTCCAAGCCTTCTCTTCTCTCCCCACACCTTCCATAGTATCTTCCCTATCTACCTTCTCACCTGAGAAACTCAGCTAGCACCTTATTTAGAAATGGCAGTGGGAGTCAGTATGGAATAGTGGAAAGGACATGAGATTTATTATCAGATGCTCTGGCTTCCAATCTCAGTTCTGCTACTTACTACCTGGTGACCTTGGGCAAGTCATACAAGCTCTATGGGCCTCAGTTACTTCATATGTAAAATTAGCGAGGTGGTCTCAATGGCCTCTAAGTTCCCTTTAAGCTATAAGTCTTTGAAAAAATCAGCCTCTCTCTAATCCTCTTCTACTCTCTATAAATACATCCAGGTCCCTAACATCCTAAAAAAGCTTCATTTAATTTTTCACCAGTTATCAGTTTATTTGTCTCCTCTCTTTCTCAGCCAAACTTGAAAAAGCTAGCTAGACTTATTTTCATTTTCTTTCTTCTCACTTCAACTCAATTCTTTGCAAACTGACTTCTAGCTTCATCACTCAACTGAAGTCAGCAATGGTCTCTGAATTGCCAAACCAATGGCCTTTACTCAGGCTTCATATTCTTAAGCTGTATAGGCTTTGATACTATTGATTTCCTTGTCCTTCTAGATATGCTTTCTTTTCTGGGTTTTCATGAAACTGCTCTCATTTGGTCATCTTCTTACCTAATCAGATTGCTTCTTCCCAGTCTCTTTCCTAATCCTGGGTAGACCCCAAAGATCTTTTCCAAGCTCTCTTCTCTTTTCCCTCTGTATTCTCTCACTCGGTGACCTCATTTCTATTTTGATGACTCCTAGATCCACATATCCAGTCCTAATCTCTCACCTGAGCTACAATCCCTTATCACCACCTGCCTTTTAAATATTTCAAACTGGATATCCAGTAGGAATCTCAAATGTAGAATAACCAAAGCAGAACTCCTATCTTGCCCCTCCCTAAATTCACACTTCTCCTAAACCTCTCTCTTTCTGTCATCCTCATCTATACAGTTCCTTAAGACTCACAATCTTGATTTCATCCTTAAGTTCCCACTCTCTTTCATCCCACATATCTAAGCAGCTCCCAAATAATCTTGTTTTTTATTCACAAAATCTCTTGCATCAGCCTTCTACTTTCCACATATTTCTACCACCCAACTACACATCCTTATAACCTCTCTACTGGACTATTGCAATGACCTTCTAACTGTTAATCCTGTCTCAAATCTCTCCCCATTCCAATCCATCTTTCACATACCTGCCAAAATGATTTTCCCAGTGAGAGGGCAGACCTATATCAGTCTTCACTCATTAATACCTTAGTTAATATGGAATCAACTCCATGTTAGTTAATAT
The DNA here is from genome assembly GCA_028658325.1 of Potorous gilbertii. Classification (NCBI taxonomy): domain Eukaryota; kingdom Metazoa; phylum Chordata; class Mammalia; order Diprotodontia; family Potoroidae; genus Potorous; species Potorous gilbertii. The sequence goes on along the minus strand of CM053770.1, from coordinate 366,306,500 downwards.
GGAATCAACTCCAGTGGCTCCCTAATGATTCCAGAAACAAATATAAACTCATTTGTTGGGCATTTAGAGATCTTTGCCACCTGTACCCAACCTTCTTCATTAACCTTATTATGTATTTTTTTCTTTCCTGTACTCCGTCAAATGAAATAATATTTGTAAAGCACTTAGTACAGTGCCTGATAAAGAGTAGACACCTCCCAAAATGTTTGCCTCCCCCAAAACCAAACTGGCCTTCTTGCTGTTTCTTATGCTTATACAAAAGCACAACTAAAATATTGAAACCTGAAATTGAAACTAAGGTAGAATATCATCCATTAAGCAGAATCACATAAAAAAGAATAGATTTATATTTTCATTTTGCTGCTGAGTTGAATGAAATGAGCAACAACTTATGGTTGCTTGTTGTTTTGACAGTGTGGATGGTGAATATTTATACAAAGAAAAATATGACATGTTGAAAATTTATTATATTCTGTGAGTTACAGCTGATTATTTATTTTATTATGTACCTTTCGATAAAAACTACATATACAAAGCAAGATATTCACCTGTGCTGCCATCTATATTGATTAAAATAACTGAATATTTAATTTCAAACAAATAATGGTTATTAATAAGACTGTCCTACCTCCAGGATATACACTGTGTTCTTTCCGGAAATAATGGCCATATTTTAGTAAAACAATCTAATTCAATATTGATGTTTTAGGGAGAGTAAAAAAGTTGGAGCTATTTACAATTAATTTTAAATAGTTTCTTCTGTATTTAACTAATTATTTGCATGTTTCATAATCTCCATAATATATTAGCATAATAGTTCAGGTAAATAATTTATAAATAAATATACATTTTAGCATGTGCTTATAAATGTTTTACTGATAAGGGTTCACAATAAAAACAATCTGTAGAGCTCACTGTCCAAGAGAACTTCAGTTCTCTGGGACATTCAGAAAATATACTAAGTAGCAAAGCTCTGTCAGCATAAAGTAAGCATCTCTATAGGAAGCACCAATACCTGTAGAAGGTTCACAGTGGATACCCTGAAAAACAATAGATAGTGAACAGCACATGGAGCCGAGTAGTATGGAAGAAAGCCCTGGATCACATGGAAATGACAGCTGGAGCCTTGTACAACCTGAAGGAGATGCCTAGAACGATGACTTCAGAGATCTCAAAAGGGAACCAGGCTGCTGCATCCAAGTCTAACTGTTGGGACTAAAAAGTTTTCTTTTGGCATTTTGTAGCAAATAATAACTTACATACATATCATTTTTCTCACAACAGCTCTTCAAGGAAGGTACAAGAGGTGTTAGATCTATTTCGCACCTGAAGAGTCATTGATTCTGTGTATGCTTAGATCCTGCCTATAGAATCAAGAGAAAGAAATGAACCAGAGTTGAAAATGAAGTATAGTTGGCCAAAAGGCAATTTTTAGAGAAGCCAGAGAAGCAAAAAGACAAGATAGAATCACCACAGAGAGAGCCTTCTTCTAGTTTTTCAGCCATTTTTTCTGTGATGAGACTGTGATAGTGAAGCTTTGCCTCTGGGCAGGAGCAGACTCAGGAGGCAAATGCAAAAGCAGGAGAGATGACAGCAAAATTATACTCTCACATGTCTTTTTAGCTTAAGGCAAAGAAAAAGCTGGATCCCATTTAGTTACATCTTTAGGACATTTTATCAACGATTATTAATAAGCACAATCATAAGATTTCCTTTCATTTGCTTTAAAGCTCCAGTAGGGTATGGATGTGGAAAAATCTCCCTTCCCACCCAATGAGCCGTACAATGTTCTTTGTCTCTCCCAATAGACCAACACCAAAGGTATTCTTCCTCCTTGTAGATCTATTCACAATTAAGTGCATACACAAATAAAACACAGGTAAGATCCATATCATTTTTATGTAGAGAAAACAAGCCTTAAAATACTATTAAAATCAGCCAGGAACAAAGCATAGAGATATATACATATTTCTTCTGCTGGAGAGCTGGCTGGAAAACACTGAGCAGTGAATCCCTGAATATTCTGCAATGTTAGTATATGTCTCTCTTCATGGTTACAATTTCAAAAGTCAAAGCTGTGGTTATTTTAGGCATTACACTTAACCTGACACAATGACATATTAGTTTGATTACTTCCTTTATTAAATCTACTTTCATTTGTCTCCTAACAGAAGCCTCAGAAATCACTCTAGTTTTGTTCTGTTGCAATCTGTATAACTTATTTTCAAGATTATATAATATTTATTCCTTTCTTCAAAAATCTTGCAAGAGTACTTGGCCCAAAGGAAAAAAATTTTGGCTTGACACTATTTTTTTCTTATCTTCTTAGTATCTTTAAAATCTCCTCCTACTCCTCTGGTGTGGCCATTGTAGGGGCCTATGTCTTGACATCAGAAGCCTGAGCTACTTCAGAAATGCATCTGAGTCTCACATGGAGCCAACTGTCTTCAGAATTCATCAGGTCAACAGAGACCTAAAGCTAGATTGAATTGACTAGAGAAGTTCAAAACAATGGCAGTCACTTTGTTCAAATGGTTTTGCTGTCTCCATGCCTAGAGCTTCATCTCACTTTTGTCCATGGTAATGACTGTTGATTTTGATGATCTCTTTGTTTTATTCATAGCAATGAAGACTAAGGAAGGTATCAGAATTCACAAGCTGTCAACAGCAACACAT